>CM068964.1:43624562-43646045 GCA_035128595.1 Eptatretus atami
CTAATCTCCTATATGCTCTAATTCTTCCTCCGTCATTTGACTGAATCTTCTTAACATTTGGTGATTCTAGGAGATATATTTATTGTGGGAACTGTGGAAAATCTATAATTTTTCTGGGAAGTTTTAAAAGTGGTTAAAAAATTTCTCTTGTTTTCTTTCAAATGCTTCTTCACCCGTTATTTTTGCCTGCGTTTCTTCTTTAGTCTTCCTGTTTTACAACTTTTGAAACAACTCTTGATGTCTCCCTAAGACTGCTTCTTGCTCTTTCTTCGCATCCATTTATTATGAAACTATATCACTTTAATATCTCATCTTGTTTACAACAATATATTTATATTTTCAGTCTGTGTTTCATGTAATCCCAAATCCCTTTCTATACATAAGTAGAACAATTGTCTCTCCAAAAATTGTTAATATCTATTGAATTTAACTTGAATAAAATAAAAGTATTAGCATGTTTCTGATGAACGACGAGGAAGTTGAAAGTACGATTGACTAAGATAATACAATTTCAAGAAAGAATGTCTCCCTCTTGTAGTAGCTGTCCATTACCTTTGGTTCTTCTCTATAACACAATCATCAAAGATAACGACGGTCTTTTTTGGATTTATCCAAATCTTGGGGAGACGTATATCATCCGTATTATCACTAAGAATACAAGTTATCGGTTTTGATTCTTTTTACATCTCTGTGTATCAACAAAATAGTTGTATTATATCTTCAATGTTTAATCATTTAGGTTTTTTTGAAGTTTAAATAAACCGATATATATCTTCTTTTTGAAGTCCAGCATTAAAACTTGTGAGAGTAGTTGATATTCTGGTTGAAAACTCGACTTGTTAAAATTATTAAATTATCATAATCTAAAAAGTTTGGAGTGAGGAGCATCTTTAAAAGTAAGCAGGTTTTCCACATCCACTTGAACCAACTATGAGGCATCTTAATGAATTTGGGAGATTTTTAGGATTGTTAAATTTATCTTATTTCCCAAATGGGTAAAAAATCATTCATTTATATATTTGGAAAAAGCGTTATTTAATTTATCATTGGCTTTTTTAGAAACTCTGTATTTATCCTAAGTTCAGGTTTAATTTCAAGATAATCCATTATTTTATTTATGCAATATCTTGTGTTGATATTTCCCTGAAAATCACATCCATGAAATAACTATATACAACAATTCTTTGAACATTTCTCTAATACGTTCAGTTTCTCCCTTGTAAGGAAAGGTGTGTTATCACCCTCATACTTTACATTCATTCTCTAATCAATCTTGTAAAGTAATTCATTTTTGGTGTAAATCTAAAAGAATTATTTTTCCTTTTTATATTTTTTATTATCATTAATTAGAAGATGATCACAGAATATACATTGTTTATAGGCTTTTGACTCTGTGTTTAATCCCCGTCTTTCACACGCAGGACAATCTACAAATTTGTCATATTTGAGAATCAGGGAATTCAAGAGGCTCAAAATCGAGTAAACTATTCATATATTTATAAAGTAAAACTTTACTCAAACTGAAATTCATCTTCGATATCATCTTCGATACTTTCAGAATCATCTATACTTCATAACTATCGTTTGAACACAAAACTCTCGTTGATAAACCATCGTTTGAATGAAAACTCTCGGTATCATAATCACTCTCATAATCTTCAAAATCTTCAGTTGAATATTTACTCATATTTAATTAGTAGAAAAACATTACCATCGATATTATATACTTTTTTTCATTAACAGATTCAACTGCTACATTTTTATATTAAAGGTAATTTTAAAAGATCCTTACTACAATGCAACGAAAGTTCATTTCACCTATATGTTAACATCCTTTATTTCATCAGGATTTATATCTTTGAGGTTGTTGAAAAAAATACAAATTTCTCCTTGCATATTACAGATGTCTTATCTTTTCTTTCTAAAGCTTCATCCAGAAGGTTTTTATTTTTTGATACTTTTTTTGTTTCATTGCTTTTTCTATTTTTGAATATTGCCAGAAGGGAGAGGAGAAACTTTTGTTAGAGCTACTTTAATTGATTTCTTCAGTATACTAAAAGCCCTCCACTGAAGTAAATTGAGAGAACTCATATCATTCGCCATAATTGTTTTTTATCAATAGTTGTTATATTTATCTTTGTTCAATTTTACATCCTTGACATATTTCTCAGTATCTTTAACAAATGAAGAGATTTGAAACTTGTCTTTTGTGTCTTGAAACATTGTATTTATTAAGTGAAAAAGTTGTGAGGATAAAATGGTTTTAAGCACAGATTCACCTGTAAAATGAACGAAATTTCATCAAGAAAATTTTATAAGCAAGATTCACCTGTAAAATAAACGAAATTTCATCAAGAAAATTTTTAGTTAAGCAGAGATTCACACTGTAAAATCAACGAAATTTTCATCAAGAAAATTTTAGTTTAAGCACAGATTCACCTGTAAATAAACGAAATTTTCATCAAGAAAATTTTAGTTTAAGCAGAGATTCACCTGTAAAATCAACGAAATTTTCATCAAGAAAATTTAGTTTAAGCACAGATTCACCTGTAAATAAACGATTTATCAAAAAATTTTAGTTTAAGCAGCGATTTCACCTGTAAAATCAACGAAATTTTCATCAAGAAAATTTTAGTTTAAGCACAGATTCACCTTAAAATAAACGAAATTTTCATCAAGAAAATTTTAGTTTCAGCAAAGTTTTAATATAAATATGTGAATACAACGTACTGCGATGTTTTAATCGAATATAAACATTATAGAAAACACCTCCGAACCAACAAACACACATTTAATCTATTTCAAAATATCTCCTCTTGAGTTGGAAAGAAAACATTGTGATATCTGCTCAAAGGATTTTGAAGAGTAGTTAATAGACATCTTTCATCACAAAAACACAGAAAAATGAGTTTAAAGTAAAGGGAGACTATCATATTGAAAACACTGATGGGGCATTTAAAGGGCATATAAAAATAAGGATTTTTCAATTTGGAAACCCGGTCCATCATCAATAGCTGAATCAATTGAAATAGTAAACCTGATGTTGAAAAAGTTATTAAAAAGACATTAAAAGAAATGAAAACTTTAAAGTTTTATATGGGAGTGAAAATGAATATGAAAAGACAAGATGAAGAACAAACTCCTTTATGAGAACAGATCTTCATTTATAACATCATTTCAAGATTTTTGAATAGTGGGGTTTATGAAGAACTATCAAGACAAGAGGAGGATGTTGATAATACAGTGTAGGAAGTGGATTCAATATTAAAAAAATCATCTTTTTAGATATACACATTCTAAAATCAAACCCTCTAAAGCTTCTTCTTATATTGAATACCAAAAGAAATAAAACTAAAGAAGGCAGTTGTTAATATAAGAACAATGATAATAAATGTTTTCTCTGGTCTGTTCTTGCTCACTTACATCCACCAAATGTAATTCAGAAAGAGTAAAACAATATATGAAATATGAGAATACCTTGGACATTAAAGATTTTAAATTCCCAATGCCACTAACAGATATTCCTAAATTTGAGAAAAAAGAATAATCTTTCTATTATGTATATGGATTAACGGATACAAACAAGTTCAAATATTAAAATTTCAAACAACTATAAAAATGAAGAAACACACATTGATCTTTATATTTTAGTGTTGGAAAGAATTCACATTACACATACATCAATAATTTATCAAGATTAATCTCTTTCTCAGTATTCAGAACAGCAAACAAAATATATCCTGTAAGCGATGTCTAATTCATTTCATTACAAAAGAACATTAGAACAACATTCAAAATATTGTAGTAATCTAAATCAGCTGTAATTACAATGCTTAAACCTGGTGAAAAGATTTCTTTGAGAGATTATAATAAATCTAATCAGCACCCATTTGTAATATAGCTATTGAGTGTCTGATTTTAAATAGATAAATACTGCTTCTCCTAATCCAAAAGAATCATATACAAATAAATATCAAAAACATATTCCTTGGGCTTCTGTATTATATCAATCATCTGTTGGAGAAAACTATAATAAACTTGAACATTATCGTGGAAAAAATGCTTCACAAGAGTTAAACGATTAGAAAAGGATTGTATAAGACTAACTAAATTAATGAAAGAAACAAATGAACCGATGAAATTAACCAAAGAAGAAAAATTAGAATTAGAAAGAACAATATCTGTCATATTTGTGAGGAGGAAATTGAGGAGTCTAAAGTTAGGGATCATTGTCATCTTACTGGTAAATATAGAGTCCCGCTCATTCCTGTTGTAATCTTAATTATAATTACCTTCTTTTATTCCAGTCTTTCTTCACAACAGCGCCAACTATGTATACACATCATTTTATAAATGAACTTTCAAAAACACCAGGGAATATTTCTGCCATAACAAACACAAGTCAAAAGTATATTTCATTTGCAAAAATGATATTCACAAAACCTATAACTCGTATTAGGTTTCTAGATTCTTACAAGTTTATGGGAACACCACTAGCCAACTAGCATCAAATCTAAGCTCCACAGGCTCTTTTCCAAATCTTAATTCATTCTTTCCAAAAGAGGAAATTCTAACTAAAGAGGAATTCAGATTAAAGAGAGAATTCAAAGTAAAGAGAAATTCTAATAATGAGGAATTAATGAAGAAATTCTTACTGAAGATGAAATTCTAATTGTAAAGAAAATTCAACAATGAATGAATTCTAACTAAAGAGGAAATTCTGATTATAGATGAAATTCTGGTTAAAGAGGGAATTCTAACTCGAGAGGAAATTCAAACAAGGAATGAAATCAAAGTAAGAGAGAAAATTCTTACAAGGAAGGGAATTTATCCTTATGATTATATGAATTCATTTATGAGATTTAAAGAAACACAACTTCCTCAAAAGAAGTTTCTATAATAACCTTTATGAAGAAGAGATAAGTGATAAGGAATATAAACACGCCAAAAGAAATTTGGAAAATATTAGATAAAGAACCTTTGAGAATATCATGATTTGTATCTAAAAACAGATGTTTTATTGGTAGCTGATGTTTTGAGCATTTAGATCACTCTGTCATAATAAAAATTGTTATGGATTAGATCCTGCCCACTATTTCACAGCTCCTGGTTTAGCTTGGAGTGCAATGTTGAAAATGACAAAACAAGATATTGATTTAATCAGTGATGTAGATATGCTTTTGATGATTGAGAAGTCTAAGAGAGGTGGAATATCACAAAGTATGTCAAAAAGATATGCTAAAGCAAATAATAAATATCTTCCAAATTATAAGAGTGAAAAAGTAGTAAATATTTGATGTATTTTGATGCTAATAATTGTATGGATGGCAATGTCTCAATCTCTGCTCTATGGTAAATTAGAGTGGGTGGAAGAAAAGGATTATGAAAAGGCTTTGATGAATTTGTTATTTCTTCTCAAGAGGAATTGAATGAGGAGGAAGAAGGTTATTATTTTGAAGTTGATTTGAAGTACCCAAGTAATCTTCATAATAAGCATAAAGATCTTCCTTTTGCATGTGAGAAAGAAACCCCAAGAAAGAATGGTTAAGTGATTCATAAAAGTTTTAATATAAAGGAAAATCAACAGAAAAGTTATTAACAACATTTTATGATAAAGAGGATATGTTTTGCATCAAAGGAACTTGAGACAATATTTATCTGCTGGGTTGGAGAGCTAAAAATCATAGGTTTAAAATTTAAACAAAGTCCTTGGATGAAAAGTATATTAAATTCAATACAGATATGAGAGCAAATACAAAAGTAAAATTTGAAAGGACTTTTATAAATTAATGATGCTGCTATTTGGAAAGACTATGGAAAATGTTAGAAACAGGCAAAAACTTAGATTCGCAACATCTTGGAAAGAGCTTCTAGATTGATAAAAAAACCAAGTTTGAGAGAGAAGAGGTTTTTCAGAGAACTTTTCTGCTATTCATATGAAAAAGGAAAGTATTGTAATGGATAAACCAATTATATTGGAACAGCAGTTCTTGATTTATCAAAGAATATGATGTATGATTATTTGTATAATGACTTAAAGAAAGAGTATGGTGAAAAATTTCATTGTTGTATATGGACACTGATAGCTTTATTCTAGATATAAAAACTGATGATGTTTTATAACGATATGAAGAAAAATATTGGAGTGTATGATACAAGTAATTTAGTAAGAGATGAGTTATTTTCAAAAAAGAATGAAAGGTTATGGTAAGTTTAAGGATGAGTTGGTTGGAAAAGTAATGAGTGAGTTTATTGGATTGAGAGCAAAGGCATATGCTTATAAGTATGGTGATCAGATTGATAAAGGTTAAAGGAATAAAGAAATATGTAATAAAGAAATCAATAACTTTTTGAAATTATTATAATTGTTTGATGAATAAGAAAGAAGAATATAGGAAAATGAATACAATAAGAAGTTATAAACATAAGATATATAGTGAAGAAGTAAATAAAAAGGCATTAGGAGCCTTTGATGATAAGAGATTATTTTAGAAAATGGAAAGATTGTGTTCCATATGGATATTGTATGATAGAGTGAATAGAATAGATTGTGTTCATATGGACACAAGTTTTAACGATGGGACGATGGGTTCGGTTTTTAAGGGCTACCGCCGCGTTTTTCACAATATATAAATGGTCGAACCAAGTAGTAATCAAACTAAAGAGTGGAGAAAATCTCAGTCTTGGTATATAAATGGAAAACATAATGAATGTGAAAAATATCAAATAGTCTTATTGAAAAAATATCTTAAAAAAGCGAAATAAAACAAATAAGCGAATCAATTTAAAAACCATAGTTAGAGGATGTAAAGAAATAATAAATATCCTTGAATGACTGAAAAATTGATGGTTATCAATTGAACAATGGAAAAAAATAATTTACTACAATCTCAAAATGATATGTGGCTCAGGAGGTGTCAGATGAGATCATTAAGAGAAGTATATCATTTCGTAATGGCACAAAGGGGATCTTGAAAATATAAGATTCAAATGTTTATTTAAAATTTTTAAGATGGATTATTTTGCAAAGAAAATTAAACTATTAAAGGATTTGAGAATGAACAAATCTTATAGTTCATTATATTGATTGCTAAACAAATATGCATGGTTATTTGAAAATGAGTGTCCCTAGGCTTACAGTTTCAGATATCTCTTCAGAATCACCTTGACACAAACCCTTACTACGTTGCTACTTGAACCAATCTTATCTTGTCGCATTGGTTATTTGAATAGAATTCCCTAGGTTAAAAGGGAGACAAACAAATATACCTGGGAAAAAAGGGGGTGTAATTTTAGGGAAAAAAAATGGTATCGCCTGAAAATCCCCCATTCATTTACATGGGGAAAAGTGAGCCAGAATCAGTATATCCACCCTACTGCCATGCGTATATCCTGGACTTGTTCGGGAGGGTATTGGGGCTGAGAGAGAAGATGGAGAGAAATGTGACGAGATGCAGTTAAGAAAGAGAAGCCACCACCCTGTCTGCGATGATAGCAACAGGCCTTATAGTTCTGCCTCATTCCAGGAGATTTCAACAATGTTGAGACCTTAGATGTAACAGAATCCTGGAAAGATAGATGTGAATGTGATGCTGGGGTTCCAGCCCATAGGGGAAAGCAGTACTACATTGAGCTACAGACAAATGCCTTCTGGACTGAGTCACTGATTTTCCAAGGAGGGACTTGGATCTATGGAGGATGTCCAATCTGCGGCTGGCTTTTGAGGCCAAAGTAGACTTTTATGAAGTTATTCCCAAGGAGGAATCTACCTCAGATGCTGTGGATATGACAGCCAAATCCTTTAGTAGGGAGCAGATTGCAGTCCCTGCCACTCGGCCTGTTCGAACAAATGATTAGCAATCATCACCCTCGCCAGAGGAGAGGGTATTGCATTTGGGTCCATTTGTCTGTCTGTTTGTCTGTTTGTTTGTCCACACAGGACATGAGTGTTTTCCTCTGCAAGGAACAAAATGTTCACACCTCTGACGTCATAAGTCACAGTTGGCAGCCATATTGGATTTACCCAAAAACCTATTTAAAAAATCTTCTCCAGAATGGCTGGATAGATCAAGGGGAAACTTCACACAAATGTTCTGCAAGCCTTGGGGATACCAGGGTGTTCACAAATAATTGATAGGTCACATGGTCTGGCAGCCATATTGGATTGAGTGAAAATCTGTAAAAAAAATATTTTCTGTTGAACCGCTTCATCGATCGACATGGAATGTCAAAGTTATGATCTCGTAGTGATGGGGGAATACATGTTTTAAATTTCAACTTGATCGAACACATGGTCTAGCAGCTAAAATTATTTAATATTTTGATCTGGGTTATTTTTTTATTTTTTCGTAACTCATCACTCCCGTGTTGTATCAAAGCCGGACATCTTGGTACCCGGTCATCACTGCCAGCAGTTATAAAGTGGCAGTTCTAGTTTTTTTTCCTTTTTTTTAATAAGGCAGACATGGCAGTGCCTGGATGGGTTTGAGGGTGGAGGAGTCGCAGCTGAAATGTGAATCCTATCCAAGTTCCTCCTAATAACTTCATCTTTTCTTTTTGCTTGTTTGGGTTCCTTCCTGATGACTCCAATGCTGGACTGTGCCTATTTGGTCTTCCATTTGATCTGAAATGAATAAATTTAAATCCCATTCTAAATTCAATTGAATAATGAATAATAAAAAACAAAAACGTCAAGGGTCAGGGTCAGGTGTCCGATCAAAGCAGGGTTGCATTAAAGCGGGACGTCATGGTACCCGGTCATCACTGCCAGCAGTTGTAAAGTGGTAGTTCTTCTTATGTCTATTCTTCACAATTGAGAGATAGGGCTAAACTAATATATAGCACGATATCTCAAAAAGTTGTGGACGGATTCTGATGAAACTTGGTGGACAGGTTGGGTGTGTGGTCATACCGAATTGATTCGATTTTGGTGAAGATCCGAATCCGACCACTAGAATTTCTAAAGTGATTCTTCACCATTGAGAGATAGGGCTCAAAAATGATATATAGCATAATATTTCAAAAATGTATTGGGCCAGATATGTTCTCGTGGATCAGGCATTACCGGGCAGAGGTATGCGCTCTACCGAGTGCCCTTCTAGTTTAACAATGTTAGCACGTCGATTGATGTCTAAATTATGGTTTCATCATTAATAAGAAAATTTACAGGTATCTTATTTTATACCAGGAGTGTTTTGCTTTACTCTCGACTTGTTGGGGAATAATGATGGTCTGGCACAGTATTAAATGAAACTAGAACTGCCACTTTATAACTGCTGGCAGTGATGACCGGGTACCCAGACGTCCGCCTTTGGATACAACGTGAGACTTTCTGTCGATGATAGTTGCAAAGTTTCGCTGCGATAGGATAAGTGGTTCCAGAGAAACATTATTTAAGAGTGATACAAATACAGCCCTGCTTCGATACAGTGCGGACTGACGAGTTACGAACCGGGTCACACAAAGTGTTCAATCTATTATTACGTATGCAGTTAGCCCTTTTCCTGGGGACATTGTCGGTATCAATTGAATTGCTGTTCCTGTACCCTCAAATGCATGCAGGTGCAGCCAAGTGGCCTTCTGGAAAAAAAAAAAAATCTAAAAGTTCTCAAATTCAAATAATTAATAATTCTGGCTGCCAAACCGTGTGGCCGATCGTGGTTGAAATTTTAAAACTATGTTTCACATGTGGGCTAGATAATAATTTTGAAGTTTCACATATATTGACAAAGCGGTTCCAGAGTAAACATTAATGCACTATGTTTATGCACTTATTTTGTCGATGCCCTTCAATGCCTTCAACATCTCAATCATATCGCCTCGTAACCTTTCTTTCTATTGCATAAAGCCCTGTCTCCTTCAACCGCTCCTCAGCTGAGTCGAGTGAGGCCCGGAATCAATCTGTTCGCCCTGCGTTGAACCCTTCGACATGGCAGCGATGTCCTTCCTGAGTTGTGGTGACCAAACTGCACACAATATTCTTGATGTGGCCCTCACTAAATTCCTGGCTATGTTAAACAACTTTTGATATATAATTGTCCTCCAAACAACTGAAAACCAGATTTGCTTCACATTTTGCTGCCTGACACTGTGCTGCCTGCTTACCTCCATATCTCTTTACCACCCCGAGATCCTTCCCCATGTGACACACTTCAACATTACCCTTGTATCCTGTAATCTCTATTTATATTGTTCTTCGAAGAACTTCTTCCCCATCCCCAACACCTTACACTTGCTCAGGTTAAATTACATTCTCCAATCTTTTGCCCAATCTATGAGAGTATCAACACTTTCCTGAATCTGATCACCATCCCTCGCTATCCACCTTCCCTCCAAGCTTTGTGTCATCTGCAAATTTGGAAAACCTCTTCACCCCTCTCTCCAAATCATTGATGTAAATAATTACTGGTAATGGTCCGAGTCCTGATCCCTGAGTACATATAAAGTTGACAACATTAGAGAGAAAGAGAGGTGGGATGGAAGGGATCCATGGTGTAAGGGAGGGAAGTGACTGAGGGGGCGAGTCTGATGGGGGGGGGGGGTTTCTCCCCCACTCCTCAAATGGTAGGGGAATGTTGATTTAACCTGAAGTTTGTACATTCTAAAAACATTCTTGTGTGCAAAATGAAAGCAGTCTAATCACTTCTTCATTTATTGATGTAATTTTTCAGTTTTTAACACGTAACCCCTGAATATGTTTTGAACATTACATTGTATACACACAAGGAGTGTTGATATGGGGGGGGGGGGGTACCACGCTACCTGTGAGAAAAGTACACAGGTACATGATATTATTTACGAGAAGGATATTATATTTATAAGGTTTCAGGATGTGTTGGACATTGAAAGACTATGTATGGTTATTGGCCTCGTCATGGTTAACTTTTGCCTGCGAACTTTGGTCTCAAAACGCCCTTCAAGCCAACATCTCGTAGCTTACAACCTTGCTCTGAAACATTAACAAACGTAGAATAACAAAAATTGCCTAAAACCAAAACATATTTTAAACTAGAGGGGAGCACTCGTAGAGTGCAAAACCTCCGCCGCCAATACTGCTGGGTCACTCAAGTGAACCTGATATCCTATTCATTGTAGGTCAAAACGGATCACACTCTACTGAACCACGATTGAATAAACTAAACGAGATCGACGCGCATGTAGAAATTCCAAAAAAAAAAAAACTAAACTTTTTTGAAAAAAAAGTTGCAAAAATTTTTTTTTTCTCTAACAAATTTTTTTTTTGGGTTGGAAATCACTTAAAACATGTAAAATGCAAAAAAAAAAATTCAAATATTTTTAAAATAAAATCGAAATTTTTTGAAAAAAAATTTTTTTTTGGACCAAGTCCAAATTAATGGCATGATCCTTGGACCATACCTAACCCCCACCCAAGTTTCGTCGAATCGTCCAGGAGTTTTTCCGTTTATCTGTTCACAAACAGACAGGGGTGAAAAGTAACCTCGATCCATCTTCGATGACGGAGGTTAATAACATAAAAAAACATGACGTTAGTTTTGTTTTGTTATTGATGAAGTGACCGTGAGCCGAATGTAACTCGGATGTTCCGCCTATGTTTGTTTTCTGATCCAACCCTGTGTCGGGCCTCATAATATGCATTGATCGCCTCCTTGCAAATTGCCAAGGAGCTCCAAGGAATATTCCGGAATTCGATTGAGTAATAGGAACAGTAATTTACCTCAAATCCATTAAAATATTAGACAGAAGTTGAAATATATTTGAAGAAATATATTTTGCAAAATCGGCCGGGCCCGGTTCAACGATGCGTGTTACGACAGATCGCCTCTTTTGGGGGAGACAAGATGGCGGAAAGTGCACTTCCGGTGGCTTCACGCACGGAGCCGACGTGACCAATCCAGGTGGAGAGATCAGTGACGCAAACCAAGCCTCCACACTTTGTCGCCTCGCACGGTGGGAGGAGTCATCACGAAGGGGCGGACACTTTCAGCGCGTCACGTCGCCTCGCACGGTGGGCGGAGTCATACGAAGGGGGCGGACACTTTCAGCGCGTCACGTCGCCTCGCACGGTGGGCGGAGTCATTGCGAGGGGCGGACACTTTCAGCGCGTCACGTGATTACATGCCGACAGTGAGCCTGTTTGCTGTGACGTCGACGGTGAACGTCGCTGACAGGAGCGGGTCGATCGCCTTCACTTTCTCTCGGCTATTTTGAGCATCCCACTTGTTGCTCACCAGTCACCATGGCCTTTCAGCCGCTGTACGGGTATGTACGAACATGTGCTCCGAGAACGTGAATTGTGTGATTTGGTTCCGGCTTCCGACAGAATGAAAAATGTAATGATTTGTTATGAAAATGTAATATACATAATACGTACGCATGGGACACGAAAGCGAGACAGACAGACAGAGATGGATGGAACGTGCTGTGGTGCGAGGTTGGGCTGGGTTTGGGTGGTTAATGGGGTTTACATGACATGTCCCCAAATAACCCTTTTCCACGTCATTGTTATTCTCCCTCCGTCCTTCACCTATTTTCGTTTTTTAGTTGTCGGTTTATTTTTCTTTTCTGTTTCATCCCCACCTTCCCCTCTTCAGCACCATGCTTCCTTCTTCCCTTCCCTTTGATCTCACTCTCACTTCCACTGTGCTGTTGGTGTTCCCCCTTTTCCATCCTTGTTCCCTTCCATTCTGCTTTAGCTGTTGTACGAGCCTCGATCATGTACAAACACAAACAACAACGACCGCACGGTGGTCACAACAAACTGCAACACAAACATATATTTTTCGCCTCCTCTGTCCACTCAACTCCCTGATGGCCTCAACTTTCATTCTCTAATATGTCTGATTAACCTTGTGCCGTGTTCATCCCGTGTTCATCCCGTGTTCCCATGTGAATGAATAAGTTAGAGATAGATCCGTGTTCATCCCGTGTTCCCATTGTGAATGAATATGATTAGAAATAGATCCGTGTTCATCCCGTGTTCCATGTGAATGAATAAGATTAGTAGATCCGTGTTCATCCCGTTGTTTCCCATGTGAATGAATAATTAGATAGAGCTGTGTTCACCCGTGTTTCCCATTGTGAATGAATTAAGATTAGATGAGCTGTGTTCATCCCGTAGTTCCATGTGAATGAATAAGATAGATAGAGCTGTGTCCTTCCTGTGTTTCCCAGTGAATGAATAGATTAGTTAGATCCGTGGTTTCATCCCGTGTTCCCATGTGAATGAATTAAGATAGATAGAGCTGTGTCCTCCTGTGTTCCCAAGTGAATGAATAAAGATTAGTTAAGCCGTGTCATCCCGTGTTCCCTGTGAATGAATATGTTAGATAGAGCTGTGTCCTTCCTTGCTTCCCAAGTGAATTGGGAAAAAATAAAGATTTAGTTAGAGCCGTGTCTGTCCCGTGTTCCCATGTGAATGATATGATTAGATGGAGCCTGTTCATCCCGTGTCCCCCCATGTGAAATGAAATAAGATTAGATAGAGTGTGTCTGTCCCGTGTTCCCCTGTGAATGAATATGATTAGATAGGCTGTGTTCATCCCGTGTTCCCATGTGGATGGAATAAGATTAGATAGAGGCTGTTGTCTGTCCCGTGTTCCCATGTGAATGAATATTGATTAGGATAGAAGCCGTGTTCATCCGTGTTTCCATGTGAATGAATAAGATTAGATAGGAGCCGTGTCTGTCCCGTGTTCCATGTGAAATGGATAAGATTAGATAGAATCCGTGTCTGTCCCATGTTCCCATGTGATGAATAACGATTAGATAGAGCTGTGTTTCATCCCGTGTTCCCATGTGATGAATAAGATTAGGATAGAGCTGTGTTCATCCCGAGTGTTTCCCAATGTGAATGAATATGCATTTAGATAGAGCTGTGTTCATCCCGTGTTTCCACATCTGAATGAATAAGATTAGTTAGAGCTGTGTCTGTCCGTGTTCCCATGTGATCATGAATATGATTAGATGAGCCGTGTTCATCCCCGTAGTTCCCATGTGAATGAATAAGACTTAGATAGAAGCTGTGTTCATCCCGTGTTCCCATGTGAAGAACTAGATTACATAGAGCTGTGTCCTTCTGTTGTTCCCCAAGTTGAATTGAAATAAGATTTATGTTAGAGCCGTGTCTGTCCTGTGTTCCCATGTTGAATGAATATGATTAGATAGAGCTGTGTTCATCCCGTGTTCCCCATGTGAATGAATATGATTAGATAGATTCTGTGTTCATTCCCGTGTTTTCCCATGCTGAATGATAGATTACATAGAGCTGGTCCTTCCTGTGTTCCCAAGTAAAATGAAATAAGATTAGTTAGAGCTGTGTTATTCCGTGTTCCCATGTGAATGGAATATGATTTAGATAGAGCTGCTGTTCATCCCGTGTTTCCCATGTTGATGAATATGATTAGAAGAGCTGTGTCCTTGTCCTGTGTTCCCAAGTGAATTGATAGATTAGTTAGAGCCGTGTCTGTCCCTGGTTCCAGTGACATGAATTATGATTAGATAGAGGGCCGTGTGTTCATCCCCGTGTTCCCTGATGAATGAATAGATTAGATAGAGCTGTTGTCTGTCCCTGTTCCCAATATGAATGAATATGATTAGATAGAGCTGTGTTCATCCCGTGTTTTCCCATGTGAATGATAAGATTAGATAGCAGCTGTGTCTGTCCGGTGTTCCATGTGAATGAATATTGATAGAGAGAGCCGTGTTCATCCCGTGTTCCCATGTGAATGAATAAAGTTAGAAGAGGCTGTGTTCATCCCTGTGTTCCCATGTGAATGAATAAGATTAATAGAGCTGTGTTCAATCCCGTGTTCCATGTAATGGAATATGATTTAGAATAGAGCTGTGTTCATTCCCCGTGGTTTTTTTCCCCCCAATGTGAATGAATAAGATTAGATAGAGCTTGTTGTCTGTCCGCTGTTCCCATGTGAATGAATATGATTAGATAGAAAGCCGTGTTTCATCCCGTGTTCCCATGTGATCATGAATAGATTAGATAGAGCTGTGTCTGCTCCCATTGTTCCCATGTGAATGAATATGGATTAGATAAGCTTGTGTTCATCCCTGTTGTCCCAATGTGATGAATAAGATTAGATAGAGCTCTGTCTGTCCCGTGTTCCCATGTGAATGAATATGATTTAGATAGAGCCGTGTTCATCCCGTGTTCCCATGGTGAATGAATAAGATTAGATAGAGCTGTGTTCATCCCGTCTTCCATTGTGAATGAATAAGATTATATAGAGCTTGTCTTTCCGTGTTCCCATGGAATGAATATTGATTAGAATAGAGCTGTGTTCATCCATGTCCATGGAATGAATAAGATTAGATAGATCCCGTGATTCATCCCGTGTTCCCATGTGAATGAATAAGATTAGATAGAGCCGTGTCTGGTCCCGTGTTCCCATGTGAATGAATAAGATTAGATAGATCGTGTCTGTCCATGTTCCCATGTTGAATGAATAAGATTAGAATAGATCCGTGTTCATCCCGTGTGTTCCCATGTGAATGATAAATTAGATAGAGCTGTGTCTGTTCCGTTTCCCATGTGAATGAATATATTAGATAAGAGCTGTGTTCATCCCATGTTCCCATGTGGAATGAATAAGGTTAGATGATCCGTTTGTTCATTCCCGTGTTCCCATGTGAATGATAAGATTAGATAGAGCTGTGTCTGTCCCGTGTTCCCATGTGAATGAATAAGATTAGATAGAGCAGGTTCCATCCCGTGTTCCATGTGAATGAAATATGATTAGATAGAGCCGTGATTCATCCCGGTTCCCATGTGAATGAAATATGATTAGATAGAGCTGCTGTCATCCCGGTGTTCCATGTGAATGAATATGAGTAGGATAAGGAGCCGTGTTCATCCCGTGTTCCCATGTGAATGAATATATGATTAGATAGAGCCGTGTTCATCCCGTGTTCCATGTGAATAATATGATTTAGATTAGAGCCGTGTTTCATCCCGTTGTTCCCATGTGAATTGAATATGATTAGATAGAGCCGTGTTCATCCCATGTCCCATGTTGAATGGAATAAGTTAGATAGAGCTGTGTCTGTCCCGTGTTCCCATGTGAATGAATAAGATTAGATAGATCCGTGTTCATCCCGTGTTCCATGTGGAAATGAATAAGATTAGATAGAGCCGTGTTCAATTCCCGTGTTCCCATTGAATGAACTATGATTAGATAGAGCCTGTTCATCCCGTGTTCCCATGTGAATGAATATGATTAGATAGAGGCTGTGTCTGTACCCGTTTCCATGTTGAATGAATATGATTAGATAGAGCCGTGTTCATCCCGTTGTTCCCATGTGAATTGAATAAGATGAGGATAGAGCGTGTTCATTCCTTGTCCCATGTGAATGAATAAGATTATATAGGAGTGTGTGTCTGTCCCGTTGTCCCATTGTGAATGAATAAGATTGAGAGATAGAGCCGTATTGTTCATCCATGTTCCCATGGGTGAATGATAAGATTAGATAGAGTTGTGTCTGTCCCGTGTTCATGTAAGAATAAGCATTAGATAGATCCGTGTTCATCCCCGTGTTTCCAGTGAAATGAATAAGATTAATAGAGCTGTTGGTCTGTCCCGTGTTCCCATGTGAATGATAAGATTAATAGAGCAGTGTTCATCCGTGTTCCCATGTGAATGAATATGAATTAATAGAGCCGTGTTCATCCCGTTTGTTCCCATTGTGAATGAATTAAAAGGGATTAAGATAAGGGGGGAAGCCGTGTTTCCGTGTTCCCATGTGAATGAATAAGATGAGATAGAGCCGTTGTTCATCCTGTGTCCCATTGTGAATGAATAAGAAATTAAATAAGCTGATGTCTGTCCCGATGTTCCCATCTAGTGAATGAAATAAGATTAGATAGAGTGTGTTATCCCGTGTTCCATTTGAATGGAATAAGATTACATAGAGCCGTATCCTTCCTGTGTTCCCAAGTGATATGAATAAGATAGTTAGAGCCGTTCTGTTCCCTGTGTTCCCATGTGAATGAAATATGATTAGATTAGGAGCTGTGTCCTCCCGTGTTCCCATGTTGAATGAATATGTATCGATAGAAGCCGTGTTCATCCCCGTGTTTCCCACAGGAATGAATAAGATTTAGATAGAAGCTGTGTTCTGTCCCTGTTCCCATGGCTGAATGAATAGATTAGATAGAGCCGTGTTCATTCCCGTGTTCCCATGTGAAAGAATAAGATTAGATAGAGCTTGTGTCTTCCGTGTTCCCATGTGAATGAATATGCATTAGATAGAGCCGTGTTCCATCCCGTGTTCCCAAGTTTGTTTGAAATGAATAAGATTAGATAGAGCTGTCTCCCGTTTCCCATGTGAATGAATATGATTAGATATAGCTTGTGTTCTCCCATGTTCCATGTGACATGAATAAGATTATTATAGCAGCTTGTCTGTCCCGTGTTCCCATGTGAATGAATATGATTAGATAGAACTGTGTTTCATCCCATGTTCCCATGTGATGAATAAGATTAGATAGATCTGCTGTTCATCGTGTTCCATGTGAATGAATAAGATTAGATAGAGCTTATGTCTGTCCCGTGTCCCATGTGAATGAATAAGATTTAGATAGAGCCGTGTTCATCCCGTGTTCCCAATGGAATAATAAGCATTAGATAGAGCTGTGTTCTTCCTTTGTCCATGTGGAATGAATAGATTAGATAGAGCTATGGTCTGTCCCGTGTTCCCATGTGAATTGATTAAGATTAGATAGAGCATGTTCATCCCGTGTTCCCATGTGAATGAATAAGATTTGATAAGAACTGTGTCTGGTCCCGTGTTCACCATGTGAATGAATATGATTAGATAGAGCCGTGTCATCCCGTTGTTCCCATGTTGAATGAATAAGATTAGATAGGCTGTTCTGTCCCGTGTTCCATGTGGAATGAATATGATTAGATAGAGCTGTGTTCATCCCATGTTCCCATTGAATGAATAAGATTAGATAGATCGGTTCATTCCCGTTGTTCCATGTGATGAATAAGATTAGATAGAGCTGTGTTTGTCCCGTGTTCCAGGTGAAATGATAAGAATTAGTAGAGCTGTGTTCTGTCCCGTGTTCCCAGTGTGATATGAATATGAAAGATAGCAGCCGTGTTCATCCCGATGTTCCCATGTGAATGAATAAGATTAGATAGAGGCTGTGCAGTCCCGTGTTCCCATGTGAATGATATGTAATAGATAGAAGCTGTGTTTCATCCCATGTTTTCCCATGTGAATGCAATAAGATTATATAGAGCTGTGTCTGTCCCGTGTTCCCATGTTGAATGAATATGAATAGATAGAGCTGTGTTCATCCCTGTTTCCCATGTGAATGATAAGATTATATAGAGCTGTGCTGTCCCGTGTTTCCCATGTGAATGAATATATTAGATAGAGCCTGTATTCTCCCGTGTTCCCATTGTGAAATGTATGATTAGATAGAGCTGTGTTCATCCCGGTTCCCATGTGTAATGATAAGATTACATAGGCTGTTTCCTTCCTGTGTTCCAAGTGATGAATAAGATTAGTTAGAGCCGTGTCTGTCCTGTGTTCCCATGTGAATGAATATTGAGATAGAGCTTGTTCATCCGTGTCCCATGTGAATGGAATATGATTAATAGAGCGTGTTCATCCGTGTTCCCATGTGATGATATGATTACAGTAGAGCTTTGTCCTTCCTGTGTTCCCAAGTGAATGAATAAGATTAGTTAGAGCCCTGTCTGTCCTGTGTTCCCATGTGAATGAATATTGATTAGGTAGAGCTGTGTCCTTCCGTGTCCCATGTTTTTGGAATGAATGTGATTAGATAGAGCTGTGTCCTTCCTGTGATTCCCACGTTGTGAATGAATAAGATTACATAGAGCTGTGTTCATCCCGTGTTCCCATGTTGAATGAATTATGATTAGATAGAGCCGTGTTCATCCGTGTTCCCATGTGAATGATATGATTACATAGAGCTTGTCCTTTCCTGTGTTCCCAAGTGATGAATAAGATAGTTAGAGCCCTGTTGTCCTGTGTTCCATGTAATGAATTATGATTAGATAGAGCCGTGTTTCATCCCTGTGTTCCCATGTGAATAAATAAGATTAATAAGCTGTGTCTTCCCGTGTTCCAGGTGAATGAATATGATTTAGATAGAGCCGTGTTTCATCCCCGTGTTCCCATGTGAATGAATAAGATTAGATAGAGCTGTGTCTTTGTTCCGTTGTATCCCCGTCGTGAATGATAAGATTTAATTAGAGCAGTGTTCATCCCGTGTTCCCATGCTGAATGAATATGATTAGATAGAGCGTTGTTCATCCCGTTTCCCAGGAATGGAATAGATTAGATAGAGCCAGTGTTCATCCCGTTGTTCCTGTGAAGATATGATTAGATAGAGCAGGTTCATTCCGTGTCCATGTGATGAATAAGATTAGGTAGAGCCGTTGTTCATCCCGTCGTCCCATGTGAATGAATAAGATTTAGATAGAGCCTGTTTCATCCTTGTGTTCCCATGTGAATGAATATGATTAGATAGAGCGAGTGTCCTTCCCTGTTCCCATTGTGAATGAATATGATTTTAGATAGAGCTGTGTCCTTCCCATGTTCCCATGTGAATGAATGTGATAGATAGAGCCGTGTTCCATCCCGTGTTCCCATTGTGAATGAATAAGATTAGTAAGAGCTTGTGTTGTCCCGTGTTCCCATGTGAATGAAATATGATTAGATGAGCCGTTTTCATCCTGTGTTCCCATGTGAATGAATAAGATGAGATAGAGCTGTGTCTTGTCCCGTGCTCCCATGTGAATGAATAAGATTAGATAGACCGTGGTTCATCCCGTGTTCCCATGTGAATGGAATAAGAAGATAGAGCTGTCTGTCCCGTTGTTCCCATGTGAATGAATAAGATTAGATAGAGTCGGTATCTGTCCCGTTTGCCATGCGGTGTGAATGAATAAGATACATAGAGCCGTTGTTCATCCCGTGTTCCATGTGAATGAATAAGGATATACATTAGAGTGTGTTCTCCTGTTTTCCCATGTGAATGATAGATTACATAGAGCTGTTGTCCTTCCGTGTTCCATGTGAATGAATATATTAGATAAGCCGTGTTCATTCCATGTTCCCATGTGAATGAATATGATTAGATAGAGCTGTGTCTGTTCCGTGTTCCCATGTGAATGTCGTAATGTTGGTGATAGAATAAGATTAGGATAGAGCCGTGTTCATCCTGTTGTTCCCATGTGAATGAGATTATTAGATTAGAGCTGTGTCTGGTCCGTGTTCCCATGTGAATGATAATTAGATAGAGCCGTGTTCATCCCGTTTCCCATGGAATGAATAGATTAGATAAGCTGTGTCTGTCCCGTTGTTCCCATGTGAATGAAGTAAGATTAGATAGAGCCGTATCTGTCCTGTTCCCATGTGAATGAATAAGATTACATGGAGCCGTTGTTTCATCCCGTTGTTCCATGTGATGAATGAAGATTACATAGAGCTGTGTTCATCCTGTTATTCCTGTGAATGAATAGATTTACATAGAGCTGTGTCCTTCCCGTGTCCCAGTGAATGAATAATATTAGCTAGAGCCGTGTTCATCCCGTGTTCCCATGTGAATGAAGATGATTTGATAGAGCCTGTGTCTGTCCCGTGTTCCATGTGAATTGAATAAGATTAGATAAGCTGTGTCTGTCCCGTGTTCCATGTGAATGAATATGATTTGGATAGATATGATTAATGTTGATTCCGAACAGGGATTTACCTTATATCTTCTACCTCAGTTGCGTGTCGTGTGTGTGTGGGTGTTGTTGTGGTGTGTGTTTGTGCGTGCGCGTGTGTTGTTGGTTGTAATCTCCATTTGCGGGTTTCACAAGTGGAACGAAGTCCACCCAGGTTCTCAAGTATCCACCTCCATTTCGGTAAGGGGCGTGGGGGGGAGGGCGTCACAATTAATGCGAACTGTGGGTTGTTTTTGTTCTCAATTTTTGTTCCGAGGGCCGTTTTCCACTCGTCACTAGCCTCGACAGTTTTCCAACTGCAGTTCGTTTGTATGAATATCCCCAGGGATATTGTTAAGACCCTGTAAGCGTTCTTCTTCCCATTGCTGTTGCTCCATCTATCACTGGTACAAATTCATACCCAGTAATGTACCAAAGTTTGTCACAGATTTAAAAAAAAATAAAAAAAAAAAAAAAAAAAAAATATATATATATATATATATATATATATACTCGGATTCGGAGGTTGTACCGGGGGTGGGTGGGTGGGTTATGCCCCCCCCCCCAAATTGGTATTGCTTTCTTCTCCGAAATACACACACAATTTCGATGGAACTTGACACAACATTAATCACCTATGTGGATGTACCAAAGTTTGTTCATGCCATAAAAAAAAAATCAAGATCAAAAGAGGTTCTGTAAACGAGCCTCCCAGGCCTTTAAGTTGTCCCTCATGTGTGCATGCACATATGTGCGCATGAGATGTGTGTTGTGTGTGTGTGTGCTATTGCTTGCATCTCTCTTC
>CM068964.1:43661441-43671692 GCA_035128595.1 Eptatretus atami
AAATGCTGTACTCATGTTGTTGCATGCAGTTCCATGCTCTGCATGGAACACAGGCATCATCTCAACTGACTGGAAGAGGGGCCTTGTTGTCCCTCTCTGGAAAGAGAAGGATGATCGCCAGGACTGCAACAACTACCGAGGGACGATGTTGCTCTCAGTGCCGGGCAAGGTCTTTGCTCAGATATATCTTGAAAAGGTTCGCCACCATCTGCTTGAGCACCAGCACCCAGAGCAGTCAGGCTTTACACCAAAGAGGTCAACGATAGACCGTATCCTTGCTCTTTGGGTCCTCACCAAATGCAGACGAGTTTCATCAGGGGCTGCTTGCAGCCTATGTTTATCTCTGCAAAGTATTTAATTTAGTGAATCAGGATGCCCTCTGGAGAATTCTTGGTCTTCATGCAGTGTCACCAAAACTGATCAATCTTACGTGTGAACTATACTCTGGTTCTGAGATGTGGTGATACAATCTCCGACTTATTTCCAGTTGTTACTGGAGTTCCTCAGGGGTGTGTACTGGCCCCCACACTTTTCAGCACTTGTATGGACTGGATTCTGGGGAGGATGTTGGAGAGCTGAAGCTGCGGTGCATCGTTTGGGAATGTCAAGATCTCTGACTTGATTTTGCAGATGATCAGTCATCTTTGCGGAGACTCTGGATATCCTTTTGGGGGCCCTCGAGTTGCTGAATGAGGAGTCGGTGCCATTGGGTTTATGGGTTTCCTTAGTCAAAACTAAGATCCAGGCTTTCAATGACATCTTGGATGCTGCTATCTTGTCTGTACCTGTTTGTGGTGAGGATGTGGAGGTCACAGAGAGATTCACTTACCTTGGCAGTGATATTCATATCTCTGCTGGCTGTGAGCCAGAGGTCAATCGACGTCTGTGTCGGGCCTGGGGAGTCATGGATTCACTGGATCATGGGGTGTGCTGCTGCCGTTACCTGTGCAGGAGGATGAAAGTCTGAATCTTCAGTTCCTTGGTGCTTCCAGTCTAGCTTTGCGGATGTGAGACTTGGACTCTGACCAGGGATCTGAGATGGAGACAATTCCTTTGGTACCAGGTCTCTTCAGAGAATCCTTGGCTATCCCTAGTCGAACTTTGTGTCCAATGAGCGGTTGCTGAGAGAGACTCAAATGAGATTTGTTACCTACATAGTCTGTGAGCTTCGGCTGCGACTGTATGGACACGTGGCTTGTTTTCCTGACGCTGATCCTGCTCATCAGATTCTCTCAGCGAGGGAGCCTCATGAGTGGAGGAGGCCAATGGGCTGACCACATTCCTCGTGGTTGCAGCAGGTTGATCGGCATCTCAAGGAGATGGGGATGGGCCAGGCATCTGCCTGGGGGATGGCCAGACGGAGGCCCCTGAAGTACCATTGGAAAGTGGATACAGCGACGCGCAACTCCGTTGCTATGCTCCCATACCTGACCTGACCTGACCTGACCTGACCTTGTCCATATAGTCATGGACGGAAAGTTTCCAAAGACATTGATTTGGATATCATATTTGGAGATCTCCCACCTGCACTGAGCACTCTTCTAGCGCTTGCATACTACAGTTGCAAGAAGATGAGTTCTGAAGAGTGGCAAGGCAAAGGGACAGGCTGGTGCTCCTGCAGACATCACACCATACTATGTACAGATCTGTGCAAGTGTGTCAAATGCCAAAACGCTGACAACGGAGAGTGATGTGGATGACTCTGAAGAGAACTGATCATTCTGAGTCTCTCTCTCAACGATTTGATTTGTATATATGTGTGTATTCAGAGGAAACATGACTTGTCAATCCTTGTACCTTACCCATGTGTGGGACAAATTTGACTGCAATGGAAAGGGGAAAGGGAAGGGTAGAGGAGGAGGAGGAGGAGGAGGAGGAGGAGGAGGACGATGATGATGATAATGATGGCGAAAGAGAATGAAGATGAAAAATGAATGAATGTGACAGAGATCAATGCAGGTGATTATCATTGTCTGGAAAATATGCTCATCATTTGCCACTGTTTCTTCCAGTCAGGGATTAGCGTTTCTCCTTTTTCCACATTTATTCCACACTAGCAGGGGTACCCGGCGTTGCTCGGTGCTGTTCTAAACCTGTTGGCATTTTGAAGAAATCAAATATATATATTTATATATATATATATATATTTTTCTATATATATTTTTGGTGGGGGCCTAAAACACTTCCCTAACACCCACTAAGGAACGGGGTCGGGCATCATTTTGTATTACCTTTCACATAACTACAAAAGCAAGGTACTTTAGAGAGATAAAAATAAATCCCCCCAAAAATTCAACTTTTTTTTTCTTTTTTGGCCTAAAACACTCCCTGATACTCACTGATGGATGTCTGAAAGTTTGACGAAGATCTGTTTGGCCATCTCTGAGAAAAATGGCAACAGCTAGACAGACAAACATCTCTCTTAGAGTATAGATAAGGTTCAGCTCTCTTTATTCCTTTTCTTCCTGTGTGATTGTGTGATATTCCATCTCCACTTTTTCGGTTTCTTCTGTTTTCATGAAGTACCGGTGTATTAACCAGGTATCTTTTTGATGATGGACGTATGGTCAATTTAAAAAGTATTCCGTAAAATAAAGTCAGACAAGCCAACTCTCACAATTTTTGCTCTCATCTCTCACTCTCATGGCCACACAAGCTAATCTTACTAGTTTATCAGCCTTCCAGAAACAAATGGAACGTTTTTGTATATTTATTTATTTTGTATTTTTCACGATCGAGTTTTTTAAATGGTAAACATTTTCCATTGCGTTCCTTTTTCAATATTTTAACCGGTGTGATAAAAACACAAAAGGTAAAAGTATTCTTCCAAAAATGTGTACTTTCTGTGACCATGATGACCATGAAGTTGTCACTGTTCGATGGCTTAGCTTAGAAAAAGCTATGTACTGTATATAATCTTGCAACTCTACAGTTCTTTGCAAAGATATTTTAAATCTGAGCATGTATCAGAAGTATCATATGACCAAAGTACATTTGCCTTTTGAAGATTCTTTGACTGAAGGATCCTATAACCTTTTGAAGATCCTATGAACGAAGTACATTTGCTTCTCCTCGAGTCGGTGCTTCCTACTTTCACTCGCATCAACTTCCTTCTGCAGTGAGAGGATCTCAGTGTATACTTGATAGCTGATGCAATTTGAGTCTTTTTCAAAAAGCTGCTTCGTAAGTTTGTGATCGTTCATGTAGATTCAAGTATCTGTCAAAAGCCGTTAAATTGATGCTGATGATCTCACATAGCAATGCTGGAGAGGGGGTGAGAGAGAGAGAGAGAGAGAGAGAGAGAGAGAGAGAGGAGAGGAGAGAGAGAGAGAGAGAGAGAGAGAAGAGAGAGAGAACGAGAGAGAGAAGAGAGAGAGAAGAGAGAGAGAACGAGAGAGAGAACGAGAGAGAGAAACGAGAGAGAGAACGAGAGAGAGAACGAGAGAACGAACAGCACAGCGTCATCCAACAGAATAAGACACCAACCCATTCATACCAATTTAAAATATATATGAATATATATTTGTATAAAGACTCAAGGCTCGTGAAAGAGTTAGAACACGAACGGATCAGCACGCAACAGGCCAAAAGTAACAGTAGAGATGGGGGTGGGATACTACCAGCAGAGTTCAAGGCCAAAATAGAGGAAGACTTGGACAAACAATGCATGTGAGTAGGAGTGGGGGGGTCAGGAAAGGACACATGGGGTGGATTGGATGGGTACAGAAGGAAACTCTCAGGAAGGAAAAAAGTGGAAATTTGGAAGGAGTAGAGCTTTGGGGTGGGGAAGTGGATGGGTTAACAAGGGTATAAAAGATAATGGCTTTGGTCTTCCTGCAAATTCTATCGTGTTATCCATTGTACAAGTTAAACTGACTAACAAGGTTTTGTGTGTTGTATGGGAACCTCCAAAGGAACTGTTGGCTCCAACGAACAAAGAAGACAACGAAGCAGTGTTATGACATGCACAAGAAGTAGATCAATTATAATTAAAGAGGAATCGATGAAACTGCAACAGACAGTGAAAAAGGAAAATAAAAAAGCTGGTCTTTATTTAAACCTCAAAAAGACTAATATCTTGTCAACTGAGAAGATCGACATGTTCAGATTGGGAGATGATCAGGTGGAAATTTTTTTTTATCTTCCTCGGTTCTAAGATTGAAGTTAGTGGATAATGTGGAGGAGAAATTAGTCGACGGTTATTATTGCGGAGAACAACAATGTCAGGATTGACAAAGATATGGAAAAACAAAGATATGACAAAGCAAACTAAGAGGAAGCTGGTGAATGGTTTGGTATTTCCAGTTGCAACATGTGGGTGTGAGTCATGAACAGTGAAGAAGGAAGAAGATTGACGAAATGTGGTGTTGGAGATGAATGTTAAAAATTCCACGGACTGCAAGAAGAACAAACAAATCAGTGTTTGAAGGAATTAGACCACCATGCACATTGAAAGTGCTGATACTTTGGACACATCATACATGCTGTAAACGAAAGGGTTTGGTTTAGGGAAGAGGAGGAAGAGGCAGACCTTGTATGCACTGGATAGATAGGGTAAAGGCTGCAACCAAGCTGTCTCTGTCAGAGCCCCGGGAAGCAGTGCAGGATAGAGATATTTAGAGAAATCTGATCATTAATGCCGCCAGACCTCGGCCATAACTTGATGGAACTAGTTAACTTTCGTTGCACAATATCTTGTTTCTATCAAATCCAACCCTAAATCATGACATCTGTTTTGTAGGTCTATAAAAACACCGTACTGTATTTCCTGGGTTCTTTATTAAGTCTGATAAATTGTTAACAGTTAACTATTATAAATACTTAAGTCATCTTACAAAGACCCATTTTACCACATTTATTGCAAGGTGTAAGGAAGGATAAAAATCAATTTCTGGTTCATAAACGAGAGAAATCCAATGATCTTTGGTATATTATTTTATCCATGCAATATTTCATATACCATCTTCTGCCAGTATAAAAACGTTTTCGAGGAAAAAAAACCCCAGACTGGATCAGTGTTGTAAAATAGCACCTCAAAGCAGCTGTGAATACACCAGAGAGCACCTAAAACTCTCGGGTTTTTGGGGTGGATTCTGAACCCCACCTATTAAGGCTCAGCTCTTGCTTGCGCATTCGTTGCTATGTCCATGGCGTGGCACAACCAAGTCTCAATTTTTTTTTTTTTAACCTTAACAGGTTAGGGCCTGTTAAGTATCTTCTGAGAGGAGAAGTCTGTAGAATCCGCTTACCACATGTACTCAGTTTATATCATGAAAATATTTGCAATATTACCACCAAGAGCCGCTGACCATAACATAATACAGTGTACAGATTGTGTTGGACAGTACAAGAGAGGGTGCCCTGCATAAATAATGACTTTCCAACTTGAAATTACTAATTAATATGCAACTTTCACCACTGACGAGTTTGTACTGTTGTTAAGCACATTTTTCTCTACCTATGTGCAAAATTACAAGTAGTTGCAGGAGAGGGTGGGCATGGGGGGGGGGGGGGGGTGGTGTCACAAAAACAAAAAATTGGAGCCATTTTGCTCATCACCCTGCATTCTAATACATCTTCACCGCATTTGTGTAATATTGCTTTGATACTATATCCTGGTGTTGGCTTAATGGTTAGGGTGGTGGGCTTGGATCCTAGGGTCCTGAGTTCAAATCCCACTCGGCTGTTGAATTAATACCAGGTGGGGTTGACTCTGCTGTCATGCTTCTGAGGTCGGCAAAATGAGTGCCAGCTTGCTGGTATCCTGTGTCGGAGTGGCGACCCGTCCAGGATTGTGCCCAATAGCCAAGGAAAGTGCGAAGGCAGCACCAACGCTCCGCACAGAGTATTGTCCCAGTGGAGGATGGATGGATTTATATCTGGCTGCAGCCTAGCAAGGGTTCTACCTCTTCGGTAGTCTTGTGTCCAAACTAAAATAAAATATGTCATTCAAGCACTCTGGGCCTGTCTTGATCTAGATGATTCTAAAGGAATGATGGTGCATCAAATCTTTGTGCAGTGGTCATTGCAACGTCTGGCAACTGCAATGTGAAATGGTCATGGCTGTGCAAAGAAAGCTTCCTGGATATTTCCAAGATTGCAGTAAATGTGTTCCATTTGCTCAGTCATAAGAATTGTGTAATTGGGTATCTGATGAACGGCCACTCTTAAATGAGCTGAAATTTGGTGGAGAGTGCTCAAATTTTCATGCTAACATGTCTTTTTCATGCAGAAACAAATGCAAAAGTGCTGAGTGGTGCAAAAGGTTGGTAAACCTTGATGGATCATAAATGGATGATTGGCAAGTGCAGGTGGAACCGAGTGTTGTTATGTGGAACCAACACCCAAGTTAAACAGTTGCATTCTGGCACTCGCTGCGTCAATATGTGTGAAATTGCAGCAGAACTAGGTGTTGATATGGAAGTGTGGAAACCATCCTTCATTCACATGAAAACCATCGACGATGTCAGGACCAGGGAGTGTTCTAAAAGATCTCTCAGTTGATCAGAAGGCTAATAAATACATGGTCAAATGTCCAGCCCACTTACAGGATGGTGAATGGAGCAGCTGGTGAATGGAGCAGCTGGTGGGAAGAGTTTGGAAGACATGAATAACAACCTATAAAGTAATGAATATTCTTTATATCAATCTCATAATGAAAGTGTTAAACCTCATCATTTATCATTAAACTCACTCTAGTGTGTGTGTGTGTGTGTGTGTGTGTGTTTTGGAATGAAATTGGATATAACAATAATTTGCTACGTGTGAAAGAACATTTCTCAAAGTTGTATTGTGGAGATTTGTCAAGATCATCATCCAAATCCAAATGGACTTATGGGAACTGCACTCAAACGATTCCTGAGCATATTCAACATCCTCACCACTTGTACTTGGCCTGCCTGCCCACTTCCTCTGCAGGATACGACTAGTCTCCATAAACTTTTTTTGGGCCACTCACGAATCGTTTTTCTCGATGGTGGCTGCCTTCCATAGGGTCATCCTGAAGCTTCGTTGAACCTGTGTAGATTTGGTTTCTATTAATAAGACAATATACTGTGCCTTTTCTTGTGGGGATTCCATTTGCATAAATGTGACGTCACGTGTCACAGCAGACAACTGGAAATGAAAAAAAGGTCAATAAACCTCTGACCCATAATGGAATCTCCAGGATATTTTTTTTTTGTATACCTTGTCGAGGCTCGTGTGAGAGCTAACACACAACACACATCAAGGGGGCATGGAGAGAGATAAATTGTTGCATTGTTGAATATGCAAACAGGCAGTATAGAAAAGCTAGACTATGCAATATCATGGTTATAAGAGCATGAAAAATATGATGAAAAATTAGGTACATTTGGAATATTATAGTAACATGGTCAGAAAGGCAGTTTTTACTCGTGGCAGCCATTTTGAATCTTGGTCGGTCCATCTTTGAAAGAAACTTGAATATGGCCCCTACTAGAAATGTTTCAGCGGCATTTAAAACTACATTCCTGTGCCAATTTTTCGTGCTTTTTCAACCCAAAATATCACAATTGGTCTGTTATGGGCACCATTCTGCAGGCACTACTGTTAGTGCCACTTCAGAGAAAATTTTTTGAAGTTTACAAAAAAAACAAAACAATATGGCTTGCCAATCACGTTGTACAAGACGGTCAGTCATTATATTTTTCCCTGTGGACGCATTTTATTCTGAGATGACGCCTCAAAATTTGTTCATACTGACAGTATGGTATGGTCTACATATGCATTATGACATCATAACGAAGACACCGATGAGCATAAAAAAATCACGCTTATTCCCATTGGAATACTTGCCGTGTTCCAAGTTTCAAAATTTTTCCTTGGTGCGGTTTCAGAGATACAGAGGTCCAAAGTTTTTCTGTTTTTCCGATTTTTCGTTTTCCAACATAGCTGCCACACACGTGACAATGATGTATAAATTATGATTAAAACATTCTACATGAGTCGTCGCCACCTATCGTGAAATGTCGTCTCAATCTAACAAGCAGTTGCGGAGAAAGACACAAAAGTTCTGTGGGGACAACAGAACCAACAGAACCAAACAAAAGTTTGGTTGCCGCAACCAACCATGAACCAAGTTAGTACAGGTTTATGTGGTACTTGTAGCATGTTACAGATCTAACTGGCTGACCTGACAATCATCTGGCCTGGTGCAGTGATTTGTCAAAAACATCAATGCTCATGGAAAAGCAAGGCCATCGAGGCATCAAGTTGACTTGGGCAGCAGGGGGAGGGGGGAGGGTTGCCTGGACACAAGAAGCAACAATAAGTAAGGGGAGCAACCTGTAGCAGAGGACTGGGCAAGGAAGGATCATTGAGGGTAATGAAGTTTGTAGTTAAGGAATATACAAAACCAAGGTTCTTTCACCGATCAAATATCCAACCAGCAGTCAAGCTTGGTTTTATCTCACAGTGGGGCATCAAGGAATGAACTGACAGGATAAGAGTAAAGGGAGGAGGGGAGGAAGCCTGAAGTAGCATGTTTAGATGGTTGGGTTACGACAAGTTAATGGGGATAAGATCAAGGAAAGAATTAGAGATGAAGTGATGGTGGTAACTGCTTGCTTGAAACCTGGAGGGAAGAGTAAGACAGAACAGCTCTGGAAGGTGGTTCCATATAGGAGAAACGAGGATTAAAAGAGTGGAGGTGTGCGGTCAGCCTGGATTTTGGAAGTTTAACTAGGAGGTGTTACTGGAAGAACACATACATCCTTTTTTTTGTCAGATTTTGGAAATCTGCAAACATCACTGCCCTGCATAAAAAAGGTGCAAAAACAGATCCTGAACTACAGACCAATCAGCTTCTCCCAATCATCAGCAAGGTTATGGAATCATCATCGTTCAGACATGAAATCTTCTCTTCTAGAATGGCTTGATTTCTGATCATCAATTTCGTTTAGACCAGGTCACTCTACCTGGATATGCTGCTTTCTGCTCTCCAACAATGGATGGAGGTCCTCAATGCCAGACAGGAATCCGAGCCGTATCCCTGGACATATCACGTGCTTTTGACACAGTCTGGCACCCTGCCCTGCTCACCAAACTCTCTTCCATGGTATCAAGTCCATCTCCACTCATGGCTCGCAGATTCCCACTCCTGTCGCAGTCAACGTGTGGCCTAAATGGAGTTCTTTCATCCCTCTTCCTGTCCAGGCTGGAGTTCCTCAGGCAGTGTTCTGGGCCCTGTTCTTTTTCTGGTTTTCATCAATGATCTCTCCGACTCTCTGCAAAATCCTCTATATCTGTTTGCTGATGACTCCACCCTCTGCCGTACCACGGTCATCCTCAGACGGCAAGCAGCACTTCTTCGCTCACTGCAGATCTGGATAAAATCACAAACTGGCCAACACGTGGACATAGTTTTCAATCCGGACAAATCTCACACTCTCACTATGTCTCTTCGAAAGGACCGTTAGAAAACCCACCATCCACTTTCTCAAAATCCTCTGGAAGAAGTCTTTTCTTAAAGCTCTCTGGGTCTCACTATCTGCCATGACCTTTCCTGGAAAGCCATATTTCAAACCTCGCCTCAAAGTCAGTCGCCGACTACTGGGAATCCTCCGTCGTGCAAAGTCTTTCCTCGGCCCTCCTGAGTCCTGACCACTTACAAAGCTTTTGTCGCGTAGCCTGATGGAGTACTGCTCTCCCTCTGGGCTGGTGCTCCTGCCTCCACCTTCTCCGGCTTCACGCTGTGAAACAGGGCATTTCGGATCATCGGCAATCTCCCGCAATGAGGCTGAGTTTTTGGGCTCTCACTCAATCCACGCAGGTTGGTCGGTGGTCTTTCTGTCTTCTACGATCCTCTCCAGCCTTGCCCCCCCCCCCTGCTCTCTCTGCGATTTGTCCCCACCACATTTCCTCAGGGCACTCAAGGTCAGCCAACAACCCCCTTCTGGTAAAACTACCAAAATCACGAATCACTGCTCACCTTCACTCTTTCATTCCTTCTTTTTCCCGCCTTTGGAATAAACTCCCTCACTCTATTCTTTCCCATTCTTCCTCCAGGCTTTCAAAAACAGCTGTTCACCACCACCTCTTATCATCCCATCGAAATCCTCGATCTTTTCTACCCCGATAATCCACCCAGCCCACTTCCTTCAAATTCCTGCTTTCCTTACTGAAAGTCCCTGTAATGTCCTACTTCTATTCCCCATGTTCCCCGTCCATCCCTCTCCTTCCAACAGATCTCCTAATGTGTCTGTTCCCACTGTTTGTCCCTCTTTGTCT
>CM068964.1:43671717-43707584 GCA_035128595.1 Eptatretus atami
TGCTGGCGAGTTCCTCAAGGTAGCTGTTCTGGGCCCGTTTTTTTCTGGTTTTCATCAATGATCTCTTCCGACTCTCTGGAAATATCCTCTTATTATCTCTTGTGTGAGAAGTTGACTGGAATCTCACACCCTCTTTGCCTCCGATTCACATTCGGTCATTCCCTTCAGACTGATGCATAAGTTAAGCGAGGCAGGCTTCGTTTCGCTCAATTGCGTGCTGATTCTGGATATTAAACACAAAATCTGGGATCCCGTTATATTCGTTCCGTCTCCAATGAACACAGCTGGACGATACACTGTCTTTTCAATCCGGACAGAACTCACAGGGGCGTGGGCGTGCGAGCGTGTGTGCTCTTCTTACCTGAAATAGGACCGTTTAGAATAAACCGCCCAGTCCACTTTCTAACAATCCTTCTGGAGGAATCCTTTTTCCTCAAGCGTCTTTTCTGCACTAGCGCCTATTGACCTTCCGGAATGGCCACATATTTCAAGATGCGCGCCTCCAAAGGCCAGGCGCCCTCCGAGTTCGTGAAAAATATGAATTTCCTGCCGTCGTTTGCAAATAAGTGCCTGGCTTTGCGGTCCACTAAATTTAATTCTGCATATACTCGAGACAGCGCATTATAAAAAAAAAATTAAAATAATAAATAAAACAATTGTTTCCAAATCTTTAATTTAAAGCTTTTGTTTTGCGCCAAGTACCTTTGATGGTTTATTATAGTACGGCTCCTTCCACTCTTGGTAAATACTGTGTACTGATATGTCGTATGTGATTTCTATTTTATTTGTATCTTTTTTTAATTTGAATCTTATCTGAACAATAGATCTCTATGTGTTATCTAACTTTCTATTTTGCCATGCCCTCACCGTATATCATATCAGAAATACACTTACATTTACGCCTTTGTTAGAAACCAAATTGTCTATTTTTCGGATTAATTCTCAGTTCCGCCATCGCCTCGCGACTGAAAGTATATTCTGATTTGTATTTTACTTTTTTCTTTATGAGTGGCCATTTTTTACTTTATTCCCTATCAACACTGCATTGCTTGGATCGTGTGGACCTCTGCTGGTCTTTTTTTCTTCACCGTCGCTCCTCTTCCAATAGAAAATAAAAAAATAAAAAAAAAAAAAAAAATATACAAAAACATAAAACAAATAAAAAAAAATAAAAAAAAACACATAAAAAAAAATAAAAACAAATAAAACAAACTAATAACTACTAAAAAATACACATACAAAAAATATAAATATATAAAAAAAAAAACAATAACAAAAACAACACACACACAAGACATATTTCATTACTAATTCAACAACTTAGACAAAAAAAAAATAAACAAAAAAAAAAATAAAATCAAATTACAAAAAAAAACAACACAAAAACAATAACAAAAATTCAAACAAAATAAAACAACATTAAACATATATACTACAATAAAAAATATAACCCTAACAAAACCACAGATAAATACAAAAAAAAAAAATATGAAAAAAAAAAAAAAAAAAAGCAAAACAAAACAAACAAAACAAAATAAAAAAAGAAAAACAAAAACAAACAAAAAAAAAATAAAAAAAAAAATAAAATAAAAAAAAAAAACACATAAAAAAAAAAAAAATAAAAAAAAAAATAGAATACATATACACACACACAACAAAAACCCCATAAAAAAGAGTGTGTTAAAATAAAAAAAAAAAAAAAAAAAAAAAAAAAAATAAATAACAACAAAAAAAAAATATATACAACCACACACAACATTAAACATATCAAAAAAAAATATAACAATAAAAAAATAATATACAACAAATAAAATAACAAAAAAACAATCATTAAAAACAAAACACACAAAAAACACACACAATAAACAAAATACACACAATCCAAAAAAAAAAAACCAATTACACCCTACAAGAAAACAAAAACAACAAATAAAACAAACTAAAAGAATAAAAATACATACTCAAAAAAACAACTCACACCATAACATTTAAAAATAAACACAACCATAAACAAATATACAAAATCAACTAACATATAATTATAAAATCAAACCGAACAAAAAATATTAATATAAATAAAAAAAAAAATAATAAATATTAAAAAAATACCAAAAAAAAACAAAAACAAAAACACAACACATATTTAACATACACTCACCAACACACAACTTACTCCAATACACACAATTCCAAAAAACAATAAAAATACAACACATACATCAACTAAAAGATACAAAAATACAAATACACACATATAACATATAACTTATACTCTAAAATAAACAACACAAACACACATATTACACACAAACACGCACAAAAGAAAATTAACAAAAACACACAACCACCCTCACTACATAAACCAATAAACCACACATCCATAATAATTCACACACAAAACACACAAACACTATCCAAACACAAACATACATAATCCAAATACATAATTATATTACATAAACCACACACTCAAAATAATAACCAATCACTACAATGCATCACATTACCACACACCTATCAATTCCATTAAACAATTATATACAACATATTTATCACATATTACACATTTTCTAAACAATAACAACCACATATATCTAAGATACACACAATAAAAAACTATAAAAAAAAATAAAAATTAAAATGTAATACAAAATACAACATAAATCTGTGGACACAGCCCCCAACATACATATAAAAAAAAAAAAAAAATAAAATCAACACAAACAAATAACACATTCCACAAAATAAAAAAAAAAACAACACATAAACTAAACCATACACAATAAAAAAACCAAGCCTCACATTTTCTACATTTAGAATATACTAAAAAAACAAACAAAAACTATCTACATCCATACAAATACGATATAATAAAATGTAAAAAAAAAAAACACATCAAAATAAATAAAAAACAAAACATCTACCCACTTAACACCTACAACAGAACCTTCCATATTTCTCATGCCATCTCTCTTCCAATAATAAAGACATGTCCTAAAAAATAAAAAAAAAAACTAAAAAAAATCAAACTTGCAATATAAAAAAAAAACTAAAAAAAAAAAAAAATTTATTATATATACAACCAAAAAAAAAAAAAAAGTGAACATATAAATATACTTACACCCTTTACATAACAAAAATAAAAAAAAAAAAACACATAAACAAATATAAAAAAAAATAAGACAAAAATAGAAATATAAAATAAAAAAAAAAAAAAACATAAAAAAAAATACAATCAAAAAATAAAATCATAAACTGTCCATACACACACTTTTTAATAATAACCTATATGAAACAACAATCAAAAATAAATACATAAAAGATATTAAGAACAAATATAATACATACATACAAACAAACACAAGAAAAAAGAAAAAACTCTTCGACAACCACAGAAAAAAACATATGCAAATAAATATAAAAAAAAAATTAACACCATTCTATAACCATTATTAAATATATTATAATTATGAAACATCATCACATAACAATCAAATAGACAACAAAAAATTATATTATTATATTACTCTTAATAAAAAAATATACTTTAACAACAATTACATATTAAAAAATAAAGAAAGAGAATATACTAACAACACATAACCAATACATCATGATATAATAAAAAAACAAATAGAAGACAAATAAAACCCACACAAGAATAATAGCAATATACATTCTTATAATAAAAAGAAATATTAAGACACACAAGAACAAAAAAACATACAATTAATTACAATAACAAATAAAAAAGCACAAAAAAATTAAATCATACAAATACACAAACAACTATACCAAGAAACACAGAACATAAAAAAACAATAAGATAACAAACATAAACAGAAAACAAAATAAATAAAGTGTATAAATATATATATAAAATCATCATGCGAATATGACCTTTTGACTGTTTGTTTAAAAGAATAACAATGGTGTTTGAAGTTCTTGCCATATAAAAATAAGAAAGGAATTACATTATTATAATAGTTATAAAAGATATGTAAATATATTACATTGAAATTATGTGAAAACTGAGTACATGTTATAGGATGACACCGACCAATAATACACCTAAATTATATTTCAAAGTTAACATAAATAAATATAGAATTTGAGGCCTATAGGTTATATAATTATACTTATAATTTTTTATTTTATCTTTTTTTTATTTATTGTCTTTAATTATGGGCTCGATGGTTAGTGCCACCACCCACATAATGATTGTCAACCTGCTCCTTGTATTTGACTACTGCAACTTATTTAAACGGTTTTAAAATTTTTAAATTAAAATGTGATCAGACAAGGACTGCTGTTGAAATGAGCCCGATGCTGCCCACCGTCCATTGGTCTGCACGGTTTTGTTATGGTATAAATTTAAAAAATTTTGAATTTTGATAACAATAAAATAATGCGTGTTATATAGACTTAATTTATTACTTGCGCTGTTTGTTATTATAATATATATATGTACTTGACAGATTGTAGCAACTTGATTTAGTATTCAATCATTTTTATTTCAAATATCTAGTCTCAGGTCTCCCAAACTGGAGTGTTATTCTAGTGGTTTTCAGCTCTCATATGATTTCACAGGCCATATTTTTTGGTCTTTTTTCAAATTTGCTTATTCTTAAAAAGTATTGAAATTTATGTTTCTATTTTGCTGTTGAACGAAACCATTTATTGCCTGTTTCAAATCACATATAATTAAGTTATTGTGTATTTCATAGTACCTTGCACCAGATATAGATTATTTTTATTATTAATTATTAAAATCTACAAACGAAGAAAAAAAGAACTCACCACAAACCTACGATAAAATATGGATATACGAACATTGACAATCACAGATATCAGTTCACAATCCATAAATTAGCAACTAAACATAGCACGACACACCCTCAAAAAATTAAAAAATTACCTGCACTCGAAAAAAAATTGATCTCTCAAAGGCAAACGTCTCAGGTATAATTACAAGAACAATGTGGACGCACGAACGAAAACCCTATAATACTGTTGAAACATTATTTTATGAAAAATACATAAAGTAAACATAGAAAACTAGATAGGTAACTGATCAAAATCATCATGTTTGATCAAATACCCACCACCATCTCTAACTCGACTGATAAGTGAGCATTAGAAGAAATGCAGGCCACAAACAATGCGTATTGGAGATGATATGCTAGCTCCAAAAACTCCTTGTTGTTTTTATTACACCGAAATGATTAACAACACTAAGAAGTTTGAAACGCGAAAATAATACAACAAGACCGCCGGATGATCCAGAGAGTGTCCTCTCATATTTATAATCGAAACTACTTAGTTCCCACGAGAACACCCAACCTTTAGTACCTACCAAATTATTTAAGCAGCTCCCTAACCAGAATCTCTTAAACGGGTAAATTGCATGCGTGTTATGACGGGACCCACGCCAAGGGAGGAAATAAGTCTATAGGACACAAAATAATATCCAACGTGAGCCGAGCAATTACTTATAATAAGGGAACAATCATATCGCCGACACCTCTTCAACCGGCCAACAATTGCAGTTTTTATCCTAAGCCAGCCACGTCGAGGTAAAGCCGAAGAGCGAGCGCTTGTTTCAAAATCCGCCAAATTTAAGACACTGGAAAAAGCCGTTTATTAATATTTTTTTAACAATCCGATTCCGCTTACCGTGCCTAATAAGCATCCAGGGTATAACAAACTTTTTTGTCAACCACCCAATATCTATTTCACAAAAGCATCCAAAGATTCGCGCAAACGGGAGACCATTCTAACAACAAACTCAAAGCATACAGATAACGCCAACAATTTCTCGGACAAATACTGTCTATTATCGACCCGCAACCCGGCGAAAAAAAGCCGCTCGAAGAAGATAGATCGACCAAACCTACGATGAGTGGACTCACTGCTCAGAGTCTGTGACTCCACAAACCAGCCAATTAGAACCGAACGGAAACCCAACCGACTTTTGACTCCGGAATTTCCCATCGTATTTTATATTATTGGGACCTTGAAGGGGACCATAAACGCACCGAAGCAGCACGGAACCACACCCTCATGACCACGGTTCGGAAGAGCTCACGTAATTAAACGATTTACACTAAGTTTCGTCTCACACTGACTATAGTCAGTTTGTTCAGTCGCAAGACAAAAATAAATTTTAATATGCCATTGTATATTATAGCAACGGGCATTTTGATTTGATTTACTATTTCTCCCCAACGTTGGGGATCCAGTACCGAGTGGTGTATTCCCAACAGATCATCAAAACAATATTTCAGCGCGACGCCCAAGCAGCGCCGCTTTTCGAAGCTCTTCGGTAGGAGGTGGCTTTCCATAGAGATCCACAATATCCGCAATTTTGCCCAACAGGCCTTGCTGCGAATGAGCAAGCACAATTATCAAAAAAACAATATCTTACAAAACACGAAGACACGCATTAACAAATAAGAATCCTGCTAATCTATTAAAAATATACCGAGAAACAGGAAATTGATTTAAGCTCTCTAACAATGTACTAAGCAAATTTAAACGCGGACATAGTAACACTCTACACTGGACATAAAAGCACCCTCTACTTCTCACATTCAAAGTATACTTAGATACCATTAAAGGCAATTATGGAGCAATCGATAAAAAATTGTGCAAACCGACCCCAATTATAAAGGAGCCAAAAAATGCAAATGGTGAAATTTGTAAAATGATAATACAAGTGTATAATGAAAGTGGTGTTATAGATGTTTTATCTTATAGAGACCGTGGACATTGATTCACTCACAAAAAAAAAAAGACAACTCAAATAATCCAAGGTTATTGCTGATATATTCTTATATTACAATAAACTGCAGTTACATAATGCAGAGAAATAGGTAAAATTAATTTCAGTAGAGGAATATAGTGATTTTGTATGATAGGAAAGATGTGGACCGTGACGTACCACCGCAGGGTTGCCCCAATGCAGGATAAAAAAAATTTTAAATTTGATGTAAACGAGACAAAGCCGTGGCAACGCAAGTCATTGATGAGAAATAGATTAGGGCTCAGGACAAAGAGTGGGTAGGTACCGATGGACCTTGTGACGCGAGCGGAAAAAGAAGGGTTGATGCCCAACAGAACACGACAAGGATGAAGGAGCAATGCGAGGGAAAAGGATCCAAATGCGCAGAATAAAAGTGCATGGGAGAGGGACTGCAGACACTTCAATAAAACGAGGGTGCCCAAAGCCAGTATTTCTATCAATGTGCAAACCGGCTCAACCGTGCAAAGCTATATCTAAAGAAAAAGGGACTGAGGTAGAAATCGACGCAAGAAATCCTTTAGCTGGAATACTTACTCAAACTTAGTAATGGAGCGCCATTGCATCCCCATGAACAGGAAAGCGGAAAATCTGGACAAGTGACCGATCATCGATGACTGACATATTACGAGACACTTAACATACAGAAGGAGTTAGAATGATATCATCGTTAGACACACCCCAGTGTGTGGAAAATACGGAGCCCGTAGCAGGGCTGGCAGCGGGGTCTTAGCTCCAAAGCATGTTATTAGAGTAACACCCGTGCTACATTTAGCAATCTTAGTGTGGGGTTCCGTGCGTTTAAATGTCTCGTACTCGATAAGGTCTACTAAATCTTACATTCGTCACCTGTTACGCTGCTAAACATACCGTTGTGTACGCTTGGCGCATGGTGTGCAGAGCGCTTGGCATATGTGTTAGACAGCGGCGCAGGCAACCCCCCGAGTTGAACGCAGTCAGTCCCCATCCAGAACACTGCCTGTCCCCCAGTAATCTAAATTTTTGTAAACCTAATGACCCTACCACGCAATTAGAGTAATTGCGCACCAGACACACCGACGTTTGTCAACATAATGGACAAATATCAGACTGACCTTTAAATTAGCTGAGTGATAGCATTACCTGGCGGTAAAAATCGCAAGCCAAAGGTATATCTTTTGAGATAAAATTAAGTGATAATATAAAGTAACAAGCGACCTGCGAGCGTAGCTGCGTATTCTAGCATAATAAAAAGATATTACTGGCTAGTTTTACCGTTTTAAGCCAACAGGACACGGAATAATTAACTAAGCTACAGGCGTGTATTTTTGACTTGCTGATTTAGAGAGATTAAGACTCAGCGGAGAGCCTCAACCGGATTGTTTGCAAGCGCAAAGGATCCACGAACACGTACCGAGCGCCTCCCCTTTGGACGAGAAGTGGATAGCTACAACGTTTCTCTGGTGACTTCCAGATTTAGTTTAGACTTACTTTGCCAGAATTAAAAATGATGATACTGAATAAGCAGCCACCTCATCAAAACCTTACTTAGCCAAGTAGCCCGACAACACCGAATTGATGAGAACTTCTAAAACACGACATAGTCTCACGCCACACCACCAAGTCCTTCGAACAACAGCGTAATTGATCTGGTAGAAGAGAGCTCCAGAGAAGAAGGAAGAACTTAATAGAAGCGCAACAAGTTTGACAATTTATTTTGTAGCTTGTTGAAAGTTTTTAAATTAGGTGGTCTAGTTATCTTCGTTTGTCTACATACATTTTGTTTTGTGTACTCCATTCATCAACTGCGGATACGACAATTAGCATCGGATAAACGAAGGCCGAGACGCAAGGCCGAAAGAAATATCGAGTGTTTTGAAATAACCGTTTTAGTCTCAACCGTCTTAACTCAACTCAATAGATGTGATTCCATTTTGGAAGAGAGAAAAGGCACGAGCCGCTGGACGAAACCCAACAAGATTGAAGGCCAGGCCAATAAAAAATCCACTAATGGCAACAACTCCGGGCCAGAACGAGCGAAGGACCCACCGCACCTGAAAGCGGAAGAGAAACAAGGAGCGTGCCTGAACAGCACGCTTCCACTGAATAAACATGGCCATGAGATAAGAGATGAGACAAAAATAGTCCGCCAGATTCACTCTCGCACAATACTATGCGCGCACTATAAGACCGACCACTGTGTGCTCGGAGACAACAATGCAGATAATGCATGTTACATCTGCCCGGACTTCCCGGCTGAATGTTACACAAAGCTGAATATATTTACGTCATTGACCACGGCAACAAGACATACGCTACTAGGTGATCATACATTATCTCACATGTGTCAAAGAATCGAAAAATATATGAAGTGAGCCAAGCCACAGAACATAGACACAGTTAAGATCCACTCTTGATGCACGTACTTAGAGTGATATTGACGAAACATCTAAGGGGCAGAAGCCCCAAATCCAAGTACGAGATGCGGATTGCTTAACGCACCAGTGCACAACGCAGTAATGTAGATTAACCATAGTAAAGCAAATCAGGATGATAAGAGCCAGAGAAAACAACAGGGGAAATAGACGGATAAAGGGCTCATGCCCCCGAGTATATTGGATATTAAAGGGGCAACAAGGATCAGGACGGATCCAACAATGAATATGATAGGTGACATACAGAATATTTGCTCCCAGTCATCTCGATGTATCCATGATGATAAGTCTTAAGAAAAGAGAGCCTGATTGCGCCAAAGCAGCTATCTAGCACGTTGAGATGTAATCTAAAAAGTTGAACTAACGCGAGACCAGGCAGGTCGTAACTATAATATATATTTAAAGGCGGACACAAGATATTAAGAACTAAAATATGGTCCACCACCCTTCAGTGATCGAGCCAAAAAAGACAGCTATGCAAGCGCAGCGACAGGCCTAGCCGGGCCAAGGAACAACAGCTTGAAAAATGTGGCATATATGACCGTAGAATAGGGGGAGACGCGGTGACCTGGCGGGTGGACAACTAAATAAGCCGCCACGGCAGGCCACACCGGTAATACAAAATGGAGAGGCCCAGACAAGCGGAACTACCACAGGGGCCGGGCACTAGTACAAAATGTCTGCCAACGGACTGCGGACACACAGCCGGAAGATATAGAGAGTATGCGAGGAGAACGGCACACTCGACCGGTTCTACGGCATCGGCAAAAACCGAGACCTATCCATAAATTAAGAGCCCCAGCTACTAGTTGCGACATAGCCAACCAAGAAGCAAAGTCAACAATAGCTCCAGGACAAGATAACGTTCAACGAGGAAGTGCGGTGTGCGCAGCCCCGTCAGGCGTTAATGGACCGCAGTCCATCCTCGCGACGTCCCAACGCAGAAAGAGCGACCAAAAGCCTAATAGCAGCTTTAATATAGTGTTGTTATAAGGGATACAACAAAACACGCGTGACATGGTGGTATCTCGGTTCGCAGACATCACCTGCTGCAAAATAGATCATCATGCATGCGCGCCCAAGAAAACACTTAGCTTAACCAGATGACCCAGGAAGGTGAGAACAGGCTGGGGTGAGCTAGTGATCATTGTCCAGTAGCTTTAATAAGTCTATCACGCGTTGGCAATTAGTAGAGACCATTCAAGAACAATGCAAATAAATATATCTTGATTTACCTCGCACATTGCAAAGTAGCGTCGCACGACGCTGTGCAACGAGGCCAGATAAGCAGATAAAGTGCAGAGACGCTGGCAGCGTGCATCAGTGAAATACAAGTATAGACCTCAGCAGATTAGACAAAAGACAGCACGCACTAAGTAAGACAGCCAATCTCCAATAAACGTATATCCAGCCGTTTGAAAAAAAAAGAAAGTCATCAATCAAAGGCTGAGAGAGCTTATAAAGACAAATAGAGGCGGGAGCTGTAGTAGTCAACTTACTTGATTGCAACCCGAATAGTATGAGAAGGTCTTAAGCTCTCAAGCGTACGCATTTTAAAGGGAAAATGCGCAGGCGAGGTTAACAAAAAGCAATGCCCAAAAGAATGAACGACAAAATACGCCATCTTCAAATAGATACTTTCTCCTGCATACGACGATGATCAATCATCTAACCGGCTATAAGTAGTACAGTACTCAATGATAAAGTTACAAAAGTTATATAGGCTGAGGTGGATAGACAAAACCGGTAGGACGTTAGTTTGACTTTATTGACACATTGTCCTCTGTGTAAGTCCTGAGTGGCAACGTGGCTTTAGAGGAAGATATTAATGAGAGTAAAGATTTACAATAAAGAGTCGAAGTGTCCGCACTGGTGTATCCCAAACATGAAATTCGTCTAGAATAGTCAGCGACCGCCATTATAACCATACGTAGAGGAGCCCTGACATTATTATTTCAAGGACTCTATGATGACTCGTAGAACCACAGCAGAATTTCGATGATACAGGGCAGATCTTCTAATGCCCGGGCGCACAGCGTCTGAAGTTGGGGAAGTTATGGTCAACTCTGAGATTCTAACTGGATCCGAGAAAAAGGAATTTGGCTAGCAGCAAGCCAGATGATGCCACTCGTAATAAGAGAACAGAGTGTGATGGACCGGAAAATAACCAATACGGATGTGAGACACCGCCCAACCTGCGATTGCAGGGACAGCCATGAGCAAGGGGTGTGGGGAAACGCAGTTATTTAAGGTGGTGCGTTCGCAGTAGACTGTCATGCGGAAGAACCTAGCTACATTTTCTCGTTGATGTTCCTGCGAGAAACGACAAGCATAATGCAGAGCACTGTGTTTGTAATGAAAAACGAGCCGCCCCCCGCCGCCCAGCCTCCGACCATCCGCGGTGAATAGCACCCCCCATGCCGAGAGACGTCTCATGATTTAGAACGAGTGTCAACATGATTTCCCGTTCAAAATTTTAACATTATACCTATTATTGAGCCTCAGTCCACGCACCTATTGGTGCGGCTACAGTCCGCAAGAAGTCCCCATTCAGGCAAAGTATCGCGCCTATGATCATGAGGTGTCTGAGAGAAAGACAATACAGAAATTACAGTATGTCTCATCGAGCTCGAGGCCCAGCCCACCCCATTATGGAAAATACGTTGAAAAAATTCCCTTGAGCCCCTATTCAGTAAGGACCAGGATTCCCGAAATAATATCTCTCAAGAAATCAAATCACTTAGGATCCTGCGAGCATGACCCACCAGAACTTCGAGTAGCAGTGGAGTCAGATGCCCAACACTTCACTACACTGTTCTAACATCCCGGATTGGCGTAATAATTTCGGCAAGTGGTCCGAGTTCACTGGGAGCCTTCACAAGCTGTTATTTGTCTGAGAAAGCCGGCCTTTGACTCTGAGAACATGTTGGTTCTTACACCTACGTTAATTCAGTACTCGACATTATAAGAGTGTATTAAAAGTAAAAGCATATCTACGCCGCACGCTGCTAGCTCTCCTTGACAGCCAAATGCTCGCGTAGTCTAGCCAGCCCAAATGACCAACCAAGATAGCTCCCAGCAATATATTTTCATCGGAAATAAGCCCTTACAGTGACGCTAATATAAATTAGTTATTTACCTGAGACCCTATTACGGCGAGAGTGGCACTTATTTTTTTGAGCAAGAGAAGTACCAGAGTGATCTTTAACTAGGTTGTCAGCTGTGCGATAGCGAGCCTCACATCACCGTAAAGCGGCCGCGCGAGCAAACTACTCAATATCGCCAGCATCCACTCCTGTACCAACACAATCCCTGAGAGAGCACCTATATACCCTAAGGATCCAACCGAAACAGCAACATTCTCCAGCAGCAACAGGAATATATCTAAATCTACTGTTCTTATGGATGGCCATGGGAATCACAGCTAAAGGAAAGGGCATATAACGGGGTAAAGAGGGGCCAATAACCGGCGCAGCACCCACGGCAGTTGAAAAAATATGAGCTCGCCCGCCTAGAACATGTGACCCTTGTCTACTGCAATCGTACACGATGGGTGACAAATACTATAATCTACATATGACAAGATATAAAGTAACACACATTTCTAAAGCCTCTAACAGTGGGAGGAAGTGTTAACGGTGCAGGGTGACCTACCCACATTTTCGCCGTGTAAACCCCCATCACAAATTAGTTGTCATCAAGAATGGTACGCTCAATATGTCATTATTGGACACTTACACACACAACCGTACACTACACACCTGACCACCACATCAATTCATTTAAACGTAACTTCACACCATCCAATTGAGAATATCTAGATATATTACTAGAAACACGGTCCCGCTAACACATATAAATACTGGGATCGCACATCCGCTCGGAAAAGGAACGGCTGAATTCTGAATCTATAGGAGTCCAGATATGCTATAGCCATTCGCCAATGCCCTAGCACCTCTCCTATCCTGTATGATTCGTCCAGAGTTACTGACCACCAGTTTAAAACAGAAGTTTATTTATTGGTTACCATGAGTCGAACCTCAGATCTACGACACGTTCGTCCCTTAGTCAAATGATGTCCAAGAACAACTGCCTTAATGGGAACAAAATGACTCAATTATAAATCAATACCTAAAGTATATGCAATCTGAAGAAGATATTTTGATGTTGAGAGATAACAGTGAGCATGACAGTTTACAGTATTTAAGCATTATAATCAGAAGCACACAGCTTCAACGAGGGACAGTTGAAGAGCACCGCTGCTGTCAACCCATGTTTCAGGCCCGTGAAAAAAATAGTGATACCACCCAGCTTTTTTTACACCGAATTCCGGCACCAGTCGCGACTACATACGAAATTTCTAGTTCGTGAAGCCACAGTACATGCAACATATTACACTACACAATGTGTCTGACCCCACCTGATCCTGATGTCATACGACAAGGAAACCCCTGAACACACACCTTTCCTCTTGCACCATCTTCACGAATACATCAACACTTCGACAGTAGTATTATAAAGTCCGATACATCTAAACATCACGCTACAAGCCACGAGTCACCCGCACTTTTTAGCGACAGACTAATCTTACTCTCTCTCTCTCTTTGCATCATCATCTCGTGTAGTAGAGCACTGATAACCGAACGAGTCACTCTGGAAACAATTCATACTCTGTGAATCGAGATTGTACCTACGCTGAAGAACTTCACTGTGATCAGTGTCTTTCTTATAAGTTGTAGAGGCAAGGGCTTGTGGTGTAAGAATGAATTGTCATGGTTTCTCGCGTGGTGAAGTCACGTCGGGATGCAAACATTACAGTGCCTGACAGCCTTGGCGATCAGGTAAGCCACAATAAAAACAAAACAAAAGCAATAAACAGACTGTTCGGAACTAACTTGTGTGTCAGGCAAGATTATCACACATTCATGCATTCTGACATAATTTATTACTCTTTCATACGAGATACAATCAAAGCAATCATACTGCCGGGGTATCGAAGAGCGAGAAACGTTCAAATAGTTAAATGCTTGATAACACATGCGCACCTTGGTCGTTACTGTAAAAAGAATAGATTATAACAAGAAGTAGTGACTGAACTCATAACAAGGGTTATAAACAAGCAAGTACCAAGGCATAACAAGGCACAACACTCAGCAGACGCCGGTTAAAGTTAATTTTCAAACGGCCAGAGCAGTGGACAACGATTCGAAACCAATATTAGAATAGGTTCGTAGTATCACACGAGAGTCCAAAACACACAAAAAAACGATCTATGAACACACCACAAAACTCATTACTACTACCACAAAAACATCCGAGCAACACACCAACACCCAATTCATCACGAGACACACGGCCAGGAGGCGTAGTGTTTGGCTTGTTCCCATTTAAGCAGGCTAAGATTGAAGTGCGAATTCAGTACTGACCAGCGCGACAAGTAAGATGGCACCAGATTGAGTCCAAAATAAGCCACTCCAGAAAGCAAGCCAACCCACCAAAAAGGCAAGACATGCAGCTTGCGCACTTGGCACTTAAGCAAGAACATGGTGCGAGACCGCCCTCCAGATCTAATTAAAAATAAATCTGGACCTAGACTAATGTGCGCAATCGTACTCGGTCCACACACTGTAACACCCCCAAGTCCAGGCGCCTCGAGCATAAAAATAACTCGCTCCTCACAGTTCTGACGCAGGGACTCGCCTAGTTCCAGCTCACTTTCATAAAGTCCGAGTGCACACACCAATGCGTCGCTTACCATTATTTTATAAGCACGGAAAACGATCGGTTTGTAATCGAACGGATTAGGCGGCAATTCATTCTCTCTTCAGCTCAGTTAGCACATTCCCACTTCCCTCCAGTGTCCGGAGAGGAAACATGCATGCTAGGAACGTAAAATCACAGCCCATAAGGGGATTAATATACCCCAAGAACCAACTGTCCATGGGCACGTTCCAAAAACAAAAACGACAAACGAGACCACGATAAGACAACAAAACAAAGAGACTAAACATCACAACAACAATCACAAAACAAAGCTTAGCGTCAACCTAAAGATAAAAACACAGAAGATTAATTTATATAATATGGCCCTCAAGTCGATGACCCGAAATCATTATATATAAGCTATAACTCTGCACTCACCATACTCCACCATGCTCCATGCTGATATTCTACATAAAATATATCCCCAGAAGTCCGAGTTATAGAATCATATTTCATTATACCAACTGTAGGGTATAACAAAATCGGAAGTGCTCCTGAATCCCTCAAGCTGTGCCCGGAACCTTTCTCCCAACGCACACAAATTTTTTGATCGCGTAATCTTACTAAGAGGAATGTAATATAAAAAAGTCGAGAAATCTTATACAAATATATCTATATCGCATGACTGAGTCGATGTTTGACTGATCCGTGTATTCTAATCTCCATAAGCACTGACGCTATAAAACGGTTCGTGCGCCGCAGATACCTTTTCAGGAAGACCGCCACTCACCCGACACTGCTTCCCGCCCGGGGATGAGTTGCTCCAATCTGACACGTGTAATGCCTTTCGAAGCAAACACACTCCATATCCGCGACCACAAATGTATGTGTCTGATGCTCTCTCCTAAGCAACAGATATGTGAGTGATGTTCCCTGAGAGGAACTTCATCAGTGCCGCCTCCGGGGCGACAGGTAACCCTGCATTTATAGTGTTAGCAGTGAGTAACGTCGGGGAAGAGTTGATGTATTTTATCTGCAGATTGCGTGCCAGGAAATTTTCTACTAACTACAAGATTTATACTTATCAGCTTGATCGGACTCTGGCGTTTTTTGTTAAATCATGACATGTTCCGAATACCAGCGACCATCTGTTATCGCCGAACCGCGCGGCTTAGTGTAATCGCCGTCGGCAGATGCTCCACCCTGGTCTGACCCCTTGCCAAATTCCCTGCTATCATCCTCTATGCCTCCTGTCTATTGCACCCTCTCCACTGAGGACTCTCACTCCTCCAGGTTCACGCTGTCTCTCGACGCTAAGCCACTCTCTCACAGACGCATCCACATAATTGTAATTCGCGGACCCACCGCATGACTCAAATATATACTCCGCTTTCCACTTTTTTTGATACGAACTTCAATACTTTTGGTGCTTATGAAGAATTGATGAAAATTACAGCTAAAGCAGCTGGCTTTTATATGTGTTGTACATTACCTTCTAAATAATTTTGAGTGATACTAAGTGAAACATCGATCCGATGGTGCTTTTTCGGTTTATGTGCACTGAGAGTTGCTAACTGTTGCCTGACCTCGCAACAAGATCCTGCAATCGGTTTGTGAGGAGCGGAGCAAGAATTGCGTTGTCTTTAAATTCCTGGAGAAAAGATATCATCATCCCCAATAAAACTTCCGGTGGCCGCGAGTCGCCGCGTGCGGTGTGGTCGCGACGATAATTACAAACTATTTGAGAGACTTACTTTTATAGAACCAGTGTGTGGTCCCTTGGTGGGATAAACATCTTATTTCTAGAGCAAGCCAAAAATTCTTGACAATTAATTATATTGCACAGGTCAGATCCTGGAGATTCTATCTGCTTATTTGAAGTTATGGCTAGTTTGTGAAGGAAGAGAGATTAGATAACTGATGCTGCTTTTTTGTCAACCTAATAATCTCAGTCGCATGGGTGATGACACTTGTCAACCACTGGTGGAGCACTCATCTTATGGTGTGTAATCAGTCTATGATATTATAAGGACAATCAGGACTGATCACAAGTGACTCTTAAAACATGACGTAGTGGATAACAGTACGATTTATATTGTTGTGACCTGAATACTCGCTTGAAGGCTAATCGTAAAGCAGGTTGAGAGGAAGAACGGGCACTTCTCACAAGGGATGGTGTCTTTGCCTCCCTTGCTGGTCAACAAGTATCCCAATACAAGGATTATAATCACATAGTGTATGTTGATGACCTCTGCATGCATCACAGCCAAACCTTTGTCAAAGTGGAAACAGTTCTTCTCGCCAATACTTAGGATGAAATCTTGTTATCCTGCAACCAATCATTCGAGGTGTCAATTCCAGAAAAAACACAAATCAGTGTCTTTTCATCCTCAAAATAGGGATGGCAAAAGAGAGACTTCATGTCTCTACTGTATGGCAGAAGAGGGTGAGGGTAAGGAGAGGAGATTGGTGGAAGGGGAGGGAGAGATGGTGGAGGGTGAGGGAAATATGGTGGAAGGGAGGGGTGAAATTAAAGGGGAGGAACGGAGACATGGGTTGAGGAGACCGGGGTGGGGAGGGAAGGACCATTAAGGAGGTTGGGGGTGGGATGAGAGGGGGAGTGAAGGCATCAGCCTCGCGGAAAGGGATTAGCTTGGGCTAGAACAAAGTTTTATTGTTTACAGAGTCAATACGATCAAGCCATATTATTGTTGTGCTGATATATATATTCTCTCCGGAACACTGGGGGTGCCGACGGATTGTCACCACTTTTCGGCCTGCGGGTCTCTAGATAGTATGTATTTTAGCTATGTGAGATCGTGCAGTATCGAACAGAGTTTGGAATTTTTTTAGCTATTTTCTAATTTTTAATTCGTTTGCTAATCAATGGATATGATGTTTGTGACATCACCGCTGATGAGGCGTTTAAAGTGACATCAGTCATTCGGCTGACCCATTTACGTCTGGGGTCGGTCATCAGACTCTCTATCTTCACTCCTTAGTAAAACAGCGTCTCGTCAATTGTATAAACCCTCTCTTCTGCAATGCTGCTTATTCTCTTATATAAGGTGAATTTCACATCTATATAATATCTATATATATCAATTGTATATATATATGGATATCTATAAATCACCATGTGACACTGGATATATTTGACGTCCTAGGACCCTTCACTTGGAGAAAACATATTTCGTGTCAGAGCGTGGGGTTTGCTCATGGGTTATTCAGTCTTATATAGAGTACCATTTGGTAATTTGATATCAATTGAGAACAAGGTTAAAGAGCAAAGAGTTGTCGGATTCACAAACATGTCTGGAAAATTATCCAAGTATGTTGTTGTTGAGATTTCCGCGGCCGTTCGCATTGGCGGACGAACGCCTTATTTAGCCCTCAATTTGCGGCCTCGCTCCGGCCCCTTAATTGGTCCGAATACGCCCAAATTCTATATCTGATAAAGCATTCCAGGTTATTATCTACGCCGAATACCCAGCTACGGGTGTTTTATATTACACCTCATAACAGCCAACATTCTTGTCACGCGCTACAGGATCAATCGCTCCCGACTTTCTCGATGTTCTATAATACTTAACGATTCGCTGGACAGAAATCCGCGGAGTTTATGTTAATACCTCGGACGGGCCTGAGGAAAACGAGCTGCTGTAGCAGGCGGCGTGTCCTATTGCGATTTTGTACATGAAGCAAGGATATTTAATTTAATATAAGCTCATAATAGGTCCCGTCGGGACGCGATGGTACGTTTTATCGGGTTGATAAATAGTCCAGCCTCAATTTTCGTGTGGTGTGTGTATGTCCGAACGCATCATGGCAGTTAATTGGAGAAGAGGATGCATCTGAAGCTCTCGAGTGTACATTTCTAAACATTGTATATGGGGACATTATTTCCACTCGGACGTTAAGTTATTTCATTATGGGAGGGTATGGGTATCGTGAGCAATAAAAGCCTACAGATTTCCCCGATTCCTATGTATCATACGTGCGGACGGTGAGCGTTGAGCGCGTGAGTCACTGACTTTAAGGATCTCGAAGGCAACACAGAACTTTCATTGCTAAACCCCAAGTGAAATTATTACGACAGGTGTGTAAGCCGTTTCTTATCTAGAGGATATTTGTGTATGTGTTAGTGGTGAATATATTCTAGGTGTATGATAGCCAGAAAAGTGGGGCTCTAGATTTGGTTATTGTGTGTGGGCAGGTTAGTTGCTTTGCCGCCTTGATGCTCATTACGATGGGATTTCTTTGTCGGCCGTCCTTTCGGTTGTCGTTTGCCCGTGGCCCCCGAGTCCAACATGAAGCATTCCCATATATGGTGTGGTGTTCGTTGCTGGCCTCACGGTGTGGATCTTGACTTATTACAAGACTCTGACGCGCGAGGAAGTAGTGTGAACCCGCTTCATACGACCCTGGCGGCTTGGTGCGCGTCGTGCCTGAACCTTTCCGGGGTGCGAACCATTAATGTCTCAAGATATACGCTCAACACTACCGAATATACACCGAACTTCAGCTTCGTTACTCCGAACTCTCCACTCTTCATATATTGGGCTGCCGCCAGTGTCTCTACACAAATACCCATACGTGTTATAGTACAAGGACATAGACGGAAGATCAACCGAATTAACCCCTGCACCCATCCATTACTCCTACTAGCCTCAAAGTCGGCCAACGGGAAAACCCGTTCAGCCCCCGGCGGCAGAAAGTGTTCTTTTTAAATTTAATCAATTCTTCTTTATAAAAAATTTATTAAAATTTATTATCTTTTACTCATTGTCAACACTGGGTCACGGACCGAGGCCCAGGAGAGTGCAAGCCACACCCTTTCCAGCCACGCCGACACCAACACCACGAGTAATATCCTCCGGCCAGTACGAAACGACCATTTTTGACGGTGCAGGCGATGAAACCCGGAGTGGACCTGACCAAGCAAGCGATGTAAACAGAGAAAGATAAACCCGCAGGCTCCAAGGATATGTTGTACACCGGGAGGAAAAAATACATTAAAGCACAATTATTGGTTAAGAGAGTTAGGGTATAAAAGATAGGAGGGGAGTTAGGAGGGGAGAGAGGGGACTGAAGGCCTGAGGGAAGAGAGAGGAATAGGAACACTTTGGATTGAACAGAACAGGGGGAACAGGAAAGATGAAAGAACCAAAACAGACACTAGGACAAAATTTAGCCGAGCCAACCAGCCCTCTCCATATCTCCTCTCTGAGAGAATTATTAAATTAAGGACAACTAGACCTCATTAAAAAGGAAAATAAACAGCCTCGTTTCAACTCGACGTGGCCAGGAGGCCGCCCGTGTGAAGGGCTAACACCTTCAGAGCAAAGAATCCAGTCAAAGGCGCACAAACAAGGCAATGAAGCATGAAAAAGCAAGGAGAAAGCAACAAAAATAACGTGCAACGCCCGAACCTGGGAGGCATCTCAAATAACATAATCAAAAAAGAAAAAACAAAAACTTTCGATAAAACGCACAGTATTGTAGGAGCCACGAGCCACGCATGCAGGAGCGTAAGAGCTGTTTACGAGAACCATCCGCACCGTCAGGTCATGTATGGGGAGTACCCGAACCGTTCGTCTAAGAAGAAATCAATTGTTTAGTGTAGAAAATACAACCGTCGCAGCGTGAGGACGGAGCCAGTAATCCTACGCGGCAGTAGACGAGCAGACCACCCGCTATTGCTGAGACGGGCAGAACCACTTCACGCAGAGACGTATGATAGGAATGCGACGCAGCGGCGAAAGGAGCATTACACAACCTATTCTTTACGTCAGGAGGAGTTGGGGGTAACAGGCAATCACCGACTGCAGGAACTAGCATCATCTAAACCACGCACGCACTGTAAGGACAGATCACAGCAATGCACGAGGAGATGAGCAAATTCACGCACCAGAGTGATGGGTGCATGAAAAACGCCCCAGGGAACGAGGCAACGCAGAAAACTATAAGACAGATGCCTTACGACTAGCGTTACGAGGTGGCACGCTAGTGCAAGGGCAGAAGAAACTTCAAGCAAGCCAGTCGTCGCAAGAAGGTGGGAGAAGAAGGGTGCCAGGCCGGGCTGCAGAACAATAAGAGTGAAGGCCGAACAGAAATTCCATGCGCACCACAACTCAATCTCATATATGGCAGTGAAAACTAAATAAAAACTATTTAAATAGAGTGCCAGGCACAATCAAAGACATCGACTAGAGATAGCATTATAAGCTATCACATCTATTCCAACTACCCCACAACAAAGAGTCAGGGCACGAAGGAATTTTCGAAATTCCAGCCTGGACAGGAAGAGGGGATGAAAGAACTCCATTTAGGGCCACACGTTGACTGCGACAGGAGTGGGAATCTGCGAGCCATGAGTGGAGATGGACTTGGATACCATGGGAAGAGAGTTTGGTGAGCAGGGCAGGGTGCCAGACTGTGTCAAAAGCACGTGATATCTCCATCATCAGCAAGGTTATGAATCATCATCGCTTCGACATGAAATCCTTTCTCTTTCTAGAATGGCTTGATTTCTGATCATCAATTTCGTTTCAGACCAGGTCACTCTACCCTGGATATGCTGCTTCTGCTCTCCAACAATGGATGGAGGTCTCAATGCCAGACAGGAATCCGAGCCTATCCCTGGACATATCACGTGCTTTGACACAGTCTGGCACCCTGCCCTGCTCACCAAACTCTCTTCCCATGGTATCCAAGTCCATCTCCACTCATGGTCGCAGATTCCCACTCCTGTCGCAGTCAACGTGTGCCTAAATGGAGTTCTTTCATCCCCTCTTCTGTCCAGGCTGGAGTTCCTCAGGCAGTGTTCTGGCCCTGTTCTTTTTCTGGTTTTCATCAATGATCTTCTCCGACTCTCTGGCAAAATCCTCTATATCTGTTTGCTGATGACTCCACCCTCTGCCGTACCACTGGTCATCCTCAGACCGGCAAGCAGCACTTCTTCGCTCACTGCAGATCTGGATAAAATCACAAACTGGCCAACACGTGGAACATGCTTTTCAATCCGGACAAATCTCACACTCTCACTATGTCTCTTCGAAAGGACCGTTAGAAACTCCACCATCCACTTTCTCCAAAATCCTCTGAAGAAGTCTTTCTTAAAGCTCTGGGTCTCACTATCTGCATGACCTTTCCTGGAAAGCCATATTTCAAACCTCGCCTCAAAGTCAGTCGCCGACTGGGAATCCTCCGTCGTGCAAAGTCTTCCTCGGCCCTCCTGAGTCCTGACCACTTACAAAGCTTTTGTCGGTAGCCTGATGGAGTACTGCTCTCCCTCTGGGCTGTGCTCCTGCCTCCACCTTCTCCGGCTTCACGCTGTGAAACAGGGCATTTCGGATCATCGGCATCTCCCGCCAATGAGGCTGAGTTTTTGGGCCTCTCACTCAATCCCGCAGGTTGGTTCGGTGGTCTTTCTGTCTTCTAGCACATCCTCTTCCAGCCTTTGCCCCCCCCCCTGCCTCTCTGCGATTTGTCCCCACCACATTTCCTCAGGGCACTCAAGGTCGCCAACAACCCCTTCTGGTAAAACTACCAAAATCACGAATCACTGCTCACCTTCACTCTTTCATTCCTTTTTTTCCCTGCCTTTGAATAAACTCCCTCACTCTATTCTTTCCCATTCTTCCCTCCAGGCTTTCAAAAACAGCTGTTCACACCACCTCCTTATCATCCCCCATCGAAATCCTCGATCTTTTCTCCCCGATAACCACCCAGCCCACTTCCTTCAATTCCCTGCTTTCCTTACTGAAAGTCCCTGTAATGTCCTCCTTCTATTCCCCATGTTCCCCGTCCATCCCTCTCCTTCCAATCAGATCTCCTAATGTGTCTGTTCCCACTGTTTTTGTCCCTCTTTGTCTCATGCCCCTTGATGTGTGTTGTTGTTAGCCTCACACGAGCCTCGACAAGGTATACAAAAAAAAAAATATCCTGGAGATCCATTATGGGTCAGAGGGTTTATTGACCTTTTTTCATTTCCAGTTGTCTGCTGTGACACGTGACTCACATTTATGCAAATGGAATCCCCACAAGAAAAGGCACAGTAATATTGTCTTATTAATAGAAACAAATCTACACAGTTCAACGAGCTTCAGATGACCCTATGGAAGGCAGCCACCATCGAGAAAACGATTCGTGAGTGGCCCCAAAAAAAGTTATGGAGACTAGTCGTATCTGCAGAGGAAGTGGGCAGGGCAGGCCAAGTACAAGGTGAGGATGTTGAATATGCTCAGGAATCGTTGAGTGCAGTCCCATAAGTCCATTTGGATTTGGATGATGATCTTGACAATCTCCACATACAACTTGAGAATGTCTTTCACACGTAGCAAATATTTGTTATATCCAATTTCATTCCAAAACACACACACACACACACACACACACACACTAGAGTGAGTTTAATGATAATGATGAGGTTTAACACTTTCATTATGAGATTGATATATAAGAATATCATTACTTTATAGGTTGTATTCATGTTTCCAACTCTTCCACCAGCTGCTCCATTCACCAGCTGCTCCATTCACCATCCTGTAGTGGGCTGGACATTTGACCATGTATTTATTAGCCTTCTGATCAACTGAGAATCTTTTAGAACACTCCCTGGTCCTGACATCGTCGATGGTTTTCATGTGATGAAGGATGTTTCCACACTTCATATAACACCTAGTTCTGGCTGCAATTTCACACATATTGACGCAGCGAGTGCCAGAATGGCAACTGTTTACTTGGGTGTTGGTTTCCACATAACAACACTCGGTTCCACCTGCACTTGCCAATCATCATTTATGATCCATCAAGGTTTACCAACCTTTTGCACCATAGCACTTTTGCATTTATCTTTGCATGAAAAGACATGTTAGCATAGAAAATTTGAGCACTCTCCACCAAATTTCAGCTCATTAAGAGTGGCCGTTCATCAGATACCCAATTACACAATTCTTATGAACTGAGCAAATGGAACACATTTACTGCAATCTTGGAAATATCCAGAGCTTTCTTTGCACAGCCATGACCATTTCACATTGCAGTTTGCCAGACTTGCAATGACCACTGCACAAAGATTTGATGCACCATATTCCTTTAGAACATCTAGATCAAGCAGGCCAGAGTGCTTGAATGACATATTTTATTTTAGTTTGGACACAGATACCGAAGAGGTACCTTGCAGGTGCAGCCAGATATAAATCCATCCATCCCTCCACTGGGACAAACTCTTGTGCGGAGCGTTGGTGCTGCCTTCCGCATCTTCCTTGGCTATTGGGCACAATCCTGGACGGGTCGCCACTCCGACACAGGATACCAGCAAGCTGGCACTCATTTTGCCGACCTCAGAAGATGACAGGCAGAGTCAACCCCACCTGGTATTAATTCAACAGCCGAGTGGATTTGAACTCAGGACCCTAGGATCCAAGCGCCACACACCCTAACCATTAGCCAACACCAGGATATAGTACAAAGCAATATTACACAAATGCGGTGAGATGTATTAGAATGCAGGGTGATGAGAAAATGGCTCCAATTTTTTTGTTTTTGTGACACCACCCCCCCCCCCCATGCCCACCCTCTCCTGCAACTACTTGTATTTTGCACATAGGTAAGAAAAATGTGCTTAACAACAGTACAAACCTGTCAGTGGTGAAAGTTGCATTTATTAATTTAGTATTCAAGTTGGAAAGTCATTATTTATGCAGGGCACACCCTCTCTTGTACTGTAACCAATCTGTACCCTGTATTATGTTATGGTCAGCGGCTCTTGGTGGTAATATGCAAATATTTTTCATGATATAACTGAGTACATGTGGTAAGCGGATTCTACAGACTTCTCCTCTCAGAAGATACTTAACAGGCCCTAACCTGTTAAGGTTAAAAAAAAAAAATTGACTTGGTTGTGCACGCCATGGACATAGCAACGAATGCGCAAGCAAGAGCTGAGCTTTAATAGGTGGGGTTCAGAATCCACCCAAAAACCCGAGAGTTTTAGGTGCTCTCTGGTGTATTCACAGCTGCTTTGAGGTGCTATTTACAACACTGATCCAGTCTGGGGTTTTTTTTTTCCTCGAAAACGTTTTTATACTGGCAGAAGATGATATGAAATATTGCATGGATAAATAATATACCAAAGATCATTGGATTTCTCTCGTTTATGACCAGAAAATTGATTTTTATCCTTCCTTACACCTTGCAATAAATGTGGTAAAATGGGTCTTTGTAAGATGACTTAAGTTATTTATAATAGTTAACTGTTAACAATTTATCAGACTTAATAAAGAACCCAGGAAATAACAGTACGGTGTTTTTATAGACCTACAAAACAGATGTTCATGATTTAGGGTTGGATTTGATAGAAACAAAGATATTGTGCAACGAAAGTTAACTAGTTCATCAAGTTATGGCCGAGGTCTGGCGGCATTAATGATCAGATTTTCTCTAAATATCTCTATCCTGCACTGCTTCCCGGGGCTCTGACAGAGCAGTTGGTTGCAGCTTTAACCCTATCTATCCAGTGCATACAAGGTCTGCCTCTTCCTCCTCTTCCCTAAAACCAAACCCTTTCGTTTACAGCATGTATGATGTGTCCAAAGTATCAGCACTTTCAATGTGCATGGTGGTCTAATTCCTTCAACACTGATTTGTTTGTTCTTTTGCAGTCCGTGGAATTTTTAACACATCATCTCCAACACACATTTCGTCAATCTTCTTCTTCTTCACTGTTTCATAGACTCAACCCACATGTTGACTGGAAATACCAACCATTCACCAGCTTCCTCTTAGTTTGCTTTGTCATATCTTTGTTTTTCCATATCTTTGTCAATCCTGACATTGTTGTTTCCGCAATAATAACCGTCGACTAATTTCTCCTCCACATTATCCACTAACTTTCAATCTTAGAACCGAGGAAGATAAAAAAAAATTTCCACCTGATCATCTCCCAATCTGAACATGTCGATCTTCTCAGTTGACAAGATATTAGTCTTTTGAGGTTTAAATAAGACCAGCTTTTTTTATTTTCCTTTTTCACTGTCTGTTGCAGTTTCATCGATTCCTCTTTAATTATAATTGATCTACTTCTTGTGCATGTCATAACACTGCTTCGTTGCTTTCTTGTTCGTTGAGCCAACAGTTCCTTTGGAGGTTCCCATACAACACACAAAACCTGTTTAGTCAGTTTAACTTGTACAATGGATAACACGATAGAAATTTGCAGGAAGACCAAAGCCATTATCTTTTATACCCTTGTTAACCACATCCATTCCCCACCCAAAGCTCTACTCTTCCAAATTTCCACTTTTTCCTTCCTGAGAGTTTCCTTCTGTACCCACAATCCACCACCATGGTCTTTCCTGACCCCCAATCCTACTCACATGATTGTTTGTCCAAGTCTTCCTCTATTTTGGCCTTGACCTCTGCTGGTAGTATCCCACCCCCATCTCTACTGTTACTTTTGGCCTGTTGCGTGCTGATCCGTTCTGTTCTAACTCTTTCACGAGCCTTGATCTTTATACAAATATATTTCATATATATTTTAATGGTATGAATGGGTTGGTGTCTTATTCTGTTGGATGACGCTGTGCTGTTCGTTCTCTCGTTCTCTCTCTCGTTCTCTCTCTCGTTTCTCTCTCCGTTCTTCTCTCTGTTCTCTCTCTCTCTCTCTCTCTTCTCTCTCTCTTCTCTCTCTCTTCTCTCTCTCTCCTCTCTCTCTCTCTCCTCTCCTCTCTCTCTCTCTCTTCTCTCTCTCTCTCTCTCTCTCCCCCCTCTAAGCTTGCTATTGTGAGATCATAGCATCATTTAACGGCTTTTGACAGATACTTGAATCTACATGAACGATCACATTACGAAGCAGCTTTTTGAAAAGACTCAAATTGCATCAGCTATCAAGTATACACTGAGATCCTCTCACTGCAGAAGAATTGATGCGAGTGAAAGTAGGAAGCACACGACTCGAGGAGAGCAAAGTACTTCGTTCATAGGATCTTCAAAAGGTTTATAGGATCTTCAGTCAAAGAATCTCAAAAGGCAAATGTACTTTGGTCATATGATACTTCTGATAACATGCTCAGATTTAAAATATCTTTGCAAAGAACTGTAGAGTTGCAAGATTATATCAGTACATAGCTTTTTCTAAGCATAAGCCATCGAACAGTGACACTTTCATGGTCATCATGGCACAGAAAGTACACATTTTGAAGAAATACTTTTACCTTTTGTTTTTTATCACACAGGTTAAAATATTGAAAAAGGAACGCAATGGAAATGTTACCATTTAAAAACTCATCGTGAAAAATACAAAATAAATAAATATACAAAACGTTCCATTTGTTCTGGAAGGCTGATAACTAGTAGATTAGCTTGTGTGGCCATGCGAGTGAGAGATGAGAGCAAAAATTGTGAGAGTTGGCTTGTCTGATTTATTTTACGGATACTTTTTAAATTGGCCCATACGTCATCAATCAAAAAAGATACCTGTAATACACCGGTACTTCATGAAACAGAAGAACCGAAAAAGTGGAGATGGATACACACAATCCAGGAAGAAAGGAATATAAGAGAGCTGAACCTTATCTATACTCTAAGAGAGATGTTTGTCTGTCTACTGTTGCCATTTTTCTCAGAGATGGCCAAACAGATCTTCGTCAAACTTTCAGACATCCATCAGTGAGTAATCAGGGAGTGTTTTAGGCCAAAAAAGAAAAAAAAGTTGAATTTTTGGGGATTATTTTTATCTCTCTAAAGTACTTGCTTTTGTAGTTATGTAAAGGTAATACAAATGATGCCCGACCCCGTTCCTTAAGTGGGTGTTAGGGAAGTGTTTTAAGGCCCCCACCAAAATATATATAGAAAATATATATATATATATAAATATATATATTTGATTTCTTCAAATGCCAACAGGTTTAGAACAGCACCGAGCAACGCCGTACCCCTGCTAGTGTGGAATAAATGTGGAAAAAGAAAACGCTAATCCCTGACTGGAAGAAACAGTGGCAAATGATGAGCCTATTTTCCAGCAATGATAATCACCTGCATTGATCTCTGTCACATTCATTCATTTTTATCTCATTCTCTTTCGCCATCATTATCATCAATCATCGTCTCCTCCTCCTCCTCCTCCTCCTCCTCCTCTACCCTTCCCTTTCCCCTTCCATTGCAGTCAATTTGTCCCACACATGGGTAAGGTACAGGATGACAATGTCATGTTTCCTCTGAATACACACATATATACAAATCAAATCGTTGAGAAGAGAGACTCAGAATGATCAGTTCTCTCAGAGTCACCACATCACTCTCGTTGTCAGCGTTTTGGCATTTGACACACTTGCACAGATCTGTACATAGTATGGTGTGATGTCTGCAGGAGCACCAGCCTGTCCCTTTGCCTTGCCACTCTTTCAGAACTCATCTTCTTTGCAACTGTAGTATGCAAGCGCTAGAAGAGTGCCAGTGCAGGTGGGAGATCCCAATATGATATCCAAATCAATGTCTTTGGAAACTTTCCGTCCATGACTATATGGACAGGATGGTCAGGTCCAGGTCAGGTCAGGTATGGGAGCATAGCAACGGAGTTGCGCGTCGTGTATCACTTTCAATGGTACTTTCAGGGCCCTCGTCTGGCCATCCCAGGCAGATGCCTGGCCCATCCCATCCCTTGAGATGCGATCAACCTGCTGCAACCACGAGGAATGTGGTCAGCCCATTGCTCCTCGCACTCATTGAGGCCTCCTCGCTGAAGAGAATCTGATGACAGGATCAGCGTCAGGAAAACAAGCCACGTGTCCATACAGTCGCAGCGAAGCTCACAGACTATGTAGGTACAAATCTCATTTGAGTCTCTCTCAGCAACCGCTCATTGGACACAAAGTTCGACTAGGGATAGCCAAGGATTCTCTGAAGAGACCTGGTACCAAAAGGAATTGTCTCCATCTCAGATCCTGGTCAGAGTCCAAGTCTCACATCCGAAAGCTAGACTGGAAGACCAAGGAATGAAGATTCAGACTTTCATCCTCCTGCACAGGTAACGGCAGCAGCACACCATGATCAGTGAATCCATGACTCCCCAGGCCCGACACAGACGTCGATTTGACTCTGGCTCACAGCCAGCAGAGATATGAATATCACTGCCAAGGTAAGTGAATCTCTCTGTGACCTCCACATCCTCACCACAACAGGTACAGACAAGATAGCAGCATCCAAGATGTCATTGAAAGCCTGGATCTTAGTTTTGACTAAGGAAACCCATAAACCCATGGCAACCGACTCCTCATTCAGCAACTCGAGGGCCCCCAAAAGGAATACCTCAGGTCTCCGCAAAGATGACTGCATCATCTGCAAAATCAAGTCAGAGATCTTGACATTCCCAAACGATGCACCGCAGCTTCAGCTCTCCAACATCCTCCCCAGAATCCAGTCCATACAAGTGCTGAAAAGTGTGGGGGCCAGTACACACCTGAGGAACTCCAGTAAACAACTGAAAATAAGTCCGGAGATTGTATCACCACATCTCAGAACCAGAGTATAGTTCACACGTAAAGATTTGATCAGTTTGTGACACTGCATGAAGACCAAGAATTCTCCAGAGGGCATCCTGATTCACTAAATTAAATACTTTGCAGAGATAAACATAGCTGCAAGCAGCCCCTGATGAAACTCGTCTGCATTTGGTGAGGACCAAGAGCAAGGATACGGTCTATCGTTGACCTCTTTGGTGTAAAGCCTGACTGCTCTGGTGCTGGTGCTCAAGAATGGTGGCAACCTTTTCAAGATATATCTGAGCAAAGACCTTGCCCGGCACTGAGAGCAACATCGTCCCTCGGTAGTTGTTGCAGTCCTGGCGATCATCCTTCTCTTTCCAGAGAGGGACAACAAGGCCCTCTTCCAGTCAGTTGAGATGATGCCTGTGTTCCATGCAGAGCATGGAACTGCATGCAACAACATGAATACAGCATTTCCACAGCCATTGAGAAGTTCAGCATGGATGCCACAGATCCCAGTCGCTTTACCCCCATTTCAACCGGTTTCACCACAGCTTGTTTCACAAACGACGGTGGATCACAGTTCATTGGAGGGTCAGCCATAGAGATAATAACACCCTGACAACAAACGCAACGAGCTGGTGATCAGCCTGGTCAAGCCTCTCAAAGTTACAGCAGGCCTCACTTAGACTCCTCTTGTCAAAGCCCAGCCCATCCTCCGCTCTAACTGCAGCAACGAGGTACGGGCTTGGAGGAACGCAATGTGTGAATTTCCTGTAGCAGGACGAGAATCAATTGACACAGTGATCTCTATCCCCTCATCGATTCCTCGCCCATATTGTAGGTCTCTCTTGCCCACCCTCAGCACACATAGTTTATGCCTCAACTCCCTGAACAGCTCAGCTCTGCATAAAGCCTGGCCCTGCAACTCTGGATGCTGCCTTCTTCGGATTTAAGCTGCAACTTCAAGTTGCTACCACAAACCTGTGGTCGTATTGAGGAACTGAGCATTCCGGTAGACGCTGCAGTCTGGATCTTCTTCCAGCGACCATCACGAGCAATGTGCCATCTCCTTTCCACAACCAGTGTTAGAATACCAAATCCGTGATAGCCTGTGCACACTGAAACCATAAACCAGCCACCCTAAGTCCATGACTTCTTGTAAAACCAAGGAACTTAGTGCTATCTGATTCACAGTTCCAGACCTGGGACCAACCCATGTCTCGTAATATTCCTATTTCCAGTGTATACATTGAAGACAGGACGAGAAGGGTATCTGCCTGGCATACTGATCACCACAGACTCGAGCGTGGCGTAGAATGCGTCCTTCACAGTGAGATCACTCGCCTCAGTCAGAGCATATACAGAGACCAGGGAATGACACCCAAGGAGTGACGATCCTTCTGTCTCATAAACGCTCCTTGAGGTGTTACCTCTAATTATCATGGAGTCAGCCTTATTGGACACAGCATATAGCCTGGTGTTGGCTTTTGTGGTTAGGGTGGCGGCTTGGAATCCTAGGGTTGAGTTCAAGTTGACTGCTGATTAATACACAGGGGGTTGACTCAGGCTGTCATCCTTCCGAGGTCGGCGAATGAGTACCAGTGTGTACTGGTAGAGGGCACTGCATCAGCGACACAGCCGCGCTTCCAAGAAATGATAGTTACCCCGGCAGCTAAGCTGGCACGCAAGAAGAGAAGATTGACACAGCTACAGCAACTCCTTGGGCATGGCAACCATCAGAGCAACAACAATAGTAGGTGTAACTATCCACCAATGATCTTGCCACTATCCAGTCTCCGACCTCAGAGAGTGCTTCAATACTGATGTTCAAACGCTTGAGCTCAGATGATACAGAGACAGGTGATCATCCTTTTCTTCAGGATAGGACATTCCAGGCACCCACCCAAAGGGACCGCCTCAGTAACCCAAAGAGACCGCGTCTAGTGGATGACACCTGAGCACCACCCTGAACACACACCGCAATCTGACCCAGGAAGGTTACCCATGTTTTTCCTCCTTTCATCAAAGAGTGCGGGTCCCAAAGGCTTTTGCCCCAATCCCGTCATCCGGTTAGCTGCCCTGTGAATGGAGATACAAAGGAGGTACTCCCACGGAGTGGGTTTTCAGTTTTCTTTGCGTTTTGCGGAGTGAAGGGTTTACGGTGGCCGGAATGCACTCCTCCACCAACCTCCTAAAAAAAGTAACCCAACTGCAGGAGGATGTCTGCAGACACAGTTGGGAACAGATATGGATGGCCGTTGGCTCACAAGGAGCTCCACCACCCTTTGGAAAAGGAATAGGAAGGCAGGAAATTCTCCAAACCATATGTCGATTGCAGCCTGGTAGTTAAGCCCTCAATAGATATTTCTGCAAGAGTTGCTTGGAGGAGTATGTTTTGCCTCAGCCTTGCAGCTTGCAGAAACAGGTTTTGTCTGTTGTATTTACTTTAGAGCAGTCTTGCCCAGACAGTTTACACACAAATTCTCTCCATGACATCAATAAAACTAGTATCCAGGGTAAAGGAACTGCGAGCTTCTTGAAAGCCTTCACTGCTTTCTTCTTGCATTTCCATTAAACGAACAACAGAATCATATTCCTGTAAGCAGTAAAAGCCAATGAGGCATCACTCACACTGTGCCAAGATGATTTTGTACGCAGTCAAATTGATTGTTGTGCCTGTGGTTCCTTACCAGTGTGAAGAAGAACTTACGACCCATCTCATAAACTTTAGCTACACCATGACAAACACATCTGCATCTGGGTTCTTGATTATGACTTGAGGGAGTACTGCTGGCCAATGAGCTGGGTAGAAGGAAGAGAAGCATTGCATCTGCAGTGGAGAAAGAGTCTTGTCTTAGCCTCTTCGTGGTTGCATTCCAGATCCATTAAGGCTTTTACCTCCATGGCCCTTTCAACATCACAAAATGAATGACACGCACCATCATGTGCCATCACAACACAAACATTCACTGCTGCTCTATGTCTGAGCCACAGCGCTTTTTTAGAACGGCAAAAGCCTCCATCTCCAATGGGGTGAGGCTCCCCCCGTTCTGCTCCTTGAGATCACAACTTAAATTCCCACATGTCTGTACTATCACTCACGGACCCTCGACTTCTGCCATCCATGGGTCTCATCCTCTACACTCCGTTCACCACATGAGGTCTAGCATGTCCACCACAGGTCTCTTTTACGAACTTACCACTTGGGCCATGCTCGCTTCTCCCCCATTGCCACACCACCTCCACCATTCTGCAGCACACCAACCTTGACAGTGTCTTTGAGTCAAATCCATTTCCAGCCGATGCAGCTGCCATTTGATTATAATTGCCTTCCATGTTGCCATCCTAGCATTCAGGCCTCTGCTCCGCTGCTGGTCACTTACATTTAGCCTCTAAGCTTGAACCTCCACTCGCTCATTTTAACCTCCAGTATGCCAGGAGTCACCACCTTGGACATGACTCCAGCAATGGTGCGTCAGAACTAGTCGGCCGGGGGGGGGGGTACATTATACTTTGCCCTCAAGTGGCCCCCTCATCAATCTCATCTCCATTGATGCCGCTGTGACATCTACAAAATCGCCATTCTGCTTTGGGCAATTGATGTTAAATGTAACACATGGTACCCCCAAAATGCCTGATTTATTCATAAATTTTTGCTGATCATGCTCAATTAGAATCTGAATTAAAACATTTTCCTGAAGACCAACCAAATTGAAATATTGAAGGAGGATTTGAAAATTACACTCAACTGACTACAATTTGAGCCAGATTCGAACCTTGTCCAAAACTGCACTTTTATCAACCCAGTTTTTGTTAAATATTTAAATGGGTCCAAAAATCCCAACTCCAAAAGGCACCCAATTTGCTGAGACTGTGTCTTCGCCTAATGAGCAACAAAACCCTGGAGATTGACTCCCAAGACGCTGAGCGAAGACATTCCGCACACACAGCAATTCCACATCGGTACAGTTGGATAATCTAATTTGCCATGCATGTTTCAGCGACTCGCATATGTTTATAGAGGAATAGTTATGCTGAGGCTGGATGGTGTTGCTATAACATCCATGAAATGTTGGTCAGGGTTAGGGTTAACAGTTTAAAAAAAAAAACAAAACAACAATTAAAACATAAATCCTAGCCATTCCCTAAACACTTTAATGGAAAAAGTAAATCCACAGCAAATACACTTTTAAAATAATTATTAGAACTTCCACTTTTAATGGCCCCTATACTATTGTTGCGAATCTGGAAACCATGGAGCACACACACAGTCCTTAATAGATCAGTTTATCATCGTAATGTACGTTTTCTAGTTAGTGGCCCGTCACCTAGTCCTAATGGAATAAGATGTTTCGTGTGCTGTGGATTATTTTGAAGTCAGTTTTCTATTTACATCACTTACAACAATGAACAAAACAACGCCATCTTCGCTTTCACAACAACAACTCTCTCTTTCGGCATTTCCGCAGCTCTGTGCTTGCCGCGAGAAGCCGTTGCAGGGCGGAGTCCTAATATGGGCATGGGCGTCCTCTTTGGCCAATACGGCAGGATGGCGTCTCACCCGCCCGTCCCCCAGTCAGACCATCGCCATTACGCACGTGGCGGAGTGAGGAGGTAGGCGGAGTCTACAACGCCTCCGATCGGCGTCTCACCGGAGGTGGGAGTTTCCCCGCCTACTGTGGCCTGTCCAATGGAAGACCGGCAGGGAAATCGCACGATGGGTTCCGACCAACAGGAGTGAGTGACCAGAAAGAAGCCCCTCCCTCCTGAGAAGAAGAGTTTGTGGTATGGCGGGACGAGCGTAAAGAGTTTGCGTCCCGGGTGCTCAAAAGCGGCGGTCTGTTCTGGGTCTGCGGCGGACTGCATCCCACGCATTGGAGGTGTCTCGATCTGCGCGCGTTGCAGCAAGCGATGTCGACCGTTTTCAGTCGGTGGAAGATTCACCTCGTCTCGCTCCTCTGGTTCGCTCCCCTGGTCCGTCTTTGACAACCGGAGCTCCGGGAAGGGGACGAACCAGCCGTGCGCTCACCCAGGTTAGCCAGCCGTTCTGGTTCCCAGCCGAACTACCTCCTCGTGGAGAGCCGAATAAAGACCCGGCGGGTCCTTTATTTTTGGGTGTGCGTGTCCTTGTGTGGGCTGTCTTGTCCAATGTAGAATGTTAGGTGCTTTTTGTTGTACATTTATTGCCTTTCTTTTTATTCGTTTATAACTTCGCCCTTAGGCTCCCCTCTTTCGCCCGATTATTGAAATAATCCCCTCTTGTTGAAGTCCAGCCTTGTGCCTTGTCCTTCTCTACCATATGTTCAGCACTGCAACGGAATTAGGAACGGCATTGCCTAGTTGTACACTTGGACCGACAGCCCGGTAACCTCATCCGCCTCGGGAGGCGCACGGTTTTTTGACGCCGGTAACGCTCGTGTCCGCTCGAGGCTGCCGAGGGTGTGAATTCCCTGGGCTTTGCCGCTGGATCTTAGTATATTTAAGTTGGCAATTAACCCTACTCCACGTGGTCAAATTATTGGCGATTCATGTCCTGTAAGGACCCGTACTTTCGGATTTATCTGAAAAGTTACGACCCTAAATTTCCGAGTTGTTCGGTGGAAAGCGACTCTACTGCTCCATCTAGCGGTCGTCTTCGCCACCGAATGACCCGGCCCCAATAACACTAACCTGTTTACCCCATCGTAACACCACCACACCCTCTCCCTTCACAGATCTCCTATTGTCTGTTCCCCACTGCTTTATGCTTCTTCTCTCCCACCCCTCTTGTCTCCGGCCTTGTTGTATTCCTGTGTGTTAGCTCTTACACGAGCCTAGACATGTATACCAAAAAAAACCCACATGTGGGCAATGGGCCATGCTATTACCCTGGCCCCACCATCTGTCTCTAATGAAAATGGGACAGACCAAGAAACATAAATGAAGAGAGAGAAGATGAAAACCTAGAGCACACATGCATTTAAGTTGATAGTAATGGTTTTGCCGCAAAAGCCTAAATTAAAACTTATCACCGGCGGATAGTTCGGCAATACAAAGCAATGAAAAGAATAGAGAGGATGGAAGTGATAGAGGTATGTTTGGTCTTACCTTTTGCTGGGACATCGGGAGGAAAAATAAAAAAAAAATAAATATTAAAAAAAAAAAAAAATAAAAAAATTTTTTTATTTATAAAAAAAAAAAATAATAAAAAAAATAAAAAAAAATATTAAAATTATAATAATTTAAATTTTAAAATAAAATAATAATATAAATATAATTTAAAATTTTATAAATTATGTAATAAAAAAATTAAAAAATTTTTGTAAATTACATAAAAATTTATATAAAAAATTAAAAAAAATAAATTAAAAAAAATTGTTTAAAAAAGAAAAAAATTTAAAAATTAAATATTTTTTAAAAAAAAATTTAATTATTTTTTAATAATTAAATAATTTTAAAATTTAATAAAAAAAAATTTAA
>CM068964.1:43721573-43734139 GCA_035128595.1 Eptatretus atami
TTTGTTTCTCGGTGTACCACAACCACCGTCTTCCTGGCGTGACCCGCTACAATATTGTTTACCAGAATGAAGAATCTACATGTTTAATCGCCTCATCACCCACAAAAACTATCTCCCATACCTCATTTCTACCAACTTCTATTGCTGTGCTGTCCTATTGTTAGCTTCCTCACGGCTGTCTGCACTTGCTGCACCCTCTCTACTGCCTACACTCACTGCGTCTCACGCCTGTACCTCTGGGCCTCGTCGCGTAGGATGCCTGAGTCACTGGGCTCACTATAATCTAGCTGTCTGCACTCACTGCCCACCACTGTCTGCAATCTCAACTGCCTCAACTGTCTGCAGCTTGCTGCAACCCTCTCATGCCTACACTCACTGCTCTCCACTACTGACTCACTGCTCTCCAATGCCTATGCCTGCATCACTGCCTCACCACTGTCTGCACTCGCTACACCCTCAACTAATGCCTGAATCGCTGCCTTACCGCTGTCTGCTCCCGCTGCATCCCCACCACTTCCTGCATTCGCTATCCCCCCCCCCACTATTACCAATTTCCTCAGCAAACTCACTCCTACACAACCGAACAATTATTCTCCACAAATTTCTCACTTCTGCTAGTTGCTGCAAATTATCTATCCGTTCCTTCCACCTAGTAATAACTATCCTCAAGTGGGCTATTTCCTCACACTTCTGATAACAGTTAGTACCCTCTAATTTCCTATTTCGATGTGGCTCACATTGAGCATCTATCACATTTTATGTACTCCTCTTCCTTCCTCCTTCACTCCTATTAATACCCTTTTCTCCACCATATTCCCAAGGTCCCAACTGACTTAAGTGCTGGACTTAAACCACCAGGCTTCACCCTTCCTCTTCCAATAAACTAATACAAATTCTCACTAAACTGCTTCAAACATCTGCAACTTTTAGCTACAAAACCCACACCTTGACACAACTATGGATAACAAAATATGTAAAAACACACAAAAACGCTTATCTTGATCTGGCAATAGAGCTTACACAACCTCGTGTGAAAAACCAGAAGTGATGTCACCTTGGCGGGAGTTGGGCCCCCCCGACCCCCCTCGCTAACGTAGCAAAAAGCAAATTCACAAAGTGCATTTTCATTGAGACATTTCTCATTCATTCTTGTTTGTTTGTTTGTGCCATGTATTCGGGATGGAAAGTAGTAACATGAGGAGAAAACATCCAGGTTAAAGTACTTACAGTTGTTATTTTGGATACTTTTATTTTTCATGTGGTCCATATACGACAATCCTATGATTTGAACAGCTGGTACATGATGCTAACCTTAATACAGGTCAGAAACAGGTTATGTACATCTCAACCTATTTTGAGCACAAAAGTGGGTTTAGTGTACATCTGTTTTCCCGATTTTTATTCTCACAAAACACAATAATTGTGGGTGCAGTTGGGGCTGGGTGGGAGGGAGGAGGGTGACATTAGATGGCAGTGCACTGCTAACTTTGTGGACTTTATCACCGTCGATGTACGTCAACCAGTCACCACTACACTCGCTGGGCTCAGAATCAGTTTGTTCAGTCAATGCGATGAGTAGACACATTAAAATACCAGCACGAACCTGCTCGCGGATGCACGACGCTTTCACAAAAAATGTATACTTGTCAAAAAACAAGTCGAAGAAATCATTCTATTCATTGTAGCTTCGACATTTGGTAAGATTAAGAAATGTAGTGAGAAATGGAATTTTATTTAATTATATTGTTTGAATAAGAGGGTCTCACTTGAGTCTTTGGCTTGCAAGATGGCCTACATGCACACTTGCCTCTGAGCCGTCTCGCCTGGGTTAAAATCTTGACCCAGCTGTAAACTGACATCCTGGCGTTTCGCAGACAGGATGAGGCATTAATCGTTTCATGGGAAAGTGTGGCCTTATAGCCTCAAGCAAACTTCGATACCTTCCTTCACATTTGTGGATCGAAGCTTTATCTAGAGCAATCTGCTGTGATCATTTCCATCAGTAATCAATCAAACAGTGTTTCCGTGATCTCACTGATTGCATCTGTGTGCAGAATTCCGGCACTGAGTGAAGAAGAGGGAAAGGAGGCTCTTTTAGAGTACGTGTCTGGAAAATGCTGCTACAGCCAGAAACCTGTAACGGAACTTGAATTCAGTGACATCAAACAACTGAACACATACAGGGTATGCTGCTCATTTTTACGTTTAATAACTGCAGCAGGTGCTCCGAAACCCTGCAGTTGACTTGCCAGAACCTTTTTGGTCAGATTGTTAATCTTGCGACCCATTAAAGACGTCAGAGGTCGCTTGTTCTATTGTGATAATTTTAACTTTTTCAAATATTTAAATGCCATAGTTCCACTCCACCTTCATCGTCTGCCTTCTGGGCTCCATTTGCTTAACTGTACCAGAACAATCAGCGTAGATTCTGTGTGGCAGCATTAAAACAGAACAAAGGAAATCCTTCTGGCAAGGACAATGTTGAGACTATATGACATACAAAACTGGTGGATTTCTGCGTCTCCATATGAGTTTATTATTTGAAACTTTGATTATAAAAGCTATGATTTTTTTTTTTCCAATCATTACATGAAACATTTCAGAATTTGCCGTCTGCTCTGCAATTGCAACTTTAAGCGCTGCTTTATTTGAAAGGTCAAATCCCCACCATTCAAGCAGTTTGATTGTGATTTAGAATGCAAGTTTTGTGTCTCATTCCGTGTTTTTTCTCCACAAAAGGTTAGTGTCAGCTAGAAGCATAAAGGCTGCAAACTTCCATTAAAATTGACACCATAAAATGCATCAACAATTAGCTGCACACAGACAATGTTGGAGAGCAGAAGGAATAACTAGTCTTACTAGTGAATGCTGGTGTTGATCTGCATCGGCGGACAGGTAGAACGATGGATGGGATCAACAGGACGTTGATTGAGGTATGCTAATGCTTCAGCAGATGCCGATCTTTTAGTTGTTTAGAAGGCTGTGGAGTCTGTGATGGTCACCAACAGTGTGCTGGTCGGCGATGACACAGACCTCCTTGTCCTACATTGCAAGCTTAGAGTTTCCTGACCTGTTCTTCCTCCCAGAGCTTAAGAAAAATACAAAGAACCATCGCCTCTGGTACATCAAGGTGGTCAAGGAACAGCTTGGTTCGGGCATATGCAGACACATCATCTTCCTCCATGCTATCCTTGGATGTGACATCTCACCTCTGCAGGATCAGGAAAGGAGCTTCCCTCAATCAATTCAAGACAAGCAGTCACTTTCATGAGCAAGTCAAGGTGTTTGATGCACAGTCAGCTTCTACCAATGATGATGTAGCTGCAGGAGAGAAAGCCTTGGCGATCCTCTACAAGGGGAAACCCAGCAAAAAGCTAGGCTCTTTGTGGCACATGCGGTTTTGTGAGAAGGTGACTTACGGCACATCTCAATTCAACCACCGAGCTTACCACCTACATCAGCAGCAGTAAAGTACCACAGCCTCCATGTGTACTTTCAGGTTCAAGTGTGGAAGGGATCTGGGAATATATTCCTTCCAAAATAGTGAGGATGGTGGGAGAGTGATGAAGGACTTGTCACTCTCCAGACAGACTCAGCTCGTGCTCCTGAGGAGCTGCTGCCAGTCATCAGGTGCAACTGCCAGACCGACTGCAAAAGCTTGAGGTGCACATGCAAGAAGCATGACGTTGAGTATACTTCTTCTTGTGGAAACTGCAGAGGATCTGGTTGTACAAACACAGCACAGCTGGCATTTGGTGAAGATGAAAATGAAGATGATGACCTTGTTGGCTTCAATATGGCAATATGGCAATATGGCAAATACTCATCTTTTATGCAGATCTATCCTTCTCTTTCATAATATAACATGTACATTGTACATGTTCACTGTTAAGTTCTCTGCAGACTTTGTTGTATTCTGAACTGTTTTACCATTACTAGTCCCACCAGTTGATATTGTTCAATATCTGTATTTTCATTTTTGAATTAGTTTGTGCAATGGCAATCTGCAATAATTGCAAATGGTCTTCAGTGTTTTATTTAATCACAGGCAAATACAACCCGTCGCTTCGCTGATGGGAACATTAAGGGGCGGGGAGGGAAAGAAGAAGACGAAAGGAGAGGAGGGGTGTGGGGGAGAGAGAGAGGGGGGAGTGTGGAGGTAGAGGGGGGAGAGTGTGAAGGTAGAGGGGGAAAGAGAGAGGAGGTGTGGGAAGCGAGGAGGGAGGGAGAGTGAGGAGGGGGGGGAGGGAAGGCAGTGGGAGGTGAGAGGAAGGGAAGGCAGACATGCGGTGGAGCATTAATTACTATTCATACTGTCCATAAAATTATTCTGCATAGAATAACAGTGGAGATGGAAACAAAATCATGTCTGAAATCCATTTTGTACCAGTTACTGTACATACCACCCAGAGACAAACTCCCTCTGAAGATAAACATCGCCCAGGCACATCCAGAGAGAGGAGAGAGAGAACATGTGTGGGAGGGTGCTGCTCTATTAGGCGGGCAGAGTGAGGATGGGAGAGAGAAGAGAGGAGAGAGAGAGAGAGAGAAGAGAGAGAGAGAGAGAGAGAGGAGAGGTGGGGGGAGGGGAGTTACCAGAAACAAAATGCTTGCTTTATGAAACACACACAGACACACACAGACACACAGACACACAGACACACACAGACACACCAGACACACACCGACACACACCGACACACACAGACACACACAGACACACAGACAACACGCACACACACACAGACACACACACAGACACACACAGACACACACAGACACACACAGACACACACAGACACACACAGACACACACACCACACACAGACACACACACACACACACACACACACACTTAGTGCTTGGCCGATGTCGGCAATTCTTCAGGAATCGGCAGAAGTCAGTGCGATTACCGACGACAGTACGTACTACAACCCAAGAACCTTGAGTACCTTTCACCCTTGTTTTGGGGGAATTTCAATAAACAAATTATATAAACAATGTTGCGTGATAGACGTTTCAGGGAGATGTGCATAAACATTAATCTTTATAAACAGCTGCCAATCGTCATGTGACGAGTGGAAAAAAAAATTGGGCTCTGTAATTTAGGAAACAAGTTAATATGGCAAACTGCTCGGAAATCAGGTGTCATCAAATATATTGTGCTTTGAAACTCACAAAAAGAAATGTATAACCTTTGTAATTCACCTACCTCTGTCTTATAGCAACTGCTGACTGTACATCCAGATTGGGACACGAACTACACTGCTATCGACTGCAGGGTGCTCGGCAAGTGGCTTAAGCACTCCAGCAAGCACTCCCATTAAATGGTTGATAAGGAATAGCTGGCCAGGCTGTGGCTGCATACCATATAGAATCCCTTTAACTTTAAAGCCGTCTTCACCGTGTCCGCAGCAGTTAAATAAATGAAATGAATTCATTCAAATAATAACTTTATCCACAAAAGAGTTGCTGTTTAACTGAGGACAACCCTGGAGACATCGCAAAGTTTAATCGCCCATGAAATAAACATTGCAGAAAATCCGCCACGTTGCCTGCTCGTCTCTGCACGCGCCATGTGGTACATCGGTTTGCAGTCCATGCAAACGTCATAACATTATTTTAAAACGTCTATTTTTCACCACATTAGCTTTGATTCCCTGTAGAGCACCTTGAAAAATCTCTGAAAATATAGACAGATCTGGCAGATGCTGTGGATAGGCAGTCCCTCTGAGTGACAGGGCACAATGTCAAGCAGTGAATGCAATAAATCATATAGCTCAATGAAGCTGGTTAATTTTGGCACATTCCTAAATTTTTTGTTCACTAAATATAATTCTCCAAACAGTAGAAAAAGATAAGTTTAATGCTTTGGAAATTTCACATTTTCTTGTGTATGTATGGAGAAGGATGGAACATCACCTTGCTTGCTTAAAGTAAATAGGTGTATCAGCTTAGTTATAAGACTCGTTTCTTTAAATTATCAGATTTCATTCCAGATTTTAAAACTTATTTAGTCTGGATGATATCTGATCCTCAAAGACAAAATCATATTTGATGACATACTTTAATTAGTCCGTGAGAGTAGATCGTGGAAAATTGCATCATATAATGCATGAAATCACTCCAAGCTCCTAATTTGAAAGTTGGAGCACTTACAAAAGCGATGGTATACAGCATTTTGTAGCTATGATGAATAGTGGGGCAACTTAGCCTAACAATTGTGCATTTTGTGAGGAAAGCACCAAATTTGGCACACTAGTAGCCTATCATATTATGAACAGATTTGGATATTGGCCCATATCAAATTCAGCCGCTGATGGCTGTGGCAGCCATTTTCCACTGCCATCAAAAATTTTGAGATTGCCCAATATCCAAATCTGTTCATAATATGATAGGCTACTAGTGTGCCAAATTTGGTACTTTCCTCACAAAATGCACAATTGTTATGCTATATTTAGCTAAGTTGCCCCACTAGAACAGTCATTTGATAATTTGGGTGAGGAAAGTGGGGGAAAAAAAGCTTTTATCGTAAAGAAATCGTTGCAGCCTGTTCCAGGTCAAGGTATGGTTGAGCAGGCCAAAATACATGGCAGCTTCAGACCCCAGCAAGGTAACCCAGTATACGCCTTAAGACCCCATAGAGAGCGGTGACCGAGGATCGCCTGATGAAGGATATAATTAAATAAGGCCATTAATTATCTTCAAAAGGGATGTTTTAATTATCCCAAACACCCAATTTTTACTCTTGCACTTCCTTGGAGTTTTCTTAGTATGCATGCAAAGTTTCAGGCTGCTACGTTTTATAGTTTTGGAATTATGGAGGAGACACACACACACACACACACACACTGACATTTATTAGTATCGATTTATCACATAATTATGCAAGCATCATTTCTAACTCTAACTTGTTGACTTTTGTTATTGTATGTCAAGAACTGAATAGTATGTACTCAAATTGTATCTCAGTATTGCTTTTTATTTCATTATTTTAGTGTTAAATTTTTATCTATTTGCTGGGACAGCCTCTTCATCCTTCAAACTCTAATAATTGCCAACAGTTTCAATAAAATCAGCATCTGACAATCCACCAAAACCTTCAGAAAGGCTTTAATATGTTTAAAGAAGGCTGAAATGCGGAAAAACAACATTTTTGGGTGAGGTCATATTCCAGTGATTTTTTTCACAGGTTTTCTCTTCTTGGATCCCTTAAGACTTTTATATGTGACTCGCTGAAGTACCCGGCATTGTCCGGGGAAATTCAGTGATATATGTATTGAAATATTTCCTGCATGCCGATCACAAAACTTATCACTCAATCACTCCCAGGAAAAACCCAGGCAGTGTATAAGCAACATACTCACTCAAGGCCTGACATGGAGGTGTTACAATAAACCTGTGTAAAGCAATCTTTTTCACAACAGGCACATGTGTAACCAATATATTAATTAAATTTTTATTGTTGACAACAAATCACTACAACCTCAACATACAATCTTCACAATGCATATTACTCGATCGCTCCCGGGAAAAAATGCAGACAGTGTATTAGCACAAGACCTGCGATCGACGCCTGAAGGCCAATTATCTGGTTTCATCTGGGGTCAATTTTTATCCAACCATAGCCTTCGACTTTCCTCTGGATGAAAGAGAAGGCCATGAAAAGTTTGGTTGCACTGGTTCCTGCAGGGTCCAAATGCATAAACGAACAAACAATTAAACAAACAAACAAACTTTGTTGAAATTTGGTCAAGGTTGATCAAAGATTTTTCAGAAAAATGCCTGTACTATAAGGTGTACTGACTTTGAAAGATTACTTTAATACATGTAACACAATTTGGTCCCGGATGTGGGATAGCCCAGTTTACTTCTCAGGGACTCAAGCCCACAGTTAAGTCCAATAAATAAAAAAAGGTATCAAAGATTTGAAGCTTACACCATTGACTAAACTTGCTTTTAATGAAATGGGATTCTGTGCTACAGGTCTTGTGACAATGAGGCTGCACTGCATTTAATGAAGGAACTGGAGATGTGTTGCAGGAATGACCCACCATTTTAAAATAGCAGCCATTCCCATATGGTGCTGTTCGGATAACCAAACTTGAGTGTCCTTTTCACCTCCTTCAGGCTTATCATCCTGTTGGCTTATCATGGCTTGTGTATATATTTTTTATAGAGTGTGGGAAGTGCAACAGACAGCACCAGCCTTCAGATGATGTCTTGACATAATCTGTCCACAACTTTTTGAAATATGCTACATATTGTTTTTGGCCCCATCTCTCAATGGCTGTTGTTGTTGTTCCATATGCAGCTTTTAGCTGCTGGTTGCATCATTTCTGGAAGCGTGGCTGTGCCGCTGATGCAGTGCCCCTGTTACCAGTAAGCTGGTACTCATTTTGCCGACCTCAGAAGGATGACAGACCGAGTCGATCCACCTGGTGTTATATCAATGGCACGACAGGGGCTTGAACTCAAGACCCTAAGATCTTAATCCAGCTGCCTTAACCATTAAGCCAACACCCAGGCTATCTCTCAATGGTGAAGAATCCCTTAAAAAAATTGAAGTTCTCGAATCCGGATCTTCATCTGGAATCAATTCATCCTTGTAACACACCCAACCTGTCCACGAAGTTTCATTTGAATCCATTCATAACTTTTTGAGATATCCTGCTCACAGACAGACAAACACAAACAGACAGGTGAAAACATAACCTTTGTCCACCTTCGGTGGCGGAGGTAACAAGGTGATCTCATGTTTGAGGTAGATGAATCACCTGTGCAAGTAAAGTTTATCAATACAAACTTTTGGTTATGAACTTGCACCCTAATCATTGTTGTTGGTGGGTGTTTTTTTTGTCTCGTAATTTGGTATTTTTTATTTTATCCAGTATCATCTGGAAACGTTTACAGAGCAGCGCTCGACGGCTTGGGAGAGTGAGCCCTTTGATGGTATGATGTATTCCTCAGATTAATCACTTGACACAGCATTTGTTTTTATAGCTTGATATGGGGCATGTGTGGACACAGACAGACACACGTGTGGACACACTATATATTGTTTTTGGACCAGGGGGGAAATTTGATGGCAAAAGCACGGACACACATGTGGACACACGCATGGACACACGTGTGGACACACGCACGGACACAGGCATGGATGCAGACGCACACACGTAGATGCATGCATCCACACAAAGAGACACGCATGCACGGACACAGAAGCATGCACGGACACAGGCAAACACATGCACGGTCATATGGATGTACAAGCATGCACAGAGACAGACAGACAGACGCATTGACACAGATGGACGCACATAGACGTGCGCATCCACACAAAGAGACATGCATGCATGGACACAGACGCACGCACACACGCGCAGACACACACATGCAAGCAGATACACATACATATGTACATACATACATGCATACACACATTGGGGCAACTGTTTATTACATACACAAATTCGACAAAATGTTTTATCGTTCCCTCTTACAGACTGGACCAACCCTTCCTCCCATCCCCTCCTACAAAAACACACAGTGGAACTTTATCTCCACAATTAAACAACATGTACACTGCCAGATTGCATTCTCTGTTGTTAAAGCTTCAAAATACATTAACTTATGAACTGAAAACATGTGGAGCTCTGTTAAGTCATTTCAACCTCTCTCTTTTGAAGAGCAGTGGAGATTGATTTAATATTTATTCAATAAAGAAATGCCTTTTTATGTTCATATGTTTGGGAGTGTAATATACGTACTTGTCTTCAAGTGGCCTGGCCATTGTTGGCAACGTTTACACAAGGAAGTAGATGAACAAGCAGCAGGATGCCAATTCCTTAGGTGATGGAAAAAGCCTTTAAAACCACGTGATTCAAGAATCTCAACAAAATAAAAGAAATGAAAAGAAAACTCACATGTACGCACCGGGTTGGTTAAAACAACTTCCCGTGATTTTTCTTTTTGTTTTTCACCTACTTTTCCCTTTATAAAAGTATCTTCACTGAACTGGAGTTTTATTGCAACAACAAAATTAAAAACTAGAAGGGCACTTGGGAGAGCGCATACCTCCGCCAAGCTTATTAGTTTACAGTTTGTATCTCACTGATGGGCCGGATCTGGAATTGGACCTGAACCAAAATCTAATCAGCTTGTTCTTGTCACCTAACCAACTCATCCACCAAGTTTCGTCCATCCACAACTTTTTGAGATATTGTGTTAAATATCAGTTTCAGCCCCATCACTCAATTATGAAGAATCAGTTCAAAAAATTTGGATCCGGACCTGGATATTCACCAAAAATTAATAAATTCCTTCTTGTCACACACCCAACCTGTCCACCAAGTTTTGTCTGAATCTGTCCACAATTTGTTGAGATATCCTGCACACAAACAGAAACACAAACAACCAGACAGGGGTGAAAACATAACCACTTTCCACCTTCGGTGGGCCGAGGAAACTAGAAAGCATCTGAAAATGCAAAGCCCATCCCCTTTTATTCGGACTTCTTCTTCTGGATGCTAAATGGTAGCTTTGACCTTTTGAGCAAATTATTAATTTGTCCACCATATTCTCATAATAAAACTTTGTTGAAAATTTGATGACAAAAGCTCAAATGGTAAAAAAAGTTATGGCCCGGACACAACACACACACACACAACACACACACACACACACACACACACACACACACACACACACACACACACACACACCACACACACACAAACAAGGGGTGAAACAAAACCTTTATCCACCTTCAGTGGCAGAGGTAATAACGCATTTCTTGCTTTAATGCACATGCTGAGAATCAAGATTGTGGCAAGGGAGGCAACAAGACAATCTGGTGAAAGACTTTCAATGTTTTTGGTGCCTTTAAGGAGTACTTTGAGGGCAATAATTTTATTGTTCAATGAATGAGGCTCCAGCGAATGATGTCCCGCATTAGCTCTGCACACATCTGGCAGGATTCTACACATAAGGGTGCATTCAAAGCTGGTGTGTTCCGCACTGAGGGGTGTGTTTCTAATGCTTTATTGAAAATAAATTTTGTATATTTTGTATTGTACAGATGACTTTTGGTGTAAGCTATTGAAGAGGAAATTGGTGCCGTGTGTGTGTGTGTGTGTGTGTGTGTGCATTCCTCTAATGATTTGTGACGATGTCTTTACATTTGACTATCTTAGGCATGCCAGAAAATATAATCGGCCCAGCACCCTTACCATGGAGCATTGCTGTGGACATTCCAGTCATGTTTGCGGAAAATGAAAAAAAAATTCCAGTTCCAAACACAAGCTCCGTGAAGGTACATAGCAAAAGTACCATCCAGGCTTTATTTATTTTTTGAATCTTGTGGAATCTCCAAGGCTGATCAACACGATGGTCCTGACAGCCGAATCCCAAAAACCGGTTAATTGTGTTAACCTCCACCTGTTTATGCTTTTTCTCCTCCCAAGCCTTGCCACAACTGCCTTGGAATGTGTCGACGTCCATGCTCAAAATGCAATGCAATGGGACGGGTAAGAAGGCCTTTGATGGATGCTTCGCATGATGCAATCGTCTGATGCGGTTACTATTGTAAGGTTTCATAAAAAGTGTGCACGGTGCATACAAAAGTCACTTCTAACTTGTGTTTGATTGAAGCCATTGAAATAATGCACACAATAGACCAAAGGACTAAATAAACTAAAAGAATAACATGCGAAGTTGCACCATTGTTGTTTGGAGAATTAAATTTTATGTACTTGCATATTTATTGAATTTAAACAAAATAACATGGTTGAACATTCTCAAGGAATCAATGGACATGTAGTATGTTTTTTGAGACTCAGGCTGCTTCCCAACCCCTCGTGCTACTTCCCATGTGCTTCCTACTTCCCATGGACATGTAGTATGTTTTTTGATGATACATGATACCTTGAATGGAAGGGATCAGGGAATATGCTTTATATATTTGAGTATTAGCCCGAGTTTTAATGGATATGTGAGGTGAGATTATGAGCATTACTTTGATCCACTTAAAGTGAGGATTGACTTTATGAAATACTCTGTAGAAAATGTCGTCTATTTTATACACAACCTTAATTTTATTGTGTGACTTGTATAGTTAAAGCTCTTTGGAATGTAGAATTAAGAACTAGTCTGTTCGTGAAGACTAGTGTCGATTTGCGTCAGCGGACAGGGTACACAAATGGATGAAATCAACAGGACAAAAAAAATATCGAGGTATGCTAATCACTTTGGGAACCAAGTAAAAGCTGACTTTTTGGACATCAGCCTCTTTTGCTCCGACGAAGGATTAATGCCAGAAACGTCAGCTTCTCCTTGCTTCCTACAGTGGTTAGCATACCTCAATCAATGTGCTGTTGATTTAATCCAATTGTTCTTTGGAATGCAATTAACCTTTACTCACTACTTTAAAAAAGTGCGTTTAAAGTTTATGCCCGTCTGTGGAACTGTCTTCTGGAGATGGTTCAATCGCACCTTTTCCTCCAGGACTTCAAGGAGATGGTGAACTACCATCTCATCCCCCATCCTTGCACCTGATCTTTCCTACC
>CM068964.1:43734149-43751145 GCA_035128595.1 Eptatretus atami
CCATTAACCCTATCTAACTCAACCCACTTGCAGGCTACTGTTTCTCTATCTCTCCTTTTTCCTGTTTGAAATTAAATATCGTAAAATTTTTATGCTGTAAGTTTATTTGCCTTTTCAAGTATGGTGTTGGTAGTGCAGTACCTTGTGTTTGTCAAACAGGTTGAATGCTCGTGGTGTCATGGGAATGGCCAGCAATTCGATGAAGCATGCAGCCACTGCAGTGGACAGGGCCAGAAAAGGTAAAAAAAAATTCCAGACCTGTTGCTTTTGCCAGACATATCGTTGGTGAGATTTTCGATTTGCAATCAGTTTAATGCTAATTCCACTTTTTAATGTTAATTATATTGCAATGCAATCTTTAACAATGACTATTCTCTTGCTTGGGGTGTCAATATTGTATGGGGCATCTGAAGTCTTGCTGGCGCTGCAGAACTCCGTCCGTGCATGGAGGCAATGAATTTGTTGGTAATCCACACAAATAGACGAGCACCTTTTTCTGTAGTTTCTAAGGCTCATGGAAGAGATGTTGGACACAAATCACACACTCACCTGCAGACAGAGACAGCAGACATGCAGGGCTTGGCGTCAGACAAACACTGCTTGGCGGAAGTAATTTCCGAGAACACACTCGGTGTCGGCTGGACCATTTAGTTGTGGATATCATCTCTCCGCAGTCAGCTGAACACTTTTAGGGAGAGATCTTCCTCCCCATGGGACGCCAACCTATGGGGTTTCACCAAGCTGTCTATAATAATAAATGTCAGTGTGTGTGTCAGTCAGACAGTCAGTCAGTGTGTGTGTGTGTGTGTGTGTCCTCCATAATCCAAAACCATCAAACTGAGCAGCCTAAAACTTTGCATGCACATTGAGGGAACTCCAAGGGGGTGCAGAGGTGAAAATTGGGTGTTGGGTTCATTAAAATACACATTTTGAAGATAACTAATGGCCATATTTAATTATTTCCTTTATCAGATACATCCTCGGCCACCTCGCTCTTCCTCGAGACGCATCCTCGGTTACCTCGCTGGGTCTTAATTCGCCATTTTTTTTTTTGGCCTGCTCAACCATTCCCTAATTTTGAATAGGCCTCAACAGTTTATAAACAATAAAGTTTTTTTTCCACTTTCCTCACGCATATTATCGAATGCCTGATTGCATCATAGCTACTAATCGCTGAATACATTGCAATGCTTATAAACACCCGGAGACGTCAGCTTCCATGGCTTTATTGCATTTCCGCACATGTGATAACCGTGAGAATCTCTTCAACTAAGCTGAATTACAAAATTTAAGCTCCATAATTGAACTCGGCAGCAGTTCCGAATGTTTAAAAAAAGTGTTCATTTGTCTAATTCGGACATAGTTTGACATTTTGGGCGTCTCCAGGAGGAGTGTGTTTAATATGACGCATCGGTGATTGCTAACCGCTTGCGAAGCCAGCTGTTCCTTAACCATTTTGTTGGATAAATACAAAAAAAAAAAAATTAAACGTTTCGTTGTCATGGCAGGATAGCCGAGAGGTACACACGCTTCACTCTAAGCTGTCTAACCTGGGTTTGAATCCTGACCCCTCATTGCTGCCTTCTACTCCCTCCCCTCACACTGCCTTCCCTCCCTCCCCTCACGCTGCCTTCTCCTCCCTCACCTTCCCTCATGCTGCCTTCCCTTCCCCTCCCCTTGTGCTGCCTTCCCACCCCTCATGCTGCCTCCCAACCCCTCGTACTACTTCCCAATATATATATATAATATACATATATGTAGCATTATAAGTTTACTAGAAACGGACTAAGAACCCGAGAAAACGAAATAACTGAAAAATATGTCCAGATATTATTCACCACATGGAGTCCGTCTCCAAATAGTTTCCGCTATCACCTCCAGCGTGTGTTAAAGCAAACAATTTTTTTATCTCCAATTTGTTTTCCTATTGCCTTTATGGGTTTCTCTTCTATAAAATATATCAGAAAATGAAGATTGTTTTTTTATTTTAATTTGCGGAATTGACTCAAACACGTTGAGTTCGGCATTTCTTCTTCATTTTGGGTCCAGTCTCAGCTCGAACGTGCATTATTAAACGCAAACGAATGTTTATCTCCAGTTTGTTATCCTAGCTGTCTTTATTTGTTTCTAATTTATAAAAGATGGAGTAAACAAAAATTGTTTTTCCTTTTATTTTGCCAAATAGATCCAGATTGAAGTTAATTTCCAGGCAAACATGGTGGCCTGCAGGGGGATGTGTGTCATCACTGATGACGTATTCGACACAATTTCCAAACTCGATGGGTATAGTTTATTCTTCATTTTGGTTGTTTCTGTTATGTATGTGTGTTGTGTTTAGAATTAACTTTTCGTTTTAAACACAACATTTTTGTACAGAAGTAATTCCAAGCAGCAATTCTGGTCAAGCACTCGCCACGTGGTGGAAGCACTCAATTTGAAACCGTGAAGGCACAGCTCGCTTGGCAAGCGCTAGTTACCTGCTGAGTAAATGAACACACCTGGACATCTCGTGTCTCAACAGCAAACAGTACATGCATCCATCCATGGAGACCATACTTTGTGCAGAGCATTGGTGCTGCCTAAGCAGCCTCCTTGGCTATTGGTTTCAATCCTGGACAGGTCGCCACTCCAACACAGGATACCAGCATGCTGGCACTCATTTTGCCGACCTCGGAAGGATGACAGGTAGAGTCAACCCCACCTGCTATTTATTCAATTGCTGAGTGGGATTTGAACTCAGGATCCTAGGACCCCGAGCCCACCACCCGAACCATTAAGCCAACACCAGGCATATATGTGACAACCTGGTTGCAATGCTACCGAACAGAGGACAAGTTCAGCATCTTCCACCAGCAGCAATGTTCTGCCAGACCCACTGTGGAAATTACTGTGAAGCATCATTTTTGGTGATTGTTATTTTCTGTAATGCCACTTTAAATAAATTTGAATAAAAGAAGATGCTGCACAATGAAATAATGGCGATGCTAAATCCTAAATTATTCATTATACCACATGGTACTACATAAAAAACAAAATTTTTCTCTTCGGGTCTTAAAATACAAATTTTTGTCTGAAAATGGTAGATAGAGATGATATTGACCTGACCTTTTCAAAGGAGATTCTTAATTGTGAGATTAAGTGGGTGTGAGTGTTATGTCTTTGTTTATCATGGTAAAATGTGTATATTTAATTTATTCTTCATTTTAGGGGAACTCAAATGGTTAGTGTCGTGTTCAAACCTGATGTGATCTGGCGATGACATCATGGCTGACAAATTTTTGCAGAGCTCTGGAACCTCAAAATTTGGCACTGCACCACTGTCTACAGGGTATGGGATTCAGGGTGGGTGGAAGACCCCAATCATCTCCATGTAAATGTGTATCGTATAGTGCCACCCGGTGGTACGCAATATCACAAATTATCTTCTTATCTATATTGCCAAGTTCACAATTCTGGCACCCAGACTTGAAATGTTGTTTATTCAAAGGCACTGCAGTAGTCATTGTTGCGTAGTCTTGCCTTATTGCATCATATAATTGTCTGTTTTGCCTGTTATTACATCCTCGTGGAGGATCTCTAAGTCTTACTCACGTTGTTGTTCTTGTGGACTTTTTTGTTTCAACAGCCTACAGTTTTCATCGAACTTCCTGAAACTTGGCGTATATATGTAAAAATACCCTGCGCAGACAGTAACCATCTCCGATTTTGAAAATTCCTCCTAGAAAAAAAGTATGACGGCAAAATATCTCCGCTAATGGAAATCGCCTAAAAAATTATCTCCGAAACTAGGCAAGCTTTTTGAATTGTTTGCGGAATCGAACAGGGCATTAGCAGAGATGAATTACCGCACATATGATACATCACTATGACGTCATATCAATTTTATGACGTCATTCCTATTTTTTGACATTTTTTTTTTTTGTTTCATTTGTTTCACAGCTACAGTTTTCATCGAAACTTCCTGAAACTTGGCATATTAATGTAAAAATACCCTGCGCAGACAGTAACCATCTCCGATTTTGGAAATTCCTCCGAGAAAAAAAGTTATTACGTCAAAATATCTCCAATGGAAATCGCCTCAAAAATTAAGCTGTTTTAAAAATTAAACTAGGCAAGCTGTTTGAATTTTGTTTGTGGGAATCAAGCCAGGCATTAGCACAGATAATTTATCGCAAACCTGATACATCACAATGACGTCATATTCGTTTTTATGACGTCATCATTAAGAGGACGAGGATCTTAGCTCATTTGAACTTGTTTTATATTAAATATTGTATATATTGTGCTAATCATTACATTATTATTATTATTATTATTATTATTATTATTATTGTATTATGAGCCTGGTGTTGGCTTGGGATCCTAGGGTCCTGAGTTCGAGCCTCGTTGGCCACTGAATTAACACCAGGGGGTTTACTCAGCCTGTCATCCTTCTGAGGTCGGCGAAATGAGTACCAGTGTACTGGTCCCGGTGTATATCCCGGTTAGAATAGGTGTACCATATCCCTGTGTGTCGTAAGAGGCGACCAGGGTTAGCGTCAGGAAGGGCGTCCGGTCATAAAAAACAAACATTGCCTCAAGAAGGGAACCATGATTGCATGGAGCCCGCAAAAAGCTAACCCCTGCTCAGCAGGGGAAAGTGGCTGTAAAAAGTTTTTTTATTTTATTATTATTTATTATTATTGTATTGCCTGCTAAATTATATGTGATTAATTAATTGGAATTATACATAGTACCTGGTCCCTATTTTTTAACTCTAAATTCTTTCCTCACAAGGTGCGGGTACCTCGGCTAGTATTCTATATGACACAGCAAGTGGGAGATATTTGTTGTTTTGCATGTGGCCCACGTGTATTGCTATTTCATATACCATGTTACGTTGAACGTTTATTTTCTGTACATCGGCCATGGTTTGTTTTGTGTTATTTAATGTCAGTGTTACATGCATCTTGTGTTTCATCTTATTGTTTGATCGCTATGAATATTCCTTTTGTACGTGTTGTTGCGGGTTTGCCGGCAGGGTCACGAGTGGCCTATTTCGGACACATTTCCTGACCTTTGACCCTGAAGCCGATGAGCCGCAGATAACTCCGCGGCACGACAGATTGCTAAGCAACAATGGGCACCATCTGAGATGATTAACTTATGTGGGGTCCTCATGTTTAATTCCCACGTTATCTCCCCAAGTTCACCCCCAGATCGGGAACAATGCTCTTGGTGCTCCACTCCTATTTAGATCAAGTATGGCCAAGCGGAACCATGAGTGGGACGTCGGCTAGTCTATAACTGTAGTGAATCAGAGGGGCAAAACTCCTATCTGCTATTTACATACTCTGTGTAACCAATGGAGAAGGATACACTCTGGCAGGTTGGAAAGGAAAGGTCTTGTTAAATAAATGGCACGTATTTAAGGGAATGTAGTGTCATAAAAGAAAGCCTTACCCTTATGCATGTAAGCCTCTTGTACAATCACTTTATCATGGAAGCTACAGACGCAGGCACCTCATTCATTCTGGGAAATCAGATAAGTAAGGGTGATAGACAGATAGATAAAGAAGGTTTTTGCAACCCCTTGCTCACCCAATGCAAGCCTGCGGGTTTACGTGGTTCCAACGTGAAGAGGAGTGGAGGGAGGAAAGAAGAGAGGGTGGTGATTGGTTCTGTAAAGCGTGCTGAACTGGGGAGAAGAGATTAGAAGGGATATAAGAAGAGAGGGGATTTAGAGGAGTTACAATTGCAATTCACACCTGCTACACAAGCACAACACATCTCCCTGTCCACTGATACGAGGGGAAAGGTCATCTATCGAAAGAAAATACTCCTGAAATACTGTACTAAACTCCATGGTTCATTTACATGTTGGATGCAACTCCCAGGGGTCTTCAAAAACCGCAACAGTATCATGGCATTCCCGCCACAAGCTTTGTGCTTTTCGGGATGACGCCATTCATTCAATGCAAACAATTGTAAATTTTATTTCATATTATTTTGTGGAAATGTTCCAGTTGGTGGACCTGGGTGAGTTTCCGTGGCTGAATCCTGATAAACCACTGTTAAAGTGGTCATGTCGATCCACCGGTTCAGATGCACCGGGCAGGGTCGAGTGCTTGTTTTCCTCTCTACCTTACTCCTTTGGAACATTTGAGTCAGTCGAGCGATGTGCTGGCTTTTTGCTCACACCAGGCCCCAAAATGGCTGAGAGGTTTTGCGGTGTGGGAACCATTTCGTGCAGGATGCTAATCGCCCCAAAACCCAATCTGTCCATTAAGGGGATAATTAAAAACCAATGCAGCTCGTGATCAAGGCAACTCTAAATACTCCACAGAGACCAAGTTGGGTGCAAAGTGTATTCAAGTAAAAGGGAGAGATAACAAAAGCAATGGTAAAAAAGCTATTAATGATTACACACCCTGGGTATCGTGCAGATGGAAGAGGCTTAAACTAAGCCTTGTTGGGCCTACAATCACACCACAGAAAGAAAGGACCAGGAGGATGATGAGACAGATAGCCCCTATTTGGGCCCAGTCTAGTGTAGCAAGTCCCAAGGGAAAAACCCACCTGGCACCACAGGGTTCAAGGGCCATTCTCTTGCTGAGGCACGACTAGCGAGTAGGCACAGCAGGGGGGTTGAAAGAGGGACCGCTGGTGGTTTTAGCACTACATCAGGTCGGTAGCGGGTGGGTTCTTCGAGGCCCGGGTTGGGGGACACGTCTGCTTTGCGCACCGCTGACATAGGAAAAGGACACAGCAGCCCCCAGATCTCCTGTCACACCCTCCTGTATCGCCTCGGCCCACTCCCCACCCCGTGATCTCGCTTGGCTATACGTGTGTGGTGCCTTTTTGTCAAGCAAGCGCAAATCATAGGCAGGCCCCTCCCCTTGGCCTCGTCGCTTCCCACCAAAACTCATGCTTGTGGCCTTATTTTCCCAAAAGGCACACACATATAAGACAGATTACAAAGGGATAAATATGAAAAGGTTCAAGGGAAAAGCGGTTTTAGATACCAACATTTAGGGTAGCGAGACAGCTTTCTGCACACAACGATGCATTTCCTAATATGGGCATTTTACCTTACGCTTGCACGAAATCTGCATTACAGAGATAACTATCTTTACGCTTTCCAGTACAATCTTAACCCCTACAACTCCAGAAGCCATTTCCGCAACAATATTGTTTTGTGGAAAGTAAATGTTATTTTTTGATTGATTGATTGATTGATTGACGCGTCGATGCAATTTGAAGCCTTCTGATCTGGGAACCAATTCATCTTTCCTTTGGGTGATGGTTTTTCATTACTCAGTCAGAGCTCTTTGAATTGTAACTGAGAATGAAATAAGTAACGCTTCATACAGCTAGTGGATTATTTTGCATAGCCAGCAAGAGAATGGAATAAGTCTCACTTTGCAGAGCCAGCGAGAAAATGGGGGTGAAGTGAGGCTTCATCCAGTGCATGGTGGTCCCCAAAGTAACATCTTAAGTGGGAAGACAAAGCGATGAATGATAGGTGACAATGACTCTGATTAGAGTGACATCGAAGTACAAGGTGTTATCATGTCAGTCTTTTGATGCTGCACAGGTTTGTGACGTCAGAAGACATCATTGTACTTCAACGTAAAAACAAGGACATCGGTTGATCAAAGCAAACAAAGCATATGGATTTTAAACATAGGAAGGCGCTCGGATGAAAACACCAAGCAGGCCACCTCTCATCTATTTCCCCACTTGTGGACGCAATGAGCAGTTGGCTAAATCATATTAGAGCCACTTTGATTGCCGTTATTGCTGCACACACATTTTTCATACGTAATAAATAGATTGGCTCTTCTTTTTTTTTCATTTTGCAAAATTATAACTTTTACTAATCTACGTCTTGTTTTCAGGTGTGAAACGTGCAATGGAAACGGTCAGTGTCCCTGCAAAGAATGCAAAGCCAAGGGCCAGTTGAAGTACTTCATCATGCTCACTGTTACATGGTTCGTGAGCTTCGTTTGTTAACCATTATTTATTTTAATCTACATTTGCTATGATTCAGAGGTGACTGTCTGATTTTTTTTTCTTTTTTCTCAATTTTGATTGAAACTCACAGGAAAAACATCACTCTAGATTTTGTGGAGGAGACCAGAAGTGGATTTTCTACGGAGCTTTTAAAACATGTAGATGGCCAGGAAATCTTTCATGATGAACAGCCAATGGTGAGTGGCTGAATGAATGAAGTTTGGAGAAATTGATGTTACGAGAATGAGCGATTTATGTGAATTAGTTGATGCTGATGCATGGATGAATGATGTGCATGAAAACAGGTTTGCATCACATTGGCTTGCTTCCCTTTCTTTCTTTTTGATTTCCTTATGTATTCACATTATTTCCACTCTGACGTGAATGTTTGAGATGATAACATTATCAAACTTAAAGTGAAAACGCAGTGTTGTACGGTGTGTTGTGGAACTGTGAGTGTAAAGTGTGAAAGGATAAGCGAGTAGTGATTCGACTGAATGAGATAGGACTTTATAAATCAGTGAATGTGATGGGGATGTTTAGGGTAATGAACGGTATGGACAAAATATAAGCTGGGCAGGTTGTCTTCTTAACCAAGATAGACAGTGAGAACAGGAGGACACAGTTGCTGAGTGTAAAACGAGGAGGTAAGCACAGAATCATGGTAGCGGTATTTCGCACAGTTTCTGTTTATTAATTTCCTTCTTTGATCTTCCCTTGATTGAATTTTTTTTTCCTGTCCTTAAGTTTTAATCGCTTTAATAAATTCACCACCTTCAAACAAGGAAACCCTTCGCAGTGCTGTAATCTTCATCCTGATGAAGCAGCACTTATATGGAAGGAAGAAACCCAGACACAGGAGGAGGCCACTCGGCCCATCAATTCCGTGTCATCTCCACATTCTCGACTACCCTAGGGCACAACCCTAGTACTCCACAACCCTGTAACAGAAAGAAGTAAGGTAGGAGGATTTCATTTCACACAGGGTTATTAACGCATGGAATGATCTTCCAGGGAAGGTGGTGGCAGCAGGGGCAGTGGATAGTTTTAAATTGGCTCTGGATAAATACCTAGAGGAAACTGGCACAGAGGAGTACAGGTATTTTGGCGTGGATGGAAAAGAGCGGGTTCTGTCCCAGGGTTGTTGGGAATGTGGAGATGACACAGGCTTGATAGACCGATTGGCCTTCTCCTGTGTCTGAAGGCAGTGGATTTAAGAAGCTATTAAACATAAGGACAGAATAAGTCAATCAAGGGAAGGTCAAAAAAGAAGGAAACTAATGAAAACAAACAATGTGTAGAAATGTTGTGAATAAGCAGTGAGAAAGGGGCCAAAGGTGAGAAAATGAGATTTTGGGCACCTCACGTGTTTGTTTATTTCTATCTGATCTAAAGGGGCTGTCACACCTTGACGATTTAGCGAACGTATGCCGTTTTTTTACAAATTTGCCGAATACGCTGGCACACGTCGAATACGTTATTGGTAAGTTTTGTATACGTTAGGAATACCCTGAAAAACACTGCCATAAGTCGTTGTACGCTGGCTTTAATCGTTGACTTTTGTGCTTGTTCTCTCTTTTTCGAATGCTTAAAATTTACGACGTACTCGGCGTTTGGCTCACACGTTCCGCTACGCCGGCCATAAGGTTTAGGCACGTTATGCGATCGTTGACACACGTTAATTGTATGTATTCATAAGTCGAAACACGTAGAGGTAACATTCGCGTACCCGAAACTTATTTCTAACCTATGAGTAACGTTTTGTAAGCACGCTACACGAACGTTGTTCACACTTCGCAACACGCTACTTGAAAGTTCCTCATACGTCGAAACACATCAAAGTAATGTTTAGGGTACCCGTGACTTATTTATAACCTATGAATAACGTGCTTGGGAATTATTACGCTATGCATACGCTGGACTATCGTTGGGCATGGTTTGGACGCCTAAAACACGATAAACAATCGTTGGTATAACTTATGTATAAGTTATCGAAGCGTTCTGTGTTCATTACTAGTACATTATGCATTTGTCAAAGTCGTTTTTAATACTTTAAAAAGTAAAACAAAGAAATATTTCATCGTGGAATGAGGAAAAAAAATTAGCCGAAAAGAACATCGAACAATGGTGCAAAGTAGTCTCCTATTCGTGGACGATAAGAGGATCCATCATCACCCACACCCTCCCCATCACGCTCACCTACTACTACTGACATGGACCTACTACTACTACCAATACTACTACTACAACTACTACTACTACTACTACTACTACATAGACATACTTCTACTACTACTACTGACATAGACATACTACTACTACTACTACTACTACTGACATAGACATACTACTACTACTACCAATACTACTACTACAACTACTACTACTACTACTGACATAGACATACTACCACTACTACTACTACTATGACATAGACATACTACTACTACTACTGACATAGACATACCACTACTACTACTGATGTAGACATTCTACTACTACCAATGCTACTACTACAACTACTACTACTATTACTACTGTCACGCACACCAACTACTGCTAATAGTATTACTACTACTGATACTACTGGCATTGACATCTACTCAACATGGAGTCTGGAACAATGATGGGTTCCTCTTGTGAAGCCCATTTGTATATACCAATTCCCCTAAACGCTGCCAATACGTCAGTACACGGTAGATGTAAGTTTGAAACACTTTCAGTAAGTTCTGTGGTGTCTCGGAAGACGTCAATTTAATTCTCTACATACGACAATGTGCGTTATACATACGTTACAAATAGGTTCATAGCATGTTATTCAATGGTTAGATGCACGTTTACTTAGGTTCAAAACATGCTACACATAGGTTAAACGCACGTTACTCTTACGTTCATAGCACGGTAGCCATTGGTTCAAGGCCAGTTATACATAGTTTCAATGCACGTTACTCATACTTTCCAAGCACGTTAAACAGGCTAAGCTGACGTTACTCATTTGTTCAAAAGCGTTACTCAACGGTTATAAATTGGGTTTCAAGTATGGTTGCCATTAACTTGACGTGCTTCGACTTATACTAACCTACAAGTAACGTGTGTTCGCCGTGTTTAAACGATCGCGGAACGTGCAAGAACAGATGCCAACGCATGCGAACGTGTGAGCCTTACGTAGAGTACGTCTTAAAATTTTCAGCATGCTTGAAATTTCACGACGTATCGAACGGACTAGGTAATATGCCAGCGTACTTCAATGATTTCGAGCATAATCTTAACGTATACTCAACTTTCCTATAGCGTATTTGACGTGTGCCTAGCGTTGTAAACACATTTTTCATAGAATGGCATACGCTGGCAAAATCGTCAAGGTGTGACTGCAATGTTGACAATTCAAAATCTCGGGCAGTTTTGATTTCAATCGGCGTCCGGCAAGTTCTCAACAGGCTACGCCACGAGTTCGCCGGCGATACGTATAGCGCGCAAAGGGTAAGTTGAACTATCGCTTGTCTTAGGTTTTGAACGCCGATCACAAGGTAAGCATTCGTTGGTAAAAGTTATGTATAACACAACGAAACTTCTGTGCCCGTTACTAATATGTTATGCAAACGACCAACACGTTTTGAATACGCCAAAAACTCAAAAAAAACCATCAAAATTTCAGCGTACGTCAACGTTTAGATCAATTTTTATACGTTGCCATTGCTGGCTTAAACGTCAAGGTGTGACAGGGCCCTAATGGCTCGTGGAGGAGTTTGTATGGATGACATGCTGACAAGTGCATTAGGAAGCCGACGGATGAATCAACACTGTATATGGGATTTTAAAGTAATGATCTCAATATTATGAGATTCAAAAATGGCCCTCCTGGTTTAATGGCTTTCATAAGTTTTCTTTTGATTGCTGATTTAACCTCTTGTTTTATTATCTTCACATCTCCCATCTTGGCCTTGTAGGTACGGCCTTTGGACAGATTCCCCAATGAATCGATACGCAATCAATCACAGGCAGCCTTGAATGATCATCTGACACGTATTCAAACTTCCCGTATTGTCCGACAGGTAGGGAATTTTATAAATCGGGCTTTTGAATACTCCAAATAGTGAGTAGAGTCTTTCTTAATGCTGAGGGGAATAACTGTATGGCCTTATAGAGACTTGTTGACTCAGAAAAGGTTTGGTGATTGATTTATGCCTTCTCGGTTGTGATGGAATGGATTATTTCCCCAATGTTTGTTGCCATCTCTGGGATAAACACACCTGGAAAAACTTTTATTGTTATTGAATTGTAACTCAAAAATTCCAGTTATGAGGGTCAAGGCTTTGGACACCTCTCAGATGTCAAAACTGTTTGTAGTTTCATATTTTTTATTTTTAAAAAGGTTCCTAGTTTACCTTAACCATCATTTATAGGGAGATGAAAAATGTGTTCTATTTGTTTGCAGAAGCATGTTGTGGACTTGATCCCACTTACAAAGTTCATCTATGAGTTGAAGGGAAAAACCCACGAGTTCTATGTATATGGTACCGAGAGGAAGGTCTACGCACCTGACTACCCAGGAAACTGCAAATGCTGCGTCATCTTGTGAAGCCTGATTGAGGAGAGAGATGGAGTTGGTCAGGGGAGTCTAACACTAGTTAGACCAATTTCATTGTGATTCATTTTGGGGTTTAAGGAAGCGTGTTTATTTTTCGTTTCGAGTGTGAATGGTGCAAAACAAAGCTAATTAGTTCACTTTCGCACCTTCACATTTCTGCACATTAAAGCAAGTCTGAACACATACCTGTGACGTGTTGTCACGACACAGCATCACAGGTAGGCGGTGATTAGCCATGGTTGGGGTTCAACTAACACTTCATGAATAATATTGACAAACTGTTCAAAGAAGGTGACGGTATTTGTTCAACTTGGAAGTTAGTCTTAATAAATAAAATATGGGTTTGGTTTATTGATTATAATTACCGACGGTGCACCCGAAAAAACAGTGACATGGTAATGCCATCAAATTCTACTTCAGTAGGTTTTTCAATATCGTCTTTCCATCTGATCTTTGATCTACCTCTGCTTCTTCCAGTGTCCGGATTGCCAGTTTGTAATTCTCGTTGTCCACTGGTTGTTCGACCTTGCTGTGTGTCCAGCCCGGTTCCATTTCAGTTTTTTTATCGTCTCCAATATGTCATTGAATTTAGTTTACTGTCTCACATATTTGTTTCTCTTCCTGTCCCTTTTGTTTATGCCAAGATGCCATCTTTCCAAGGCTCTTTATGTGTTGATCAATTTTTGCTCTGTCTCCTTTATAAGAGATCATGTTTCATTGCCAGATTGTAAACTTTCCTTTTTTTTGTAAACTCAAGGGCGATTTTCTTTTCATGACACTTTTTTTTTTACTTTTCCATATGCTGCCAATCCTGCTTTGGAACATCTCTTTACTTATTCAAAGTTGTCTGTATCCGTTTGTATACGAGTTGTCCTATCTCGGTGTAATTGCTGGTTTCTTAACTTTTATACAAATTATTATCATTTTTGATCTCTTCCTTTTGTGAATTGTAGTTTAACAATAATGTTGTCTTTGTTATATTCATTTTTAGTCCATTATTTTCACTTTATAAATTGAGCTTTGCCATTGTGATCTTCAGGTCTTCATCATTGTTTGAAATTGAAATAATAACTAGAGTTCATAGGACACCTTACCCCACGCAGTCGTGAGAAACAAAAGGACATGAGAAGGGTCTTTTCAACTCTTGTTTTACATTTCCGAGCACGATCTATATTAGCTTTGTTCGTGAACTTTGAATAACAGGCATGATGGCAACCATATGGAACAGATGGGTCAAACGGAACAGTCCAGAGCTGAACCTTCTGCCAACTCTCCTTGGACAACCTGATGATTTTGGAATGATGTTTGAGAAAAAGATGCACTAATCAAACAGATCTTTTGAACAAAGTTAGCTCTGTTTTTGCATTGCTATGTGCCACCATGTTCTGTGAATGTCGCTGTTACTCCACCGTCAGAGTGCATTTAAAATTTCATTGGTTGAGATGGCGCACAGTTTTTCCCAAGTACTGCTCAACTAAAGGTTTCTGGAAGTGCAAACAAGGCGATTTGTGTTCTAGTGTTCAAACTTATAAGTAAATTGAATAAAATAGAAGTTTTAAAAGCTGTAGAAAAGAACAAAACAAACCATTGAATCGGGAGTTTACCACCGCTGATATAAGCTGGGCAGGTTGTTAGGGTTAGGGGTTAGGGGAATAAATTTTGACTACTAAAAATAAAATTTATAAAGGCTCTTTTATACCACCTTATCTGACAGGTTAAATTTGTTTTTGTTGCCTGTTGTTTGTGTCCTTTATGCCATCCCTAAAAACAGTACGTTTCCTGTTTGGAATGATTTTCAATTTTCTTTGACTGCCAGACAGCCAGACTGAAGCAATTGCTTTACCGTGAGTGTACATGTGTGCTCGGAATGAGACACCGTACAATTTGACAAAGTCATTGCCAAAGTAGTTAAACTGCAGGTTTATATTCTGATTCGTGTTCTACAATGTTCAAGATATAACATTCAATTGGAATCAAGTAGTTCCTCCATCATATAAATAGACTGATAGACAGACACAGTGAACCAATGGCTTAACCCTGCTTTGTGCTACGCACATGGGGTAATAGTATGAATAACAACTAAACAGCCAAAACAATCTGTACAATGATTATTCGCTTGACAGGCTCTGTAGCTGCAAATTCCTGCATGATTACTACATCCCACATAATTTCCCGAATAATCTGCACAATTTGTATCAAAACCATTTTATATTGACCTTTTCATATTGACGGTAACGACGAGTTACTTCACTTTGAACAAACTTGCAGATTACAAACTCTGCCCATGTAAAGTGGATTCGATGATGTTGCATCACATTGGGCAGTCGATTTGATGCATGTTTTTTGATTGACACAACCTAACCATACAACACATGAATGTGCATTTTAATTGTGTTATAATATGGCAAGTGGAGAGAGAGAGCTGGAATAAAGGAACATTTCAACTGAGTCAAGGAATTGAATAACAATATGTAACTGATGACCCATGAGATGGCCATTTCATATTCCATCACAATTGTAAATGTGTCATTTTTTGGGGGGTCACCATATGTGTAAGTGTGGGAATCGAAATGTTCATTTACTTATTTACATATACTCTTATGATTAATATTCAATGTTTATCTTTATACATGAAGTATGCGCAAAAGAGGTGTGCATGGTGGTGGGGGTCTCTGTGTTTGCAGTGATGATTTTGTCTGTGGATGAGTTGTTTTTTGAATTTTTAATCTAATCATTTGACTCAACGTTTTTGTTTCAAAAGAAAAAAAAGGACAAACTGTTGAGATGTTCATGATGGATCCTGAAATGATCTATGATGATCATGTTGCTTAATGTTTTGAGGGTGTATGACAAATAATTCCTCATGCATGAAATTTTGAAATATTCATCTGTGTCATATTTTCTTTTTGGGGGTTATTACCTCCACCACCGTAGGTGAAGGAGGTTATGTTTTCACCCCTTTCTGTCTGAAAATTTTGTGGACAGGTTGGGTGTGTGACAAGGACGAACTGATTAGATTTTGGTGAAGATCCGGATCTGGATCCGACTACTATAATTTTTTAAGTGATTCTTCACCATTGAGAGATTGGGTCAAGAACGATATATACCACAATATCTCAAAAAGTTGCGGACGGATTCGGATGAAACTTGGTGGACACGTGTCTATGGCAAGGACGAATTGATTCGATTTTGAGAGAAAGGGCCAAAAACCATATATAGCACGATATCTCAAAAATGTATTGGGCCTGATATGTTCTCGTGGATTAGGCATTGCGTGGCGGAGGTATGCGCTATAGTGATTGCCCTTCTCGTCTTATGTTTTTCTTCTTGGTTTTCCTAAAGAGAGTTTTCATTACAGTGGACAAGCAAGCCAATGCATGGAACCAGTAAAGGTTTAAGTATCACGTTTTGAATTTGTTTGAACCTCGTCATCAAGATGCGTGGTGTTGTTACCCTCGCCTAAGGAGAGGGTATTGCATCTGGGTCCGTTTGTCTGTCTGTCTCTTTGTTTATCCACACAGAACTTTCATGTTTTTCTCCACAACCCCTTGTAGGATTGAGGCAAAATTTTCATCACAGGTGCGACTACTCGTATAGAATGTTTTAATCATAAATATGTCGTCATAGATCACATGGTGTGGCAGCTATGTTGCAAAAACTTTGGACTTCTGTTTCTCTGAAACCGCACCAAGGAAAAAATTGAAACTTGGCACATGGCAAGTACTCATGGGGAATAAGTGTGATTTTTTTCGATGACGTCATAGGTGCGTTCGTTATGCCGTCATAGTTGCATATGTAGAATGCTACCTATCTCATTAGTATGAACATTTTTGAGGGTAATCTAGGGATACAATGGTCCACAGAAAAAAATTTGATGACATCACCGGTCACGTGATTCAGCAGCCATCGTGATTTTAAAAAACCCATCTGTTCCATATGGTTGCCATCATGCCTGTTATTCAAAGTTCACGAACAAAGTCTACAAGCTTGTTAAGAAATAATTGATAGGTCACATGGTTTGGCAGCCATATTGGTTTTAAGAAAATATTAAATAATGTTTTCTCTGGAACCACTTACCTAATCAAAGCGAAACTTTGCAACTATCATCTAACCCCATGCCTGCATATACGGTAAAATTATGATGTCACAAGTCACATGGTTTGGTGGCCATCTTGGAAAGAAAAATGTACCTTGTCTGATCAACACGAAACTTAACAAATATGATCCGCTACCCCAATAGAGCGAGAATTTAAATTTATGATGCATTCGGTCATGTGGCTCGGCAGCCATATTGGATTGAAAAATTAAAAATTCTTTTCTGAAACGGCTGAACATATTGAGTCAAAACTTTACAGGTATGACCGCCTATCCATGTCGAACAAAAGGTTCTCACCTCCTTTTGATGTAGGTCAC
>CM068964.1:43764381-43774386 GCA_035128595.1 Eptatretus atami
GCGCCGTCCGACAAGTATAATTGTTTAAGTGTTGTAATAATTATATTCGGTTGTAGCTCTGCATTGTGTCCTTGCTTTTATATGTGCATTGCTGCATGGCTGTGTATACGTGCTTGTCTGTTGTGTGTGTAATAAAGTGTGCTTGTCATTTGTTCCCCGTTTCGCTGCGTCCTTCCTTTGTTGAATCTCCATCTTGCATCACGTAAGGGATTATAGTGGGTTTTAAAACAGCCGGTAATTAATCGGAACCGTCAAGGCCGACGATAACTCCGCTCGGTTATCCCTGTAATACGGAACGAACCGCTTAAGCGGTTCGTGTCCGGAGTCGGCCTGTGGCGTGGTCCCATCCCTCGGCAGATTACCCGTGCGAGTACCATAGGTAATCGACTTTCGGCGATTTACCCTATCTCGCGCGGGTGGACTGCGGACTGGGTGGTGGTGGTGGGGTTAAACCCACCCGTGACGGTTTCTGGCGGTAGTCCCAGGAGGGTCACGACTGAATTGTCCGTTTCGGTGGGCGAAGCGGCCGCCATTCGAGTTACGTGCCGATCGCACGCCGGGCGGGCCAGAATTCGCAACAATATCATGGACTTGTAACACATCACAGGCTAACACATTAAACACACTTATTACACACCACGCTCTTGTTCAAAACCAGACTGGTGTCACTCATCACAGACTTTTAATCAACATAACATTGCACAGCTCCTCCACGGGTATCGGTTTATGAATGGCTGTTCCCTGGAGTTTCATCCATGAGCGTATCATGATGTGCAGATGCTGCAATAAATACTTTGAAAAATGCTTTATTGTGTGGCTATCAAAACTAACGATAACTTGCAAGATGATGTATTCATAACATCGAAATAGGGTGTTCAGTAATTGTTACATTCGATGGAGTTATTAGAGGTGTTCTGCTGCCTCGGAAAGTGAGACACGGACATTTCAGATGTTAATCCTTTGCCGAGCATCAGAGTAAAACGCTCCAACAGCAAGGCTAGTCCGTCCATACATTAATAGCTTTTAGATATGTATTCCAGTGAACATTTTTAGCTCACCCGGACTTTAGTCCGATGAGCTTATGGGATTGAGCAGTATCTGTAGGTCAGTCAGTGGGTGAGTGAGTCTGGAAACACTTCAGTCATTATTTCTTGGACCAAACACACGATTTTGATGAAACTTGGCCACAAGCTACATGGCTGATGCCCAACGAAGGTTTATTGACCGCATCAAAATCTGCACTCATTAAGGGGTCTCTGGGGGTAGGGAGGGTTGACCTCCCAAAATAAGTATTTGCTGTCTTCTCTGAAACTATACACACTATTTCGATGAAACTTGACCACTCCCTTCATCACTCATGATAATACCAAAGTTCGTTCGTGGAAAAAACCTTATCAGGGTGAGGGAGGTCCGTGGGGGGGGGGGGTTGAGCCCCAAAATAGGTATTTGCTCTTTTCTCCGAAACTACATCCACAGTTTCAATGAAACTGACCACAACCTTTCATCACACATATTGTACCAAAGGTTTGTTCAGCGCATTAAAAATTTCTTTATCAGGATCTAGGGGGGGGGGTCTTCAAGGGGTTTGAGTGACTGTTGCTCCTGATCCTTCAAGACCTGTGGTTCTTTAAAAAAAAATTTTTTTAATGCTCATCACCATCTCTCAAATCTATGTAAAAACACCTCAAAAACTCTGCAACACATCGTAGACTCTTGTAACATGTCCCTGAAGAACACATCACCGACTCTTGCACACATCACAGACCTTTCATGAGCCTCGATGTATTAAAAAAAATTTGTTAACAGGCACGAGAAATGAGCAATTGTCCTTGGATTTGTTTGTTTTCTGAATGTCTGTGTCATTTCCAAGATTCACATAACCAGCTGGTAATACCATACGGAACGTGACACCATCTTTAAACGTTATCGTTTTGATTTGTGAAACATCAGTTCAGTAACGAGAAACATAAAAGTTTACATACCTATCGAGTCGGTCATATTGTTTTAGGGCTTTTTGCCTCCTCTGCAAGACATCCCGAATATGTGATTGAGATTTGCTACAGTGTTGTCATGGGTAACGATGAAAGTCTGGTGTCGGCATAGTGAAAAGGGGGCATTGATTCAAGAAAGAGGGCATGCATCCCCCTCTTCTTTTTAATGTATATAATTTGTTCACCTGTTAAATTCATGGCATTTATATTTGCAAGTTTCTATTTCTGATATTCTTTCATATGGCAGTTTGGCTACTGGGAAGCTATCATTTTGTTGGAGCACAGTTCTGCCGCTGATCCCTATACCAGTACACTGGTACTTATTCCGCTGACCTTGGAAGGTGATCGGCGAAGTCAACCCCACCTGGGGTTAATTCGGCAGCCAACAAGGCTCAAACTCAGGACCTTAAAATCCCAAGCCAGCCACCCTAACTGCTAAGCCAACACTAGGCTTCTCGGTTTCTGATGGGAGGTAAGGAGTAATTTAAATGCCTACCAGGGTTTCTCCACACTTTGAAAAGGTAGTGTACCTATTTATGTGTAAAAGAAGTCTAGGGATTTTTTTTTCCACATGATAAAGTTTCGTTTTTATTTTTATTTCACTGAGATGTTTTTTTATTTGATTGAATCATGTTCGGTAAGAGAAAGTTGGCTGACAGGATAGCTTCGAGGTATGTGTCTTGGCCTCTGAGCCATCAAGCCTGGTTTGGAATCTCGGCACAGCCACAAACTCATCCTGACATTAATGTGTGCGACGCCCATCGAAATCATGTTCAGGTGGAAGATCGTTTTGCCCATCACTGGGAGTTGTTGAACGTGAAACATCCCACAATGTCTTTCGTGAAGAGTACGTGAGTTATTGCCAGCACGTGAAACAAATCACAACTTGCTTCTGAAATCCCCTTCAGCCGAACGTCAGGTCTGACCAACTGATACGTTAACGATTTGGGGAGTAAACGAGGTGGGAATAATTAGGAGCCGCGAACTAAGTAGAACAGTTTTGATTGTTCATTCGTCACATTATGATTGCAGGATCTGACGACAACTGTGTATTGTGCATATCTACTACAAGGACCCCATTGCCTTGCATTGAATGACCCAGTCAAGTTTCTTGACTGCCACTGGTAACATGTAACTCGGTGCTACCTGTTGCATGATCGGGTAGTCAGCGACTAAACTGATTACCCTTACTGGCTTGCTAGTGGGGAGAGTGATTGTGACACCCTGCAGGACTAAAAACAATACCAGCCAAAGGGTGGATGAGCTCCTTTAGGGAGCCAACGGCCATCCAGTAAGGAGATGGTGTCTCCGTAAAAACACCCATCCGGTTAGACTGGTTTTTTTAGGAAGTAGGTTGGAGACAGCAACCGCCCAGGGTGGTACTACCGTTCTGACTTAGGAGGGTTAAAGTGGTGCCCGGAACCGTTTTACACTCTCCGTGTCAGGATTACTGGTCTTACTTTCTGTCTCACTCAAACTATAACTACCGGGATAGCTTTAATATCTCTTTCTTGCAAACAAACATCACATATTTATCTTACTCACTCATTTTTACTCCTCACTTTACATTCTCTCTCTTACTTTTCTTTATTTAAGTCTTGGCCTCGATGAGGACTATTTAGTCCATGACTGGAACCTTCAACATAAAAAAACTCATGTTTCTTCCCCTCATTCTCTCATCAAGAAAGGGGGACACGCATTGATCCCCCACCCCCCTATGTTGTTCAAGTAGTAATCTGAGTTGGTGAATGTTTTCTGCTCACTGACACTTATAAGTTGCCAAAAAAACTGTTTCCAAAACAATTAAACATTTTGAAAGTGTAATTTGAGCAAGGAAAACAGCCGAGATGTTCATAAAGCTGTGTGTACTGAGAAGTGGTGTTTTATCGAGTTTACACGAACGAGCATTTGGTTTTACGAGCTGGCACACCACGTCCGAGCATCTTCAGACGGACAACAGAACGAAACATCATCGTGTCTGCATGAGGTTCCGCCAAGTTTCAAACTTGGCATTTTTATTTCGTCGATTACAAACAGCACTGGCTACACAATAAAAACGTTAAATAATAATATAAAAAAAACTTTGTATTTATTTAATAAACCGTGAACTTGGGAAGTGGCTGTACTGGGCTTTATTCATCCGTTTCAATGATTATTTAGAAATCTGTACGAACTTGTGCTATCGACGTGTAAACTAAGGGCTTGATCAAGCTGTGTCCACCTGCTTCCGATGGAGTCTTCACCCTGTCTGTAAGTGCTGCTTTCGCACCGACAATTGGTGAACATGGCAACATGAGCTTTGCTTTACTACACATACAGCATATTATAATGGACAATTATAATGAAATGGGACCTGGGTTTCTGATAAAGGGGACTCTTGGTCTGAGCTTGATCCCATAATTGTATGGAAACGTCGAATCGCTAGTGCAGTGAATGCATTGTTAATATCCATACGAAGTCTATAATGTGGTGGTGGTTGTGGTGTGTGTGTATAAATCTATCGACTATAAGTGTCAATTAATTGAAAGCAAACCACTGCAGCCATCCATACTGTTGTTCAAGCCACAAGCCACATTACATGCAGTAATGAACAATATGCCGATTCACTGTCGGGAATGCAACAATTCCAATGGGGCTCGTTTGTCAGATGTAATTTTTAAGCAACTGTGTTGTTTCAGAATAATCTCTCATCTGTCGGTGGTCTTCTGTCTTCTACCATCTCCTCTCTGGCCTCGCCCCCCCCTCCTCCCCGCTCTGTGTGCGATCTATCCCCCCCCCCATATTTCCGTGGGGGCAGTCAAAGTCTCCCAGCAACCCCCTTTTGGGGAAATCACCAAAATCAAGAATCACTTCTCACCTTCACCCTTTCATTCCTCTTTTTTTTCCCCTCCTCTGGAATTAACTCCCACACTCTTCAATCCCACTTTTCCCTCCAGTTCTTCAAAACAAGTGTTCACCACTATCTCTTATCTTCCCCTATCCAAAACCATGATATTTTCAATCTCCGTTAATCCACCTCCTTCAAATTCCCTGCCTTCCTTCCTGAAAGTCCCTGTAGTGTCCATCTTGTTTACTCCTTGTACCCCTCCCCATCCCTCTCCCTTCCACATATCTCATCATGTCTCTGTTCTCCACTGTTTTGTGCTTCCCTCTCTCACCCCTTTTGTCTCTTGCTCCCTTTGTTATATGTTCTGTGTGTTAGCCCTGACATTGCATAAAAATAAAAAATAAAAAAAATCGGTGTGCTTTCCAACTGTGTGATATACACAGTATTTGTGATCATTAATTTCTTACAGCGCTGATAAATGTGTGTGATATAAATGCTCCACCCTGTACTAAACTGCTTTCTTTATCGTTGTGTTTTCGATGTTATACAAAGTACCATATGGTGTATTTTGCTTGAGTTGAGGGAAATGGTATTCAAATCAGCAATATTGTGATATATGACTAATATGAGAAAGGGGAGTAGGAGGTGGTGGTGGCTGTTCGGAGGAGAAAGCCAAGACATGTGTAATCTTGCACTTTTTTAAACAGATATATTGGACAAGGGGTCTATTTATTGATATACTGTCGGACCCTGACATTTGCAGTTCCGCTCTATGCGGACCCCGTGTATTCGTGGTTCATAAGGTGACCTGCTTCTACATTCACGGACTTGCGGGGTTTTTGATTTTCCCTTATGAATCATGAACCGCCGAGAACTTATGCCCCTTTTTTCTCATTCAAACAATGCTCCGACATTCGCAGCATTTTTCAGGAACGTATCCCCTGCGAATGTCGGGGTCCGACAGTACACAAAAATGGGAGATTTTGACCTCCCCAAACTCCATATGGCCATTGTATATACAGATCTGAAGCACCGCTTATCCCCAATCCACAACCCCCCCTCCCCTTCACACACACAGACACCCCAGGGCGAGCTTTATTCCTGAAGTGCTCGAAAAAAGAAAGTTTGTAAAACAACACAACACGTTATTACTTTAAAATCACCCAACCACATGATATGCCCAAAAACCTTCTGTTTTATTTATTTTTCAGGGAAAAAAGCACTCCAACTCATGGTTCCAAAAACTTCAATACAAATCAAAATCTTCATTCATATTAAAAAGCATTCCTCTCGTGGCGAAGATTCTGGGAGCCATTAAAGCCTAAACCTATCACAAATATAATACACTCGTACATAATGGTCACATGTTGGCACCTATTCTATCATTTGTTGTAAGACGACTTTTAAACGTGTTTATATTCGGTTTCCCAAATTACAAACGTTAAATACTGAAAAGAAAAGAAAATAATGGAAATTGCGAAATATTTTAAAAGTGTTAACACAGGTTAGCAATCGGCATTCATACATGTGCTACAACCCCAGCCCCCGTTTTCCTTCCATGCATGCCTTCATATTAATAGATAGCCCCATTGCTTAATTCCATGATGAATTGTTTCGGGATTATTGGAAAACATAATCCCGATTGTCCCTCATGACTGATGTATCATATTCTGTTTGCTTTTCATTTATTTTTTTTAAACTCTGGGCAGCAAAATTGCTCATCAGCTTTGCCAGGGCTGACACGGTCTGAAAATTCCTTTGGGAAACATAAATGGTTTAAAATGTTCAGTCATATTTTAAGCAGTTAAATTATGCATGGGAAGACTGACGGAAGATTGCCAGCTGCTTCTTCAAACCAGGGATGAGCAAAAAGTAAATAAATGCTAAATATACCCAAAAAGGAACTAGGTTGCTTTCCAGAGACATTGCATGAGAAACATTGTTTTGAAGAATGCAATCATTGGCAGGATAGCAAGGAAGTAGCATACTCACCTTGAGCTATTTGGTCTGGGTTTGATTCCTGGCCTGAATGTAAACGATCACCTTGGTGTTTTGCAGACAGTCATCGTGTACCATGTTCCTTGGATGGATGTTCAGCCGGGTGTCCCATCTGATGGCATTAGCTGGTGGATGTTAAATATCCCATGGTTTCTTTCATGAAGAGTTTGTGAGTTATTGCCCACACCCTCAACAAATTACAAATCCCTGCCCAAATCACCTCCATTTGATTGAACGTCAGGCTTGACCAGCTGGTTCACGAAAGACTTACGTGAAACCTCCCTCTCAGATGACCCAAAGGGTGGGATTAATTGGGGCCATTAATTGAGTAGCAGTAAGAGGAGGTTATGAACTGTAAAGTTCAAAACTTATTGAGGCAAGAATGTTCAATGGTCATTATCCTTTCATCAGGGAGCTAACCCTCCTCATCATCCCCTTTCCCATTCCAATAATAATCCATGCATTTTTTTATGCTTATTCTTGTCTCCTATTCCCCTTCTCTCTCCATAATCCCCTCAACTTTCCTTCCTATCGACCCCTTTCTCTCACCTCACCCCCCCCTTTTAACCCACAAACCCTGTTCTATTTATATTCACAATGCATCTACATAAATAGATGCCCTATTATGCGTTATCATTTGCAACCCTCAATAATCTCATTTGCGGTTCAAACGACGGCATCAAATTGACATTGCTACCGAGCCAATTGCTCAAGTATCATGTGGATTTGAGCGTACCTAAGCACATGCAAAGCATAAATGGAAAGGACCACACTACGTATATTGAAGTTTTTCCACTGCACAGTTAAAGTTGTATATTCATACCAATCGCACATTCGCTGCTTTCATTATTTCTTTCCTGACGAGTATATCTAACGCAATAGGAAAACATCTTGCACTGCCGAGCACAGGCTGTAACGAGCTAAAAATGAAATGTCCTTTGGTTGTTATGCAGCCTGTCTGCATCATCCTCATTCCTTCAGCGAACAACATGCTCCTAAATATGTGTCCCTTCCTCAACCTCGGTGGCTATCGAGTCAGGCCTGTTGCGTTGCAGCCTTAAAATAGCTTGATCCTCATTTTGCAGGTAACCTTATCTTTCTTGTGTTTGAATATATGTCAGCAGCGGTATCTTTATGGCATTGTGTGTTAGCAAAGATTACACGTCATAGTTCAACAGAACAACCCTGCCAGGATGCTTGCTTTTTCTCTCCAAAGTAAGAAGACACTCGATACAAGAGCGCAGATTAAACGAGTGTTCGTTTTTACCTCCCTGTTCACTTATAAAAGCATTCCTCCATCACATAAAGAAAAAAGGCCAACTATTTATTTTGTATACATACAGATGGTAGGGTGCAGACAAAATTCCTCTTAACTATTCCTAAATTCCTTTGTTCTTATTTAATTTTTTTTTCTCGATTTGGCACCCTCTCATGTACGTATTAAAGTGAAGACTCCAAATGGTACTTTCTGGATCATTTTTCTCATTGGTTTGTTGAACAGAGCTACTACCAACAGTTGTTACACATCATTTGCCCTTCCTGAATGCGGTAGTAACCATCCTGCAGAGTAGAGTCACAGATAGAGCAGCAGAAGTGTTTGCGATGCCAAACCTTTCCTTCCATCGCGATGGATTCTTTGCCAACGATGAGCTGAAATGAAAACAATTGAGGGATAGTGAGTAACATTAAACCGATAATCGAGTTCAAGAGGAAGAATGTGTGGCCTCATTCAAAAGGAGATGGGTCACCTCATCACATCCGGAGCATCTCGCAAAGTAGCAGTCAGAGTAGTGGCGGCCACAGAGTGGTCGTCCCTCATGCCAAAATAGGATGAGGTCCACCAATAACTCTTGGCAACAGGCGCAGACAAAGCAAGCGGGATGCCAAGCGGCTGTCTCTCCAAAATTGGCCACAAAAGCAGCGGGCATGTCGGCTGGCAGTGCACCACCACATTTTCTGCAGGTCTACACATGGAAAGGCAGAGGATCAACCAACATACAAATACAGAGCCCCCCCCAAAAAATCCTCATCTACATGTGGACCACTAACAATTCACAAATTTGCGTACAAGACTAAATATTGCACCTTTTGCACTACACTCTGATTTTAAAAATGTTTTACTCTTCTCAGTGTCTGATTTGATGAACCATATTCTGTGTTATAGTGTTGGTTCTGCCAAAGCAGTTTCGAGGCCAGGGGTCATGCTGTGTGGTTTGCCTTCCTTCTCGCAGCAGTAGTTCGGGTATAAATTTGGAATTTGGCCATGGTGCCGGTGATGACTCGCCTACTATTCACGAAGGACACCATGGGATTTTTAACCTCCACCAACTAATGCCGGCAGATTGGGCGCCAGTTTGATGTCCATCTGAGGGACGGCACATACATTGATGAATCACCCTGCCTGTGAAACACCAGGATGACAGTTTATATCTGGGCTGAGCTTCAAACTCGAGCCAGACAGCTTTGAAGCAAGGGTGTGTACCTCTTGGCCAGGGGTTGCCAAATACAGGGTTACGACCCGAACTTGGGTCGTGAAGGCCTTCTGACAGGTCGCGGATGACTATGCGTCGCTTTATCTTACAGCGATATACCGTATTCAAATGTTGGCAGCTTGCCAACTTCTCAGAAATCCCAGTTTTTGGTTCACGTCACGTGGGCGGGTTCACGTCACAAGCGTTTTCTCTGACAATTTTTATGGTAGGTACCGGTACCAAGTACAATTTGGGTCGCGAGGCGAATGAGATTTCAAATTTTGTGTCATGGACATAAAAAGTTTGGGAGCCTATGTTCTCGGCTATGCTAACGCTCTTCTCAATATTCTATATCAAATATCAAATAGTAATGCCTATCCAGTAAAACATGTTCAAAATAACTGATCATTCTGAAAAACAAACAAAGGGATATTATCCTGGCTTATGATATTATCCTTTGTTAACACTCAACAATGCACTCATGTGAACAAAGGCCTGTGAATGGCACCATCTTGGATATATACCAAGCTCTATAGTATAGTGTACTCTGATACAAGTGACGTGATCAAAATGTAAATCGAGTTTTTTTCCTGACGTGTCCTCCTTGGCTATGAATGTCCTCATGAAAACAGCTATAACTGCTTTACAGCTTCATAGTTTCAAGGACCACCTAAATACATTTCATGTGTCCAAACACTTCTATTGTGTGTGTCTGTGT
>CM068964.1:43816568-43831661 GCA_035128595.1 Eptatretus atami
TGGAAAGGTAGTGGCAGCAGAAAAAGTAGACAAGTTTAAATTGGAATTAGGTAGGTACCTGGAAGTTATGGAGATAGAGGGGTATGGGGATGTTGATAAGACTTTTAGGTATTTTGAGTATTGATGGGTGATTTTGTACGGAGTGCTGTTGGTGGGGGTCTTGTTAAGGGGGGTTGTGTGGTTGATGTGTGTTTTTAACCAAGCCCATGCCCCCTCTCCGAGGGGAAGAAAAGATTTTTCTTTTTAACAACAAAAATAAAAAAATAAATAAATAAATAAAATACAAAAACAAACAAAAAAAATACAATTTTTTTTTTCTTTCATTAATTAAAATTTTTTGCATTTTTATCTTGGATCTTGGGTTGGTGTGGTGTTCGCGCAGGCATGATGGGCTGAATGGCCTCCACCGGTGTTGGATTTCCTTGTTGTTGTCCTTGTTGTCTTCACTGTCGTTTGTATGCAGTTCTTGCAAGGGCTTGGCGGTGCTGCTGATGCAGTGCCCCCTGTAGGTTTGAGCAGGAATTGGTCATTTGTTGAGGGTGCCGGCGATAACTCACTACTCTTCGCCGTGGAACTTTTAACCTCCACCAACTAATGCTAACAGATGTGATACCCAGTTTAACATCCATCCGAGGGACAACACACATATTGATGTCTCGCCCTGAAGGTTGAATGTGTGCTATAATATGATATTAAAATATATTTTTGTAATTTTTATGCAATATTCCATGTTGACTCATAAATATATACACAGGCTGTCCCTTCAGTGTATATATTTTTCCAAGTTAAAATATATGTTCCTGGGTGGCAAATATATACAAGAAATGATTGGAACACAGGCTGTCCCTTAATTGGGTAGCCATTTTTTGTAATTTATTGAATACAACAAGCAAACATAACTTTTCAGTTGAATATGCAACAGTTAGACTAGTGTTTGAAGTTTTGTTTTGTACTCAACATGTCCACCTTCTCTTTCAACATACATCTGGGGACGTTGAACAAAAGTGTCGATGACTTTATCACATATGACACGGGATATGCCCTGAACAGCATTTGTGATGCGATACCGCAGCTATCCAAGGACTGTGGGCATGTGGCATAAACTCTGTCCTTGATGGGACCCCACAAAAAAACGTAGGGATTCAGATGGAGGGATCTTGGGAGCCAAGCAATAGGTCCACCATGGCCGATCGATATGTTTTCGGAATATTGAATCAAGGAATTCACGAAGATCATTCATGGAAAAAAAAAAAAAAAAAAGAAGACAAACGTTCATTGAAAGAGAAGGTAGACGTGATGAGTACTAAATAAGGCTTCAAACATTACTCTAACTGTTCCATATAAGTATGAACTGGAAAGTTTGGAATGATTGTTGTATAGAAAAGGGTACCTATTAAAGGGACACCCTGTTGTGTGTGTTGAAGACTCCATGCTGATGACTGCCAGTGAGGCCAAATATGTGTCCATGGATTGATTCCCTGGGGGAACTGGCATTGTCATAAAGGGTTTATGAAGCCCTTGCAGGTCGACTATTACTACGGATAGCAGTGTAGCAGCTGACACTACTTTTAGCAGTGGGTGGTTCTGTCTCTCACAGGCTGCATTCAAGCTGGAAGTTGCATTTTAACTTGAAATTACATATTTGTTTTCCCCCAAAATCAATGATCACTTTGGAGTACTGTCTCTCCAGAAGGCTGGCGTGCAATCCAGCTTGGGCTAGATCTCTTCAGACCCACACCAATAGGAACAACGTGCAGTGCTATGGCAGACAATTAGTCGGGCTTCCTGAGTGTTACTGTATCTTAAAACTTGATTGTACCTTTACTTTGAGTTGTTTGTCGATTGTTTATTTACCAATACATCCCAGTGGGAGCTGTCATATAAATTGTGGGACATGTGGAATTGCTGATGCACAGGAAGTAGGAAAGCTGTTTACTACTTAGCTCAAGAAAGGAACTAAATTGAATTGGCTTCATGTCTATTCATTAGTATCTCGGTAAATATGAACCTGTCGAGAACGTTCTCTGAGCCCAGCTGTATAGTGTCATGCCTTGTTTTAATTAGTTATTTGGCACTGTGGCTGCACCCTGTTGGTACGTATTCCATCTACCGCTTTGTTGAAGGTGTGAGGCTGAGCCATGATGGCTGCCAGTCCAAAATACTTTAACCCCAAAAAGTAATATTGCCCCAATATCAGTTTGTTGCTTTATTTCTGGGACTGAATATCTTATGTCACGATACCCAATTTGGCCTCCAGAAAAAACCAACAGGTCAATGCTGCCTTTATCATGATCTAAATCTGGAAGAATGATACCTGGATTTAGACAGGCCCTGGGTCGGATAAATTTTCCTGGATTTCCTGACGAAAGATTAATTGCAGTCTGATATTCACCTTCTGCCTTCCTATCAACAGAATATCCAGTGAGCCTACCCCGCCATATCAAACATGTATAAAATGCATTCATGGTAGGGGTTTCAATTAGCTTAAGATGAAGCGAACACATGAACTATCAGCGCTGGCTTAATCATATGTAGACACTCGCCGGAGGTGCTGCCGGGAATACGACCTCAGAACACGTGATGGACCCATAAATTGTGCCATTCAATGTATTGTGAAACATTTTGAGCACAAGGGCACAGTGCACAACCAGAGCAAGGGCAACAGTGGCAGGTCAGCATCAGTAACTAACAGCCAAGCCAACATTGACGTCATGCGGTGAGCGCTACCAGGACGTGCTCCAGAAGTTCCATAATGATCTAGCTCAAAAGGTCACCAAAAACCAGCTTACCTTGACCTAGTTTATATAGGATGGTGCATCCCCACATACAGCTACTGACACCATCACTTTCCTGCTGCAGCTCTTCAGAAACGACCTCGTTGCCCTGGGTACCGCTCATGACTGGGCACTCCATAGCCCAGACTTGAACCCTCTGGACTATTGGTTCTGGGGGGCTGCCAAGGGCTCTGTCTATGCCAACTGCCCTGCCACACTGGATGATCTGAAGCAGGAGGTGTCAGACTACCTCCAGACAGTGTCACATGAGACCGACAGGAAAGTAGGACAGAATTTTGGAGTCATTATCAAAGCCTATCTGGACCGTGGAGGGGCATACATCGACAACGTCAATTACAAGGATCCTGTGTAAATGCCAATTTCAGACCTTGGGCTCTCACTAACTCGAGCAGTAACTTACTGCAATAACTATCAGTGATAGAAAACACCATGCCATAAGCTTTCAATAAATGTTTGGTTCACATTCCTGAGGTTTCTGTTTCTTTGGAAATAAACATTTATTGTTGCATCACTCTTTTTGAAACACCCTGTAGATGCTGTGTTCTCAACAAGACGCTTTACATAGTTTGGATAACAAAGGTGTGATGGAACTGTAATTTAGATTTTCATGGTGTGTGTGTGTATATATTATATATTATATTATATATATATATATTATATATATTGTTGCGAATTCGCGCCCGTCGGCGTGCGATCGGCCACGCGACTCGAACGCGACCGCCTCGCCACCGGACGGACAATTCAGTCTGTGACCCTCCGCTAACGCCGGGTCCAGTCACGGGTGGGCTTTCGACCTACACAAATCGTGCCAATCGGCCACCCGCGTAGGATAGGGTTGTTCGCCAAACTCGACCTACCTAAGTACCCCAGCGGATGGTAACCGGGCGATCGTACTGCCGCAGGTCGACTCCGGACACGAGCCGCTTGGGGGGCCGTTCCGTATATGGGATAACCGAGCGGTGTTATCGTCGACTCGACGGTTCAGATTATTTACGGGCGTTTTTGCCACCACTACGAACCTTTACGTGAAGCAGGATGGAGGGTCAATTAAAGAAAAGACGAAGCGAAACGGGAAAACAGTTCACACAATGCACATTTATTGCGGCACACGGAGCACACATATAGCACGTATTTACAGCCACAATTAGCGAATGCACATATATCACATAGAACAAAGAAATGCACATATAAAAGAAGAGTTAAACCGACTACACGAGACACAGACGGACCACTTATACAGTTACTCTTACAAGACACGGCGCCACAACACGCATTCACACCGAAGCAAAGAAAAGACCCCTCACAGGCAAGGGAGTCAGACTGGGCCCGTGGGCCTAATGCGCGTGGAACTGGATGAGCGGCCAGGTCCACGAGACGAAGGGTCTACCCGCGCCTCGTGGCGAGCCGCAGAATGTCGCTGCACGGCGGTTTCGTGGGCACCTGCTGGTGTAAGTGGAACGGGGCCCTTGTCGCTCTTCTCAGCGCGGGGGAAAGGGGAATTGTTGATGCTCTGGGGAGGGAGTATTGGCTGGCTTGCGCGACTCAAGCGACCTCGTCGTCCCGGACCCGAGCTCCAGGTCCTCTCACCGATCGCCCCTCCGTGCGTTCGCCTCCGACGTCTGCCCACCTCTGCTTCGAGCTCCGTCTCCGAATCTGCCCACGATTCTCTTAGCCTCGTCTCCCGAATCCGCCACTGACACTGCTCGAGCTCCGTCTCCGGCATCTGCCCGCACGATCTGCCAACTCGACTCACTCTCGTTTTTATCGGCTTCAGGAAACACCATATAGCAAATTCTCGGATCCAAACGACCTCAGGGGCGGAGCCACGCTCGCCGATTGGACGGAGAAAAGGGGGCGTGTATCATTCTGATCCTCAAATTTGCATATGCGATTTTCGTCAGGCGCGTCTGGAGGCGGGGCCAAGCCGCCCCGCTTCTGATTGGGTGGATCAGATGTGGGCGTGTAGCATTCCTGATCGAATTCTCCTCAGAAAACCCGCCATCTGCACTCGCGCTCGCGTGTCGCTGAAGACAGCCCGACGCTCGGCGTCCACAGGTGGTGCGGGAATGGCCGTAGGAGAAGGTGGTGGAGGGTTTTCGGCGGTGTCCGATGGCCATGGCGCTGTTTGGAATGGCGGTGATGTGAGGTTTGCGGTAGCGAGTGGTGAAGGTAGGTTGTTGCTGCGCTGGCGTTGTTGTTGTTGTTGTATCAAAACAAAGGTAGAACAGAAAAACGCTCCAAAAGGATCGGCAGCCGAATGAAATAATTAATTCCCTCTATACAATGGGTTTGGCTAACTACACATGTCTTAAAGAAATATATCTCACTACGGGACTTTATGTGTTTGCGAATTTCCAGAGCCGTAACAATATAATATATGACTCTCAAAATCAAAAATTACTTGTATCATCATGGTGTCACCACAATGGCAAAATGACAGATGCATTTGGAACCTTGCAGAGTGAAATGGATAGTCAGGTTGTGTTAATGTTGTACCAGTCATGGCCAAAAGGATTTGTTTTCTTTTTCAAGATTTTGGCTCGGCAACTTAGAAATGCGGAGCTAAGCTCTGCCTCGGATAGTCTGAGGTGTCAGAGCGGCGCTCTGGTGCATTCCGGCACCACAACACCCATGCTTATTTATCCATGTCCTTTCACAGTTGGACTTGCTTCTCGGGGCCTCCACAAATTCTTGCACATCTCCAGACTTCCTCCTTCGGCACCTGGTCGGGAATCAAACCAATTTCATTTAATTATTTATATTCCGTATGCACGATGGAAATCAATATACTAAGGTTCCACACTCATCATATTGATGTTAAAACAAGAAATAACGGCTCTCAAGCGATTGATGGGGGAGAGAGATGGAGTTTGGTTTACACAGTCACTTCTGCGTCATGTTCAAAACACAAGGAAATCAGACACAGGTGCAGGTCATTCAGCCCTTCATACCTGCGCCACATAAATACCACACTAATTTATCAACACAAGAAGAAGAAACTAATAGGTTAGGCTGGGAGGCCCTCGGCGGGGGGAGGGGGGTTTCCCATCACCAAAGGGATATAGGTCTCCGAACGCAGACGTAGAGTTTCAGCCAGGGGCTGCTGCAGCCTAATGGTTGATCTATGTAAATGCGTTTCGTATTCAGTGAATGCAGGATGCCTCTGGAGGATTCTGTCTTCGTGGGGTGCACAAAACTGATGGCGATCTGATGTCTGAACTCGACTCAGCTGGTACTAGAGAGAGTGCTGTGAATGTGGTGGTACCATCTCTGACTTATTTCAGTTGTTATGGGTACGTCAGGGGTGTGTAACTGGCCCCAACTTCAGGCGCCTTGTATGGACTGGATTCTAGGAGGATGTCGGAGAGATCAAGCTGCGTGCATGCGTTGGGGAATGTCAAGATATCTGACTTGAATTGCGATGATGCGTCATCTTTGCAGAGACTTTAGATATCTTTGGAGGCCCTCAAGGTGCTGAATGAGGAGTCCGGAGCACTGGGATTACGGGTTTTTGGGTCAAAATAAAGATCCAGGCTTTCATTTGACATCTTGCGGATGCTGCTCTTGTCTGATGTGGTTGGTTGTGGTGGAGGAGTATGAGGTGTGGAGAGATTGCACTTACCTGGCAGTGATATTCTGTCTTCCTGCTGCGTGAGTCAAGGGTCAGTAGACGTCTGGATCGGGGCCTGGGGAGTCATGGTTATGGATCATGGGGTGGTGGGCCTGCGTATCTGTGCGGGAAGGACGAAAGTCTGAGTGCCTTCAGGTTGGCTTCCAGTCTCGCTCTATGGAATGCTGAGACTGGACTTGAACAAGGATCTGAGACGGAGACTTAATTCGCTTTGGTACGCCAGGTCTCTCGGAGAATCCTTGGCTATCGCTGTCGGTTTTGTGTCCACCGAGCGGTTGTGAGAGAGACTCGGATGAGATTTGTTACTGCATAGTACGTGAGCGTCAGTGCGGCTGTATGGACAGTGGCTCTTTTCCCTGAAGACCGGTCACCAGATCTTCAGCGAGGAGTCTCGTGAGTGGAGGAGGCAATCTCAGGAGAGGGGTGGGCTGGCAATCTCTGGGATATGTGAAACGGAGGCCTGCCAGTACCGGGTGGAAGTGGACGGCAGAGCGTCTGTTCTGGACATGCTCCATACTGATGACCTCTTAGGCTATGACTGCCATGGCCCAATGGGAACTGATATACTGTGCTCGCGATCAGACTATGTATAGAAGATTAAATTCATTCAAAAAGAACGGGACATCGGGTGCATTCACTGTATATATATATCATATATGTATAGTGTTCTCGTGTTATATATATATTATATATATATATGTATATTATATTATATAATATATATATATAGTATATATATATATCACACATCAATGGCACACATCCTACACACACAACACAGCCGAACCCAGACATAATATTTGAGTATATGCAGCCAACATCAGCATCATGTCATTGGGTTTAGTGTGCTCTTCGCTAAATATTTTGTGTGTGTACATATATATTACATATATATATATATATATATATCATAATATATATAAAAAAAATTTAAAAATTTTATATAATATATGTACACCACCGAGAAATACACGTCACGGGGAATACTAAGAGGGTGGAGAAAAGAGGGAGAAGAGGGAGAGAGGGTGGGGGAGATGAGAGCAGGGAGAAAAGAGAGAGGAGGAGGGGGAGTGAGGAGGGTGGGGAAGGGAAGGCAATGTGAGGTGAGAGGAAGGGAAGGTAGATGTGTGGAGGAGCGTCAATTACTACACGGATATACATCTGAGCTAAAGCTGGCGGAGAAAACACGTCAGACACATTTGATTTATAGTCGACATTTCAGGGATATGTTCAAATTAATCTATACAAACAGTGCTTGTGCGGGTGGAAAAAAATTTGGCAGGTAATTTAGAAAATACGTTACTAGGCAAGAGGCTCTAGAAATCAGGTGCTTTTCACAAAACTTTAAAGGTGAGGGCAAACCATCACTCAGGGTGATGGAGACGAACTTGCTCAGGGTGAGTAAGAACAAACCACTCATACTCAGGTTGCATGGCAGGCAATGAAGAAAAGCATCCGCATGTGGAGTGACAATTCGCTCAGAAGGAGAAGCGTGAACGCTAATCCGGACTGGTAAGCGTTCGGCAAGTAGCTTAGCACTCATGGAAGCATCCAAGAATGGTTGAAAGAAACGGTTAGCCAGGCTGTCGTGAGCTATCACATCGGATCCTTTCACTTGAAAGCCGAACTTCACGTGCACGCAGCAGTAAATGAAATAAATTAATTCATCAATATGACTTTATTACAATAGTTGCAGGCTAATGAGAACAACTTGAAGACATCGCAAAGTTCATTCGGCCGCATGAAATAAACATTGCGATAATCCGCCATCTTGCTGTCGTTGCATCGTCACGTGGTACACTCGATTTCACGTCGTGCAAACGTTAAACTTTTTTTTTTAATGTCATTTTTTCACGAAGATTGCTTTGATTGCTGTCATTCACATTTCTCAAGACCCTTGAAAAGCGTCCAAAATATGGACGCTGATCTGATAGAACGCATGGATGGCGTCCTCTGGAGGACAGGGTGTGAGTGAGCAGTGAATGCTTAATATATAGGACTCAATGAAGATGTTTAATTTGGCAAGCGTTACTAAATTTTTGCTCACCTCAATTAATTCTCCAAACAGGAGAAAAAGACAAGTTTAATCTTTGGAATTTACATTTTCTTGTTTGGGGGGTTAAAAAATAAATTTGGGGGGTTTTTGGGGGAGACGCGGAAAGGGGAACAAAATAGCCCTTTCTTGCTTAAGTAAATAGTACATCGGCTTAGTTTTATAAGACTCTCGTTTATTTTCTTAATATCAGATTTCACACCAGATTTCGACACTTATTTAGCCGGGAGATATCCGATCCTCAAACTGAAATAATATTTGATGATATATTTTATTAGCGTGAGAGTCGTGGCGTATCGAGGAAAAGCCGGTCGGGGGAGATGTAAATTTCGCCTCGTTTCTCACATGCTGAATTAACCAAAGCAAATAAATACGTAATTGCAATCAAATCAGTACGCACATTTGCAAGTAAATCAGTTCACTTTGTTTTCCACTTTCGAATGTTCATCGGGCTACAAAGCATTCAGCTTTGTTGTATGTTGTGGTTCAATCTTCCGAGCCTTCAGTGAAGCAAACTCGTCTCGTGAACAGGAATGAGATGCTAATTGTGTAACTCAGGGGGTGCGGGGAGCGGTGGTCCCGTGACTCAGGGGTGGAGGGGGTGCATTTTGATATATGATAGATTTACGCGCAATGAGATAGATGATGAGGATGTTGATCACACGCATGTAACTCTATATATTGTAGAGGTATGAGTATGATATCAGGTAAGAAGAGGTGAGAAAGATATAGCTAGAGGTAGGGACAGGGAGTTAGTGGGAGAGAGCTAGACGGATTATTGTTGTTGTGAGTGACATAATGTTGTAACTTAGACGTTGGCGAGATTCTCGGAGATTACGTATAGAGTTAATCTGTAGTGCACGCTGCGTTCATATGTGATGAATATGAGTGGAAGCATAGATGATGGGATCTAGAGACGAAGCCATTGTGTACAAGATATTGAGATTGGCGTGTAGGCCCGCAAATACATCTAATGATTATTCAACGTCGGGAGTGCTGCCGTCTAATTCTTATAAGCTAATTCCAGTGTCTCTTTCTCTGCCAGCTCTCTGCCGAACATGAAGTCACACTGAGCTGGGATTGTGGGGAAGTCTCCTATCGCTCGGAGCCACTAGTTGTGCACTGTAGGTGTCTGAACACGATAACCTTAAGACACATTGCTGCATGACGTGTTGTTCTGATAAGAGATCCGCTGGAAGGGGAAGTCTGTTTTCATTCTATATACGCTCACTTTGTTGGCACTACTCAAATATCATCACACAACAATATCTACATAGACTCAAGAGTATCGGGGGACTTCTATAAGGTCCTTCATACTATTGCTGGGGGCTGGGTATGGAACATCGCAAACTGGAGCGGTCACAATCCCGCATCCTTCTCCTAGTACTAAGCTCTCACTACATTATGGTATCTCTTTCTAACTTGACTTATTCTTCTCGAGTTTGAGATATATAAATGTAATTAATCCACAGACTCGGTCCTTTATATTCTGAACCTATGTATATAATGTAATTGCATCTTTAATTTTTTGTGAGGGGATCATTAACATATCACTAACTATCACTCCTGGCTTTTCATATTCTAAGAAGGAATGGCATTGGCTAGCGGTGACTGAAGGCGAAACCTTCGCGCAATCCTCTTGTAAACTCGCGTACTCAGGTCTAGTGCTGGAAAAATGAAGTGCTGTAAAAAAAAAAACTTCAAGGATGTCCCTGGTTAAAGAACACTTACTCTTTGCAAATACTGCAACCTAAGTCATTTCAACTACTATAAAGAATGACGAACACTTGTTTATGGAATATTCAAGAGAATCATGGCATAAGAAGAACTTAGCTTTCAGCGTCGGCGTTCGGCGTGAAATGCCATGTGGGCGGAAATGCGTCTTTCCGTTGTGCTTCCTCCGGTGTACAATGAGAGGGGAGCGTTTCTTGGTTTTTTCCGTCAAGCAATAATTAACATTGGTTTTCAATTATAAACATTAGTTTTAACAAATTTCCATTGAACATAATATAACACTTTAGTTTTAACCAAATTTTTCCATTGAAAAAAGGCAGTATTGTGTGAATCTAATGTGTAGTTGCATGCGGAAACCGGCAAATTATTATTATTATCTTTCGGATGTTTCCGTGTTGTGGTATTTCCGTCAATTGTTTCCGTCAGTTGTCGGCCTCATGAATAGCTCGGTATTTCGTCAATTGTCGTCATTTCCGAAGGTTACGCACTGCCTTAGGGACGGCCGTATTGGCTGTCCTTGAGGCGCCTGGGGGGGGGGGGGGGGGGACACGGAGACATGGTAGACACCGGGGACATTTCAACTCGTGCAATTGTATACAGCGCCTGCGCGTATAACCACCGATTGATTGCCCCACCACTTTCTTTTTTGGTAACAATCCTTTTTTTATTTTTTTATTTTGTCAACATCGCAAAAAACAACAAAATCGCCCGTTTCAGAAGGAAGCTTGTGGCAAGTGAAGCAGCTCCACCGCTTAAAAAGTGGCTCCGTGGGGAATAGAATGACAGTTAACTCCCAACAGTGGGTGACTTATTGTCCTGATGCATAAACAATGAACAAAAATTAAGCAACAAATACGTATTTCATCAATGAAACACTTGCATTAGAGGATTTTCTTCTCTTCTCCTCTTTTTGACAGGATGAATGGAAGGCGGACATAAGTATATTGAGCGGTTGCACAAATGTAAAATCTATTTTCTATTTCGAATTTTGCTCTACTACAGGAACAGTACTGTAACTCAGTTGAAATTTTACTTTAAACACTGTTTTTCTGTGTATTTGACTTTTCCACTTTTTTAGTCTTGGGGGGGGGTGGGACAGGGGGGTGCCAAAGGAAGCCACCGCAAGTGCCAACCATCTACTTTGTAGCTCTGATGATCTGGAACACAGGATGATCGAGGCAACCGGTGAAACTGGAATGAGACGGAACACAGGAATGAGATGTGAATGGTGAACTGGAATGAAACGCTAAGCGTCGCTGTCTCGTCTTCGAGTTTAGTTTTCCAGATGCCGTGCATCCTTTTTTTGCCCGCCCTTCTTTGAGACATCTTGGCCCCAACCTATTGGTCCAGCAAACAGGGCAAGGCCATTTCACAGTTCAACCTTCCTGCACTTGCGCCTTCACACGCCCGAAAATTGGCCTCAAGTTCGATAAGGATAGATGATACTAAGTAAATTTCTGTAATGCAACAAACGAATTCGCCCGCCTCCCCCCCCCCCTAAAAGTGCTGCTCGGGGGGCTGCCCCATTGCCCCCCCCCCCCGCTATGCAGTGGTGAGAGTAATCATGGAAAATCATGAATATGATGCTGAATCGCTCCAAGTTCTAATTTGAAAACTATAGTACTGTACAGAAGCGATGCTATGAGGATTCTTACCTATGATGAAACAGGCATCCGATAATGATGAGTGAGGAAAGTGAAGAAAGAAGAAAAAAACTTATTGGTTTGGAAATGTTGGGCCTGTTCAAGTTTAGGCATGGTTGAAGCAGGCCAAAAAACAGGCGGCTTCCAGGACCCTGGTGTTGGTTACAGCAGGAAACGCCTTATAAGACCAAGAAGAGCGGGTGGCTGAGGATCACTGATGAAGGATATAATTCTCTTCCTCTCTACCTCTCATCCTCTCTGCTCCTCTCCTTCCCTCGTGCGGCTTGGCTGCTGGTTCATATGGTTGGGACACAGCATGCACTGACATGTCGTCTTATAGTGCATGGTACTCATTTTGCACCCTCAGAAGATGAAGGTGAGTCAACCACCTGGTGTATTCATTCAGCGGCAACAGGGCTTGAACTAGGATCTGATCCAAAGCGGCCACCCTAACACTATCAGGATAGCCTATGGAGTCCCGAAGCGCCACCGCTAACATGAAGGCAACACCCAGGCTAAGGATATATTGAATAAGGGCCGTTTAATTCTTCAAAAGGGGTGTTTTTAATCAACCAAACACCATTTACTCTTGCCACTTTGGAGTTTTTTAGTAATGCCATGCAAAGTTACGGCTGCTATTTTATGGTTTTGGAGTTATGAGAGGTTCACACACCAATACACACCACACACAAACAACACCCAACACACACACACAACATTGACTTAATGAGTATAGATATATATACGTTATATATTATATACACACACTAGTGGGATATGCTTAGACATTGTAAGCTAATAACAAAAACCGTGTTCTATGTAGGTAACATAGTACGTGAGCCAGGGACCTCTTCGTGCACCACCCGTATGATCAGCTAATGTGCACAAGTAGTTCATAGATGTCCCATTGTTCTGGAGATAGAAATGTTAACATGAAAATCTCTTTTGGTCTACGTTTCTACCCCTATGGGACCATGTCAATGTCCACTTTTTCAGCATTTCACCATTTCTCGAGTTCATGATATTGTGCACTTGTTTTATTGCAAAATTCACTAGTTACTGGCTCAATGAATGAAATTTGCATGTTACTCAATTCCCGAATCATAATAATCAGACAAAGTACGATGACTTGAGTTCAAATCTTGAAATCATGACGTATCTCACTGGCATAGCTCATTGTGGTGTTGTGGCATAGACTGGGACGCTCGCGGGGTGCGATGAGAAGAAGGTTTGGGGGTGAGAGGCCAGGAGGTGTATCATGCAAAAGCTTGTGAGTTCAATGTTTGGTTGAAGAAACCGTAGGAGAATATTGAATTACTCATTCTTGGAGTATCTTTATTGAACAACAAACTGGCGATAGGATGGGATTGGAACTTGAAATCACCGACAACCTTTTCTGCTAAAACCCGGGTGAGCTTCAATGTCTTTTAATGGCCTGGGATCGTGTCTTAATCTGCTGGCATATAGGATAATGCACTCGCTGTGGCGTCAAGTCAGTGTGAAATGCAGAGAGATGAGAAGAGAGAAGATCATTCAGGAGGAATTACAAGAAACAGGGACTGGAATAATTCTGACTAATGATGAGAAAAGAAACAGCTAATACAAGTTCCAATCAGATGCTGTAGTAAATATGACACAGCCAGGAAGCTCAGGCAGGAAATGATATTCATCTGGGATAGGAAGCTGTGTACTTGTTACCTCTCGATGGAAGCAAGTGACAATAGAGATACTTCTTTCGAAATAATTTCAAGGAAGAAATAGATTGCTTGTAATTCTTCTCACTGCATGTATTGGTGAAGACAACAGAAAATAAGAAGAACAGAGTAAAGCAGCCTGACAGCGACATTTTCTTCATTTTGCACAAGAATCATGCAATCTCAGTGTCCATGCTCTTTGATACAGAAGGAGCAACAAGAAAAAGGTTTAATTATGCTTCGATTTTCCGAACACACTCCAGAGAATTGCTCTGCTTACTTGTCTACATGCATTCTGGCTTGTGATTCACAAGGTGCTTTTTCGGAGTTTTGGGACATAAAAGCCCATCAATTGATGCAAAAATCTAGCAATTATGTACCCTCTTGCAACTGGGAGAATTTTGGTCCGTTTCAGATGAATAAATAACAGGCTGGATGAATTCACGTGTGTGGTTTGTACGGCAATCAAGATTTTCAAAGATGTTGAATGAATTCAAAGATGCTCAAATGATGAAAGATAATGCAGAGTTGATTCAGATGTATCACCCCTCTACATGCAATGGCCTGATTTCCGATCATCAATTTTGGTTCGGGACGAGTCATCTATCCTGGATATGTGCTTCTTGCTCTCCCAAAATGGATTTGGAGGTCTCATGCAGACAATGGAAAATCAGAGCCATTTCCTAACTTGGTGCTTTTTGACACGGTCTGGAACCTGTCTGCTCACCAAACTTCTTCCCATGGTATCCAAGGCATTCTCCTCATGGTCGCAGGATTCCTTCTCCTGTTCGCAGTCAACGTGTGGCCTAAAAAAGTGAGTTATTTATCCGTTCCTGCCCAGGCTGGAGTTCTCAGTAAGCATTCTGGCCCTGTTTCTTTTTTCTGGTTTTCCTCATGATTCTCCGACTGTCCTGGAATCCCTTACTTTTGCTGATGATCCACCTCTGCCATAACATCTGCATCTCAGAGAAGGCGCAGCTTTTTTGCTCACTGCCAGATTTGGGTAAAAATCACAAACTGGTCAACACGTGGAACATGTCTTTCAATCCGACAAAATCTCTACACTCTCACAATGTCTCTCCGAACGGACGTTTAGAAAACCCCATCCACTTTCCAACAATCCTCTGGAAAGAAGTCCTTTTTTCAGCTTCTGGGTTCATATCTGCCATGATCTTTCCTGGGAACACACTTCACTGGTCCATTACAGTGCCGCCTGGTAACCTTCCATCGGCAAAGTCTTGCACGCCCCCTGGCTCCTGGACCACATACAAGAGCTTTTGCGGCAGTCCTGATGGAGTCTGCTCTCCCCTTGGGCTGGTGCACCCACTCCACTTCTCAAGTTCACGCTGTGCGGCCTTAACCAAGGCTTTCAGATCATTGGCATCGCCCACCGATGAGAGAGTCTTTGGGCTCTTACTCTCTCACGAGGCAGGTCGGTGGTCTTTTCCGTTCGCTGTCTCCTCTCTGGCCTCGTCCCCTACTCTGTCGAAATATGTTCCCCATGTTTCGCAGTGTGCTCAAGGTCTGCAGCAACCCTTCTTGG
>CM068964.1:43843808-43859118 GCA_035128595.1 Eptatretus atami
TCAGATATCCTGTGGCATTCAAACGTTGCTTCACTTTTATCAAGGGCCCCAATGTGTGCCATGAAAACACCCCCCACACCATCACACCACCACCACCAACCTGCAATGTTGACACATGGCATGATGGATGCATGTACTCATGTGGTTTTCTCCTTTACGTTAAACAGCAAGGATCCGGGATCATCAACCAGGCAATGTTTTTCCAATTCCTCCAGTCCAGTGTTTTTGTTCCTTTGCCCACTACAACCGCGGTCTTGTTTGCTGAAAGACGGCTGCTATACCCTATTTGTGTCAAGGTACGACGAGTTGAGCATTATTTTATGGGTCTTTCGGCACCAATGTTGTAATGGACTGTCAGTTGACTAACTGGAGCCCGTCTGTTGCTCTGCACAATTTGTGTCAGCCTCCTTTGGCCTCTTTCATCAATGAGCCATTTGGCAACACTTGGCCCTGTCTTTGGCTGGATGTTCCTTTGGTGTGGTGGACCATTCTTGATACACATGGGAAACTTGAGCTTAACCCAGCAGCGTTGCAGTTCTGACACACTTAAACCGGTTGTGCCTGCACCTACTACCCATTCAAGCACTTAAATCTTTTGTCTTGCCCTTTCACCTCTGAATGGCACACATACACAATCCATGTCTAAATCGTCTCAAGGCTTAAAATTCTTTTAACCTGTCTCCTCCACTTTATAAAACACTGATTGAAGTGGATTTAACAGGTGCAATCATTAAGGGATCATAGCTTTCACCTGGAATCACCTGATCAGTCTATTTCACGGAAAGAGCAGGTGTTCCTAACGTTTTGTACATTGAGTGTATGTTGTCAAAAGATTCATTTCTCCAACCTCAAGCATTAACATGACTTTACCATCACATTGATGAAATTTCACACTGGTTGGGATGATCAGCACACCATCACACTGTAGTGCCTCCACCGCGTGCCATGGATTGAACCCATTCATATTATAAATATCTTAGCCCCTGGCTGTGTAGAGCGAGTCTGTAAGATTGCCAGAGAGGATGAGCTGACAGACTGTCTTGTGAGGGAGTAGCCATCGATAACACCTCTTAACTGGAATGGTGACTATGAACTTGGAATGGAGATCTTGTGGGGGGAATCCACTCCACGTTGATGACTGTCAGGAAACCATAAATGTGTCCATGGATTGATTCCTTCCCTCAGGGGGTGGGCTGACAATCCTGCAAAAATGGTTTCTCGACCCGTTGTAACCTCACTTATGCTGTGTGGTCAGCAGTGTAGCAGCTGTCACTGCATTAGGCAATTCTACTTTTGCTTTTCATAGACTATCTAAACTGGTTTATCCACTTAATGTATATATATATATATATATATATATATATATATATAAAGATCCACCCACATCTCTCACCTGTGAATGGAGGGAATAGCCAATCAGCACTCATGTAATCGACTACACCCAGGTGGCTAGGATTATATAAACGATTGACCCCCTCCCACACTCCTCTAGCCGAATAAGCTGCGTAAAGCAACCCAAGAAGACTTACACAACATAAGTGCTATGCTGTTTCGAACCCTTTCCAGAGTTCCTCAACAACTATAAAGACGTTCACACATAGTACACACATCAGAATCCCTCAGCTACACGGATCAGTTTCATCACTTATTGGTGAATCATCAGTGATAGCGTATACAGCAATGCATATCAACGAGGCTCCGAAGCATGGACCACGTGGAAACGTCAAAAGCGGTCAATAAATAAATAAATTATGACTCACCCACATCTCTCACCTGTGAATGGAGGGAATAGTCAATCAGCTCTCACCTAATTGATGACACCCAGGTGGCTCGGATTATATAAATGATTGACCCCTCCCACACTCCTCCAGCTGAATAAGCTGCTTAAAGCAACCCAAGAAGACTTACACAAGGTAAGTGCCACACTGTTCCGAACCCTTCCCAGAGTTCCTCAACAACTATAAAGACGTTCACACAAAGTACACACACGACAATCCCAATGCTATACTCCCCCTCAGCTGCCGGACTGGTTTCATCACTCATTGGTGAATCATCAGCGATAGCATAGACAGCAATGCTTTATTTATTTATTTCTTGACTGCTTTTGACGTTTGCACGTGGTACATGCTTGGGAGCCTCATTGGTCTGCATTGCTGTACATTTATAGATGTATATTTATACATATGTATGTTTATATTAGTATATATACATATATGTCTATTTATATATATATGTATTCACCTGTTCACATCACCCTTGAAGGGAAAAAACTTTGCATCGTGTGAAAAATATACAATAACAGTAGCCAAAGGGGAAGTAAAGACAGGATGGAAGGGTAAAGTAAGGGGTGGGTGGTGGGGGAAACGGAGTGAACGAAGTTGTTTGGGATCCAGAAGAATGATTAATTGTTTTAGGGTATTTTGCATAGAATAGGTGAGTTATTGCTGAAACTTTTAACAAATAACAAAGTACAGCATATCACCTTCAGTCAAACGTCAGTCCTGGGCAGCTTTGTCATGAAACACTTGGACCACAAAACCTTCTCCGACTGATCCCACAAGAAGGTGGGAATAATTGGAGTTGGAAAGTTGTTGTCGTAGTCATCAAACATGGACAGAGACTGAGATGAGTAAGAGCTGACTTATACAGACTTGACTCCAAAATGAATGAAATGTCCTAGCATGTGCAGTGAGTGCACTCAGTAAGTATTCACCATCCCTTGACTTTTGTCATATTTTGTTGTGTACAGCCTGAATTGAAAATGGATTAAACTTAAATTTTTTGTTACCAATCTCCACAAAACACCCCATAATGACAAAGTGAAAACATGTTTTCGAAATTTTTACAAATCAATTAACAATGAAAAGCTGAAATACGTATCTTGCGTCAGTAAGTATTCAACCCCCTGAGGCAATACTTTGTGGAAGCGCCTTTGGCAGCGATTACAGCTTCGAGTCTTCTCAGGTACGTGTGTATCAGCTTTGCACATCTGGATTTGGGGATTTTATTCCATATCTTCCTTGCAGATTTGCTCAAGTTCTGTCAAGTTGGATGAGGAGTGTCAATGAACAGCAATCTTCAAGTTTTTCCACAGATTATCAATGGGATTCAAGTCTGGGCTTTAGTTGGGCCACTCAAGGACTTTCACGTTGTTGTTCTGAAGCCATTCCAGTGTTGCTTTGGCTGTATGCTTGGGGTCATTGTCCTGTTGGAATACAAATGTTCGCCGCTGTCTAAGGTTTTTTTTCACTCGGAAGCAGGTTTTCCTCAAGGATTTGCCTGTATTTAGCTCCATTCATTTTTCTGTCTATCCTTACAAGCCTCCCAGTCCCTGCCATTGAAATGCCTCCCCATAATATGATGCTGACACCACCTTGCTTCATAGTAAGGGTGGTGTTCGATGGGTGATGAGCTATGCTCGGTTTCTGCCAGACGTAGCACTTTGGATTCAAGCCAAAGAGTTAAATTTTCACCTCATCAGACCACAGAATCTTTTTCCTCATGCTCTCAGAGTCTTCCACATGCCTTTTTGCAAACTCCAGGCGTGCTGTCATGTGCCTTTTTCTCACGAGTGGCTTCCGTCTGGCCACTCTCCCATAAAGCCGAGATTTGTGAAGTGCTGCAGAGACTGTTGTCCTTCTGGCAGATTCTCCCATCTCAGCCAAGGAAGTCTGTAGTTGGATCAGATTGGTCATTGGGTTCTTGGTCACCTCCTTGACCAAGGTCCTTCTTGCCCGGTTGCTCAGTTTGGTGGGACGCCCAGCTTTAGAATGAGTCTGGGTAATTCCATATTCTTTCCATTTCCTAATGATGGAGTTCACTGTGCTTTTGGGAACTTTAAACACTCTAGAAATTGTTTTAATCCCTTCCCCACATCAATGCCTCCTCACAATTTTATCTCTGATTTCTACAGACAGTTCCTTGGATTTCATGGTCGAGTTTCTGCTCTGACATGCATTGCCAATTGTGAGACTTAATACAGAAAGGTGTGTTTCTTTCTAAATCACGTCCAATCAATTGAATTGGCCACAGGTGGATTCCAATCAAGTTGTTGAGATATCTCAAGGATGATCAAAGGAAATTGGATACACTTGAACTCAATTTGAGGTGTCATAGCAAAGGGGTTGAATACTTATTGATGCAAAACATTTCAGCTTAACAATGTTCATTAATTTGTAAAAAATTCTGAAAACATGTTTTCATTTTGTCATAATGGAGTATTTTTGGTCGATTGCTAACAAAATTTTTAATTTAATCCATTTTAACTTCAGGCTGTATCTCAACAAAATGTGACAAAAGTCGAGGGGTGTGAATACTTTCTGAAGGCCCTGTACTGTACATACCACAATTAATATGAAATTCTTCCACCATTTCAACACATAATTATCACCTTTCAAAATCTGTACAAAATCATAATAATTTCAAAGCATCGATGATAATTTAACAGCAGATTAAGCAGCTAAGTAACAGAAAAGACATGTTACGGTTATCCGTTACAGATGGAGATCTCAAATGGGTTTGGACATTTGTTGTGTTATTTCTGTGATTACATAAAGGTGTAAAGTAAGCTTTCTTGCTCCTCAACGTAATATCTGCTGTTCACCTCGTGTGCTTTCATTGTCACTTGAATCAAACCTTTTTTGAGTGTAAATGCGTGTGTTTGGCGCCTCCTGGTGTAACTTTGAGAGGCTATGATCCTTATTAGAAAACAGAATTGAAGTGATATTAATGGCTCTGTGTAATGTGCATTAAAATGCACTTTCCTTATCTAAAAGTGATATTTCAATTTATTCAATAATATTCTCAGGAAAGGCCTTTCAGTTTATTAAACTCTTATTAAAGGACAGTATGGTGTGAACACCCCATTTGTGTCAAAGCAGAAAAGCTGAGCAGCACTCGGCAGTATCAAGCCCAGTGAGCACTTGGATAGGATAATGAAGAATGCCGAGTGTTGTAGGGTCCTGATTCGGGTTAGCTCTCCTGGCAGCATGTTCAGTCTTGTACTACATTTGTTCTCATGTGTAGTTAGACTTAAAAGTGCTGCCCTAGTGAAGTGTCCAACGATTTAAGGTGTTTAGTGTTTTGCTGAATTATTTTGTTTGAGGGACAAGGATTCTCAAAGCACTGAGATGTGATCCCCTAACCCTCATTCATAAACTTCATCTTGCGTTTGTGGTGTTACTTCTGCTTGCTAAGCTTATGCCATTGCCATCACGTACAAGTGTACCACCATTGGCACCATGCTCGGTGTACCCCAATGGGTACCATACCCAGTGCACACCAATCATGATTACAGTTATGCCCCTGGGAATGATGCAATACTCACATGCTGCCCACATATTAGTGTTTCTACTTCTCCTACTTGAGCCCAAGAGATTTCTCATTTTTATCCCGCCCCCCGGAGGGAGGAAGCGGGATATTGTAATCGTCCGGTTTGTTTGTCTGTTTGTTTGTTTGTTTGTCTGTCTGTCTGTCTGTCTGTTAGCAACTTTACGGCAAAACGGCTTTAGCAAACACTATCAAATTTAATCCACAGGTGGGCAATGAACCTTGGACGACCCCATTAACTTTTGGGTCCAATTGGATCAAAGGTCAAGGTCACGAAAAGGTCAAAATCGCTTTTCGCTCATAACTTCGTCAAAAATGATCTGATTTACTTCAAACTAAGCTTATAGTGAACCTTATTCTATTTGTCACTTATAATCCTACCCATTCCTATAGTGAAAAATGCACATTTGTGAAGATCGGTAGAGTCCGAAATTTTGGGGGTCATGGTCATCGGTCAAAATTACAAAATTTCCATTAAAACTAAAACATGGTTACGAAATACAACTTTACGGGAAAACGGCTGGCTCAAACACTGTCAAATTGTATCCACAGGTGGGTAATGAAGCTCGGACGACCCATTAACTTTTGGGTCCAATTAGGTCAAAGGTCAAGGTCAGGTCACGAAAAGGTCAAAATCGTTTTTCGCTCATAACTTCGTCAAAAATGATCCGATTTACTTCAAACTAAGCTTATAGTGAACCTTATCTATTTGTGACTTAAAATCCCAACAATCCTATAGTGAAAATGCATATTTGTGAAGATCGTAAGGTCCGAAGTTTTGGGGTCATGGTCATCGGTCAAAATTACAAATTGGCCTTGAAAGGTCAAAATCATTTTACGGTCATAACTTCGTCAAAATGGTTTAATTGACTTCAAACTAAGACTAAAATATTCCTTATTCTATTCCTTATAAACACATTCAGGTTAAGGATGTATCAAATTTAAATTTGATCCCCAAAATAACTTTATGCCTTAAATGGGCGGGATTGTTGTGCCTGGTTTAAAACTTTGATCGTTTCAATTGATCAATCACAATAGCGTGTAAATATTCGTTAAGCAAACTTCCACCTGACCTCCCCTCCTCCCGAAATCAGCCAAGCCCTCTCTTTTCATTGTAATGCTTCAGTGCAGTTGATTCACACTTTTTGAAATGAGTATTCAAACCTTCACACAACTTCGTTGTCACAGTGCAGTGTTGCCTTTCACTCCGCTGTTTGAAGTGATAGAATGCTGGCACTGCACTATTAAATCCTGCAGAGCCTTTTATCACTTCACCTTTATCATTTCCGTTTTTCAACCCCTTAAAATGCTGCTGTACATGCTCTGAATTCGAAGGAGTGCTGCATGTGCAAGGTAGAGTGGGCTTCAACCCCATTAGAGTATTATTGGCCACCGGAAATAATTTGATATCTTACTATGAACGCAAGACCCATAAACTGTGTGACTATTGATACATATTGATACCTTATTGATTGATGGCATCAATATCATTTGCATTATTATCATTATCAGCTGCAGAATATTTTCGGGTTCAGTGACTGTTGACTGATCCTATCTGAGTACAGAGCTTGTGATGCAGGAGGCATCCAAGGTTCACATCACATATACAGTGTTGATTTGTCTGCTGTGTACTTTGTTATTGTAAAATGGAAAGGTGTACTCATGTGTAGTAATGTACCTGTCCTATATGTAATGCGTGCACAAGACCATCCATTAACACAAGAGATCAATTTTCAAACTGTACCCCCATGACTGACAGGTCATGTCATGTGTCACTTTTCAGAGAGATTAACTTAACTCTGTATTGTTTATACAGTACTGAAGTAGAATACATCATCTAAGGTCTGTCAGGAAAGTGTAGAGGTCACGTACTCACCTTTGAGCTATAGTCTGGGTTTGATTCCCGACTCAACTATAAACTGTCGGATTAGCACTGCACTGGCAGGACATTGTAGTGCACAGTCCCTCCAATAGACATTAAGCTGGGTATCCCATCTGCTAGTATTACCTGGCGGACATAGAAGATCCCACGGTGTCTTTGGGGAGAGTAGGTGAGTTATCGTCAACACCTTGAATGAATTCCAAATTCCTGCCACGTTCAGTTGCACATCAGGCCTGGCCAGCTGGTTTGTGAAAAAAACTTGGTCCAGAAACTTCCCTCTGCCAACCCCACAAGAAGGTGGAACGAACTGAAGGCATTAAAATAAGAAAATACAAAGAATGCATCATACGTATGTAACGAACTACAAATGAAAAAAACTTCAGTCTCATCCGTCTCTAAAGCTTGCAGACCAAACTGAACCATTTCATTGTTCCTTTGACACACCTGTTGTGTTGGACGAGCACACTCTCCCGACCAGGAAACTCAATCGTAGATTGGTGCAGCTTTAAAAACACTGTGGTTTACATCTCACACCAAGATAAAGGAATATTTAGCCTCATTTGCAATATCCTGTGTGTGGCAGTATTTGCACTCACATTTAGCACACCAGCTTCCTCAAATACACGTACATGGACCCTCGAGGAGCGGACATTTACTCATCATTAACAGATAAGTCACATATCATATCCTGTGCTTTACTATGACTAACACATTGCAAGATGGCACATTTTCCTTTTCGTGCAACAAGTGAGTAGACACGAGAATATCAGGCTTTAAATAATAATAATAAAAATTTGGGAAGTGGACGGGATCAAGGCAGAAATAGAAAACTAAAATCCTCCATCACAAGTACAGAGGAGATGTGGTGAGATGGATCAAAGTGGCATTCAGCTACTATCCTACCAGGCCAAAAATATCACATCACCAAGTCGAAGATAAATCTGTTGCACGCTTGAAGTCGAAGATGTATTTTACTCACGACTTTACTTGTTACACTGTTTAATGGTAACCTAATGGTAACCTGACTTGTACAACAGGTCAGTGAGATTGAAAACATGAAGCCAAAGATTATAGGTCTCATAATAGGTTGACGGAGTTGTCCAGATTTCTCAGTAAATTAGTTCCATCTATTACTTCTGTTTTGATTGCCAATAAGGAAGTGAAATCATATGGATGACGCATGTTACGAACCATTTGGTCATCATTAGCAAATGAGTACTGGACACTCAATATTTCCAATGCATAAAAAAATTAATTTATTAATTTGGCTTGTTGGTTTCATCGACACCAAGGCATGGCCATGTCGCCCCCTCAAGGTTTGGACACATAAAATCTGTTCAGCATGCAAGTGACAACTCACCTACTCTTCATTAAAACCCCGTGGGATCTTTGATGTCCACGAGCTTAGGCTGCCAGATGGGACACGCAGATTAATGTCCATCTTTTGGAACGGCACACTCTGAGAGGCAACGGCCTGCCTGCAAAACATCAGGGTGACTATAGAGATAGAGATGATATAATTGAGGGAGAGAGATGGGAGGAAGAAAGGAAATAAGTTAGAAGGTGATAGGATCGGGGTGGGCATACGTTGATGGATGGTAGTGTATGAGCCTTTCGTTGGGTGGTGAAGTGTATTCAAAATTTCTACCATTTTTATATCGACGGACTCGATAATGGATGGACTGTTATGAAATATGCAAGAGCAAAATTTTGAACCACAACCTGGAGGACATATTGGTTTACAATCCATCAAGACTATACTCTGTGCAGAGCATTGATGCTGCCTAGAAAGTCTCTTGGGCTATTGGGCATAATTCTGGACAAGTCACCACTCTGACACAGGATACCAGCAAGCTGGTACTCATTTTGCTGACCTCAGAAGGGTAACAGGCTGAGTCAACCCCACCTGGTATTAATCCAACAGCCAAGCAGGATTTGAACTCAGGACCCTAGGACCTCAAGCTCACCACTCTAGTCATTAAGCCAACACCAATCATATATTGGTTTACCATAACGTGGTTTCTGATTGATGTGTACTCACATTAATTTACTTCCATCCATGATCACAGTATTCCAGCACCGATGTGACAGCATCTCCCAGCAGTTGTGAGTGGTACTTCTTATCTTTGTGTTTGTTGAGTTTCCTCCACACAGTTTCCTGTTTGTAACATGCTTAGTCAAAGTGGCAAAGGCCACGCCTTAGCCTTATGACTGTCCATCGCACCCATTGCTCGATACCCTCAGATGCTGCAGATATTTCCTTTCGCCACTTTTGGGTCGAACAGCGGCATGGCCTATTAACGGTGAAGCTCGAAGGCTGCAGTTGAATGTCACAAAATTCATTGTTTTCCTCTCAAAGCTACAGTTCTGAAAATCAAGAATTTTTCACATTGTAAGTTTCATTATTTTAATTTATATCTCGTGATGAAAACTTCTTTTTGGCCTGTTTAAGTTGAGTCAAGCTGTTGAATTCCCCTCTGAGTTCACAGCTCGTGATGCTGGCATGCCAGATTCAAATCCAAGAAGAATACGATGTTGATTTGTCCATCATCTCCTCATGTCTTTGTAATTCATGTCAGAGTATGCAAGTGTCCTAAACTTATTGTCCTAGCATGTAATAGTTGTACAAACTCCTTTAGGAGACTTGGATCAGTTACAATAAAAAAAAACGTTTTTTTTTGAATATGCGAAAATATTTTCTCCAAAGCAGTGAAAGCACAACACTGTCCGATGAATAATTTTCCAAGTCATCAAAAAATGTAAGACTAACTGGAAGTTTTCTGAATTATCAATTATATAATTACAGCACAGAATGCATCTCCTTGAACATGGAATCGATACTATTTATGTTGTGTTGTGTATATTTGCTGTGGTACAGTGTACATTTGTGATGTTCTTCCAACATTGTCACTGGGAAATGTGTGTTAAGTTTGTTTTTGTTTTCAGCTTTTGACGATCTTGGCATGTTTTGACCGTCAGTAATTTCTTCGATTTTTCGACATATCATGCAACTCGATGTTTGTACAACAATGTCAGCTTGAAAGATTTTTTTGCCCTTTTGTACATACAACTTTATTTGACTTTAAACAGTCACAGCCTAATAATATTTTTGAGAGACTCGCGATGCAATCAGCATTAACAGACATTCACGTGAGGAAGCATGCATTTGTTTGCTTGAATAATTTTTTTGGCAAAATTCTAATTTGGGGAGAAACTCTCCTAAATGATGATAGATGACCTATTCATTGGTTCTCTTGACCCTGCATTTGGCAACCATAGAAATACTCTCTTGACATCATTTGCCATATTTTGTTGGTACACAACCTGTGATGACTCGGGATATTGTCGTCTGGAAGACAGCAATGTAAAGATTATACTGGGTTCTTGTACAAAGGCCCATTCTTTGTAAAAGATATGATGGAAATAGATCTGTGAGTTGGTAGTTTCTCAAACTGGCTGTTTCGTGGAGTATTTCAGGTCTTGTTTCTTTCTCCACCTGGCTGATGTGCTATCAATTCTTATGGTTACTCTCTCTTGCCAACCCACACTTGGCAGGTGTGAGAAGGCTGCAAAAACAGGAGTCGCGGTATGTCTTTGCCCCGCAATGACCTGAAATAATGCAGGAAAATCTTTTTAGGAGTGTCTGTTTTATTTCTTAACCCTTTGAACCGAGCGGCTGTTTTACCAGCCACTATTCAAACCTCCACATACCCTAGTGACCATTTTACCGGCCACTATTCAGACCTCCATTTACCCCGATGTGACATTTTACCCCGGCCCTATTCAAACCTCCATTTACTCAAGCAGCCGTTTTACCAGCCACTATTCAAACCTCCATTTACCCGAGCAGCCGTTTTACCAGCCACTATTCAAACCTCCACATACCCTAGTGACCGTTTTATCAGCCAATTTCAAACCTCCATTTACCCAAGCGACCATTTTACCGGCCACTATTCAGACTCCGTATACCCTGGCGGCCGTTTTACCAGCACTATTTAAACCCATTTACCTGAGCAGCCCGTTTTTACAGCCACTATTCAAACTCCATATAGCCACCCAAGCGACCATTTTACCAGCCACTATTCAAACCTCCATTTACTCAAGCAGCCGTTTTACAGCCACTATTCAAACCTCCATTTACCCGAGCAGCCGTTTTACAGCCATATTCAAACTCCACATACCTAGTGACGTTTTATCAGCCACTATTCAAACCTCTATTTACGTGAGCAGCCGTTTTTACGCCACTATTCAACCTCCACATACCTGGGGGCCCGTTTTACCAGCCACTATTCAAACCTCCACATACCTAGTGACCGTTTTATATCAGCAATATTCAAACCTATATTTACGTGAGCAGCCGTTTTTACCGGCCACTATTCAAACCTCCACATACCCTGGCGGCCGTTTTACCAGCCACTATTTAAAACCTCCATATACGAGCACCCAGTTTACAGCCACTATTAAACTCCATTTACCTGAGCACCCTTTTTACCCAGCCTATTCAAACCTCCATTTACTCAAGCAGCAGCGCGTTTTACCAGCCACTATTCAAACCTCATTTCCGAGCAACCCGTTTTAACCAGCCACTATTCAACACCTCCACATACCTAGTGACCGTTTTATCAGCCAATATTCAAACCTCTATTTACGTGAGCAGCGTTTTTTACAGCCACTATTCAACCTCCATATACCGAGCACCCAGTTTACCAGCCACTATTCAAACCTCCATATACCGAGCACCCAGTTTACCAGCCACTATTAAAACCTCCATATACCCGAGTAGCCATTCTGCCAGCCAATATTCAAACCTTCATAAACACGGGCGGCCGTTTTACCAGCCACTATTCAAACCTCCATATACCCAATCGGCTGGATTTTTCTCCAGGGAGCCCAGGGTGGGGAGTCAAAAGTCCAAGGAGCTCAGGGTTCAAAGGGTTAAACATTTAGAAACAGTATTGCAATTAATGTCGTTCGTTTTGTCTCCATTCATAATATCTGTGCTAATTCCATTCCAGTGCTTCACTTGGCCATCCCAGACCAGCAGAAATGTCGTGGGCCTCTGTCATATCCCAGCAGTCCTCATTCAGTAACCTTGAAACTCCAGCCTGGCCGTCCCACTCTGTATCAATGAGCCCTGGTCCGACTTGCCAAGGTCACAGGGTTTCTCCATTCCTCGCCATAAACCTACAAGTCTCAGCTCGTCTTCCTCATGCACAGCGACCATCACCATTGTTAAAGGTAATGGCTGAAGATACATATATATGAGGGCATTCAATAATTATACTAAGGATAAACTCACAGTATTGGAAAACATGCCAAACATTTTCTGTTTTTCAATATATAATAAGAAAATATGGAAGTATAATGGAAATATAGAAGCTACACTAGATTCTGTGGTGTAATGGTTATAGTGGGGCAACTTAGCTAAATATAGCATAACAATTGTGCATTTTGTGAGGAAAGCACCAAATTTGGCACACTAGTAGCCTATCATATTATGAACAGATTTGGATATTGGGCCATCTCAAAATTTTTGATGGCAGTGGAAAATGGCTGCCACAGCCATCAGCGGCTGAATTTGAGATGGCCCAATATCCAAATCTGTTCATAATATGATAGGCTACTAGTGTGCCAAATTTGGTGCTTTCCTCACAAAATGCACAATTGTTATGCTAAGTTGCCCCACTATTAGAGTATCTGCACCGAGTCTGGGATGTTGGTGGTTTGAACCCTGACTGAGACATACCAAAGACTTTAAAAACTGTATGTGCTGCTTCCTGGCCTCATGCTCTGCATTTAAAAAGGTGAGAGCATGAACAAACAACCATAGGTTGGCAACACAAGTGCAGGCTTTCATGGGTTCCTGCGGTGGCCGCTCGCTCCTGTGTTGATAGTTATTTGTCAGGGAACAGTTTATTATTATTATGCATGATGGTGTGTGTATTCAGGTAAATATATGTATATATATATATGCATATGATATATAAGTATACCATATATAAGACAGATGGCTGTGCGCTTCGTCCTGTTCCCTGTTTACGCTGATTGGCGTGTGTGAGGAGAGGTGCAAGTGTTATTGGGCTCTGGCAAGATTGAATAATGCATCGTGTAGGCTATGAAAAGCTGATAATTTGAAATCTGATTCAATACCTGGATTGATTGGAACTCATGAAACTCAATAATTATGTCGAAATCTGCAGTGAAATCGAGAATGTAAGAGAAAGTGATTCCCCCCCCCCTCCTGACCCAATATAATCAAATAATAGGCTCTGCAAGACATGAGATAAAATGGCTCAAAATTCTTTTTTTTTTTAACCTCTTTATAAGTAATTATTGTAAGACTGATTTATTTTTAAACCACCGCCCAGGGTACAATTCCAAGTAGTCCTATGTTGTTTTGGAATGTTGGATTGTGATCTCTTGTTCCAACTTTTGTTGCTCCCGTGAACGTCATTGTCTGTTCTGTGTTGTTGCTCTTCCACCAGCCTCGATCTGTTGTATAAAACATCCAGTATTCCTTTGTTATGCATATTTCTCATGTTCATGTCTCTCGAGTAGGAACTTCAAAAGCTTTGACTCTTTTGGCTCCAAATGTGAGAACACGAAATGTTGTTTACCCCGAAATGTTGCATTAATACTGTAAGTCCTCGCTGAACATTATTGAGTCGTTATTGAGTCATTGATATTTTAGAGAAACATACTCATTTAAAGTTGTTCACTGTTTCGTTATAAAGTCATTTTCTTGTGATATTTTCCTTTTTTTTGTAGGATGTACTTTTTATGGCATTCTTCTTCTTCTTCGTCCATCACAATCCCACAATAAAAGTAAAATGTCAAAATATGTGATGGCAATCCATAAGAGGATTGTGGTGCCGTATTGTGGCATCGTAATGTGGTGTCATTCCTACCTTGTTTGGTTGTTTTCATGAGATTTTTTTTTATGTTTTTACATTTTTTTAAAATGTTTTTTTTTCTTATTTCAGCAAATTTTTTAAAGTAATAACATGCTTAAAGTTTTAGATATTTTGGTATGAATTCAATCCATCTATGTTGTAAATTTGGCTTCTGGTACATTCTACACCTGCCCCTTCAATCCTGGCTTTTGGTTCAGTCCACTATGTGGATAACCACGTTTAATGCAGAAATGTCGATGCGATTATTGTTTTAAAAATAAGAAAATGCTTGATGTTTTATATATTTTGTTATTTTGGTATGGGCTAAATCCATCTATATGTTATTTCATTCATTGTATTAATACTTTTTTTCAGGTGATTTGGGGATGGTTTGGATATGTATTGCTTTTGGAATGGTTCTGTCCATTAGTATTATTATTCAAACTACTATTCAATTCTGGCCCTGTTTGGTTCCTCCTACAATTCTGGCCCTGTTTGGTTGGGTCAACATTTATGTTCGATTTATTTTCGTAATAAAACGATCAACGTTTTATCTATTTTTTCAATTTTGGGTTGCGTGCACGATCCCAGAGACAAAGTAACGTCCTCGTGTTGGAATCACCATCATTGTCTTCAGCAGTTATTGAGTTAGGTCGGGCTACAGTTTTACATTGTTTTTATTGGGGAAGCAGCAGAAGAAGTACAAATTGGTGATTTGGCGATCTTTCGTTGTGGTACTTTAGCGATGTATTCTGGCGTATTTTTAAATCTTAGTAGTTCAGAAAACGCTTGAGAATAAAAGTTATGGCTTGTAAATGCTTATGAGTTCACTATATAGTAAAAAGAGAGAAGATTATATATCCCCATTCCTCCTGTCATAATTCTCTGCAGACTATGTAGTGGGATCTGTTACACATTAAGTACACTAGCAATAACCGCGCTCTGTGCGACATGTTGGGGTGGTGTGTTTGAGAGAACTGATGCAGAGTATCAGTATAATTTTACTTTAATGCAGTAGAGTGGAATACGATTTCATGTTCAAACCAATTTATTTACTATTTTTTTGTACCATGCACCTCATATGGTCTTTGAGATAATGTAAGCCGAATATCACTTACTCGAGGCGCAGAACAAAAGTCGAAGTATAGCGCGACAGCGAAACCACAAACGGAACATTATGATATAAGATGAGAGTACAAGCTCTTTC
>CM068964.1:43877954-43901759 GCA_035128595.1 Eptatretus atami
ACACCGAGGGATGGGCTTGGATGAACGCAATGCGCGAATTCCCCTGTAAGCAGGATGAGAATCCCTTGCCCACAGGTGATGCTGTACCCCCTCACAGATTCCTCACACATAGGCCTCCTTGTCTACCCTTGGCGCACGTTCAGTTTTATGCCTCAGCTCCCTGAACAGCTCAGCGCTGCGATTCAGCCTGGCCCTGTGACTCTGGTCAATGGTATCCAGTGTCCCTTGAGAGACAAAATTCTTCTTTGCCCTAACGTGGTCAAAGACATCCACCGGCAACATCAAGGACGGTGGTCTTGAAGGCACTCCACAACTCTTCAGGACTCCCAAAGCACCCACACTCCTCAAATCTCCACTCAGCTTGTTCGCAACTCCTCAGCTACCCTCTCATCTTGAGCTTGCCAACATCCAGCCTAGGCTGGGATGGTACCATTCTCCTGGATTTAAGGTGCAACTTCAGAGTTGCTACAACAAGCCAGTGGTCAGTATTGAGGAACTGAGCACTCCGGTAGACCCTGCAGTTCTGGATCATCCTCCAGCGATCATCAACAAGGACATGGCCAATCTCCTTTGCACAACGCCAGCGTTGGAATACCAAGTCCAGCGATGAGCTTGTGGGTGCTGAAACCATGAACCGGCCACCCTAAGTCCATGACCTTGAAAGTCAAGGAACTTAGTCTATTCTGGTTCATAGTTCCTGACCCATGGGGACCAACAACACATCTCATAACCATCCCTATCAGTTCCAGTCGATGCAATGAAATCCCCCAAGACTAGAAGTGTATCTCGTCTGGGGCATGATCAATCACAGACTCGAGCGTGGCGTAGATGCATCCTTCACGGTGAGGTATCGCCTCAGTCGGAGCATAACAGAGACCAGGGAAATGACACCTAAGGAGTGATGAATCCTTAGTCTCATAATACGCTCGTTGACCGGTGTTACCTCAATTATCATTGGAGTCAGCTTATTGGACACAGCTACAGCAACTCCTTGGGAATGGTAACCATCAGAGTGCCAGACCAATAGTAGGTGTAACCACCCACCATTTCGCCGCAATCCGGTCTCCGAACTCAGAGAGTGCTGCAATACCGATGTCCAAACGCTTGAGCTCAGATGATAACAGAGACAGGTGATCATCCTCTCTTTGGGATAGGACATTCCAGGCACCCACACGAAGGGACCACCTCAGGTTAACCCAAGGAGACGCCGTCTGGTGGACGACACCTCAACACCACTCCGACACACTCTCCCGCAATCTGACCCGGGAATGTTACCGTGGTTTCCCTCTATCATCAAAGATTGGGGGTCCAGAAGGCTTTGCCCCAATCCCGTTATCCGCTGAGCTGCCCTGCGAAGGGAAGCTGCACAGGAGGTACTCCTACGGAGTGGGTTTTCAGATTTCTTTGCGTTTTTGTGTTCTGCGGAATGAAGGTTTATGGTGGCCGGAGTGCAAATCCTGCCACCACCTCCTAATAAGAAGTAACCCAACTGCAGGAGGACGTCCGCAGACACAGTCGGGCACTAGATATGGATGGCCGTTGGCTCACAAGGAGCTCCTCCACCCTTTGACAGGTTTTGTTTTTAATCCTGCTGGGTGTCCATATCCAAACACCCTCCTCACACAAAAACCTGGTGGGGAGACGGTTTAGTCGCCGACAACCTGACCATGGAACAGGTTCGTACAGGTTTACATGATACCTGTAGCAAGTCACAGATCTAAGGCCCTGTCACACCTTGACGTTTTAACCAGCAATGGCAACGTATAAAAATGTATGTAAAACGTTGGCATACGCTGAAATTTTGATGTTTTTTTTAAGTTTTGGGCGTATTCATAACGTGTTGGTCGTATGAATAATATTAGTAACGGCACAGAACGTTTCGTTGTGTTATTGATAACTTTTACCAACGAATGCTTAGCCTGTTGTCAGCGTTCACAACCTATGCCCAACGATAGTTTAACTTACGCATAGCGCGCTAAACGTATCGCCGGCGAACTCGTGGCGTAGCTGTTAAGAACCTGCCGCACGCTGATTTAAATCATAACCGCCTGAGAATTTGAAGTGTCAACATCGCAGTCACACCTTGACGATTTTGCCAGCGTATGCCGGCATGAAAAATGTGTCTAAAACGCTAGGCGCATGTCAAATACGCTTAGGTAAGTTGTGTATACGTTAAGAGTAGGCTGGAAAACAATGAAGTACGCTGTCATATTACGTGGTACGTGTAATACGTCGTGAAATTTCAAGCATGCTCAAAATTTTACGACGTACTCGGCGTATGGCTAACACGTTCCGCATGCGTTGTCATATGTTCCTGGCAGCTCCGCGATTGTTTACACACGACGGACACACGTTACTTGTAGGTTACTCATAAGTCGAAACACGTCAAGGTAATATTTAACATACCCGCAACCTATTTTCAACCAATGGGTAACGTCCTTTTAACCTATAAGTAGCGTGCTCTGACCTATGTTTAACGTGCTTGAAACCTATGAGTAACGTGCATTGAACCTATTTGTAACTTGCCTTGAACCAATGACTAGCGTGCTATGAACCTATGAGTAACGTGCGTTTAACCTATGGTAGCATGCTTTGAACCTAAGTATAACGTGTCTAACCTTTGAGTAACATGCTATGAACCTATGTGTAACGTATCTCAAACGACATTGTCGTATGTAGACGAATTAGATTGACGTCTTCCGGACGACCACAGCACTTACTGAACGTGTTTCTAACTTACATCTACCGTATAATGGCGTTATTGGCAGCATAAGGGGAATTGGTATATACAAATGGGCTTCACAAGAGGAACCCATCATTGTTCCAGACTCCATGTGAGTAGATGTCAATGCCAGTAGTATCAGTAGTAGTAATACTATTAGCAGTAGTTGGTGTGCGTGACAGTAGTAATAGTAGTAGTAGTTGTAGTAGTAGCATTGGTAGTAGTAGTATGTCTATGTCAGTAGTAGTAGTAGTATGTCTATGTCAGTAGTAGTAGTAGTAGTAGTATGTCTATGTCAGTATAGTAGTAGTAGTAGTAGTTATGTAGAGTAGTAGTAGTATGTATCGTATAGAGTAGTAGTAGTCTATGTCAGTAGTAGTAGTATCGTAGTATAGTAGTATGTCTATGTCAGTAGTAGTAGTAGTAGTAGTCAATGTCAGTAGTAGTAAGTAGGTCCATGTCAGTAGTAGTAGGTGAGTGTGATGGGGAGGGTGTGGGTGATGATGGATCCTCTTATCGTCCACGAATAGGAGACTACTTTGCACCATTGTTCGATGTTCTTTTCGGCTATTTTTTTTCCTCATTCCCACGATGAAATATTTCTTTGTTTTACTTTTTAAAGTATTAAAAACGACTTTGACAAATGCATAATGTACTAGTAATGAACACAGAACGCTTCGATAACTTATACATAAGTTATACAACGATTGTTTATCGTGTTTTAGTCGTCCACAACCTATGCCAACGATAGTCTAGCGTATGCATAGCGTAATAATTCCCAAGCACGTTATCATAGGTTATAAATAAGTCACGGGTACCCTAAACATTACTTTGATGTGTTTCGACGTATGAGGAACTTTCAAGTAGCGTGTTGCGAAGTGTGAACAACGTTCGTGTAGCGTGCTTACAAAACGTTACTCATAGGTTAGAAATACGTTTCGGGTACGCGAATGTTACCTCTACATGTTTCGACTTATGAGTAACATACAATTAACGTGTGTCAACGATCGCATAACGTGCCTACAACTTATGGCCAACGTAGCGGAATGTGTGAGCCAAACGCCGAGTACGTCGTAAAATTTCAAGCATGCAAAATTTTTTTGACAACCAAAAAGTACAACGTTTTAAACCAGCGTGATACGACCTATAGTAGTGTTTTTCAGCGTGCTCTTAACGTACACAAAACGTACCCATAACGTATTCGACGTGTGCAACGTTTTAGACAAATTTTTCATAAATCGGCATACGCTGGCTAAATCGTCAAGGTGTGACAGCCCCTTAATCTGGCCTGACCTGACAGATATTAAGTAGTCTGGGACATTCGTTGGGGTAAGATTCTGTTAAGCAGATGATGTCTGGCTTATTTTGCAGTGGCCTATATTGAGAGATCTGTCAGGTTTGTGCAAAGGCCCCAGATGTTTGAGGTCCACACAGGTTGGAACATGGAAGGAGATGTTGTTTGCAAGGAGCAGGAATGTGGATAGGAGGTGGGTTCAAGGAAAGCTTAGAAAGAGGGAGGGAGGAGGCGAGGAAGAATCTGGGAGACACTGGGCGAGGTGGAATCTAGGAGGGGGGAATGGCAATGGGGAGATTGGAGGGGCAGCACAAGGTCAAAGTTTGAAGGGAATGGGGTGAGGGGGAAGATAGGAGAGCATGGGGGAAAGAAGGAAAAGGCTGTGTGAGTGGGAGGAGAGGAAGGGTTGGGCTGAGAAGTAAGCTATGTGGGGGGGGGGGGGAAGCAGAAAGGTGAGACCTGAAGTGGAAGAGATGCTAAGGAAGGGGACACAGTGAAAGGGTGAGTTTGGGATAACGCAGGCACCTTGGAGATGATGATGGGGAAGGTACTGACTGACATGGTGGTTTGACTCCATTAATTGATTTGAAGGGTAGTTGATGGTCGTGTCCAGGCAACTTCTGCAAGTGGTTGACCAATTTGTTTCCAGATTTGTGGTCAGTCAAGTAGCTGCAATCTGCCCATCACTGGGCTGAAGAGCTATATATGTATAAAGTATTTTCAAGATGTGTAGATATCTCCACTGGACATTACATGGACCTCCACTCAAAAGTGGTATTGTGCAATAGTCACATGACCTTTCAACACCAGTCTTGGAGAGCACTGTTTCTCCGTTGAGAAATACCTTTCTAAACAAAAAAACATGAAACTATCTTAACATTTAGACAAAGCTGGGCACTTGTACTTTAACCCCAAAACCAAAGTGTATCATCATACAAAGCCTGTCAAGCTAATGCACACACACCTTGGTTCAAAGGCCAAATGTCATGATCATCTGAGAAACTATGCGTTATCGCCAAAATGCACAGTTTTCTCAAACTTATTTGCTGTTGCTGAATTGAGAAATACATCTTCTATGAATGCAAACCTTATGACAAAGCAAAAAACGTGGGACTTTAACCCATTGAGTTATACGAAGTAAAGCCTGTCTAAACAAAACACTTCCCTTTACTGGAGACATGCTTTGCTTGCTGTTTCAGCCTGTAAACATCATCAACAAGCCAAAATGGCCAATATGACACTTTTATGGAGAGGGAGAGGGCCAGAAAAATATTTGACTTCAAATCCAATAGACACAAAGAATGTAAGGCTGCTGAAATCACAAACACATCTACTGGAAGGGACAGAAAGAAGCAAAGGTAGGAATGAAAGGCCAAATCGAAAGAGGAATTTATAAAATAATTTAAAGCAAGAATAAAAAAGTTGAAAGGCTCAAAAATGAGAGAAGAAAGGCAAGTAAAGGTTAATGTGCTTGACAATTCCTGCATATTATGAGCATAAATGACTGGATTATCTACAAATAATAAAGCTTGAATTGATCGGAGAAAACCTCAACGAAAACCAGCTATAAATAAAAACAAGAGTGAGAATTGCTTTGTGATACATATCCCCCACTGTTCCCAATGAATGTTTGGGAGATAAAAGTTTGTTTGCATTTAACGCACGCTCGAGCCAATACCAGAACCAAAATGACGAAGAAGAAACTCTGTAACTTACCGTGTTTTGTTCGTTTCTAGGCTTTGCCTATTTCACATTAAAATAACCTGATGTACATACATGAAGCAAACACATGTGTACGGCTTATGTGCATATGTAAAACATCGTGGTTATATACCTGGGATCATTCCAATTGCACTTGGCCATGGACTAATACTTTGACCTAAGGCATGAAGCCTGCTTTTCTGTGCTGTTTCATGCAATAGTGACACATGATTTTATTGGGGTGGAGTCAGGCCAGCTGTACAGCCAATGGGCATAAAGCAGAGAGGTGGAGTGAGGGCAGCTGAACACTGACCGATGTATAATATGTGATATTTTCTAAGTCTAAAATGGGCATAACAGAAAAATTGACAATCCCCTGAAACTCGAACTTGTTCTGAAACTTATGATAAAGCCATGTACCAAGTTTCAGTTGAATATGTTTAAGGGTATGGGAAACAACGTCAGAAAAACCACAGGTGGGACGGACGGATGGACAATTGGAAAGACGGAGAGCAAACCTATAATCCCTGACAACCGGTAGGGGATTAATAAAGGGAGAGGCAGGAGAGCTTTCTTCAAGTTATTGCCATAGACCACACCCAAAATAAACAGTGTGCAATGGTCAGATAAAATGATTTATAGACACTACAAGGAAGGAACAGGAGAGGACCAGGACAGTGCTCTGACCTGCACCAACATCTGATGGAAAAGTCACAAGAAAGAATGCCTTCTAGTGGGGCAACTTAGCATAACAATTGTGCATTTTGTGAGGAAAGCACCAAATTTGGCACACTTGTAGCCTATCATATTATGAACAGATTTGGATATTGGGCCATCTCAAAATTTTTGATGGCAGTGGAAAATGGCTGCCACAGCCATCAGCGGCTGAATTTGAGATGGCCCAATATCCAAATCTGTTCATAATATGATAGGCTACAAGTGTGCCAAATTTGGTGCTTTCCTCACAAAATGCACAATTGTTATGCTATATTTAGCTAAGTTGCCCCACTATTCCAGGAAAACATGTCACTTGTGTTTCTGAAGGAAATACATCCAAGGAGAGAACCCTGGATGCTATTGGCAGACCGATTAATTAAGCAAGATGATGTGAAATGCTCGATAAATGTTCAGAGAGTGTTCTGTCTGACCCCTTACTTTATGTTCAGCGCACCCATTTTTTGTTGAGTTAGCAGGAGGAACAATGCCTGTGGTTGAGTGGTTGGGATGAAAAAGTAAGGTGTTGCAATGCTGCTGCAAGAACTGCTTTAGTTATTAACAATAATATTTGATGTTTATCATGACTGTGTGACTTACTTTCCAGACTGTGAAATGAAAACTAAACCCTTCCACATATGACTGAATGACCCTAACCCCAACCGTTTCTGTTGTACAAGATTTTTGCTTCACCATAAAATGTCCACAAATCCTGTTCATAACTGTCATATATATATAGTCTCTTTCATTAGACTATCCAACGTGTCTAACTATGTATTCTAATCTTACTTCTTTTTAGCTCGTCCCCCGCACAGAAGAAGACGGAGTTTTGCAATCACTGTGTGTGTGTGTGTGTGTGTGTGTGTGTGTGTGTGTTTCTGTCCGGGCTGTAACGTTTTTACCATTTGAGCTTTTGTCATCAGATTTTCAACAAAGCTTTATGCAAATATGGAGAAGACAAATTAAGAATTTTGGTCAAAAGGTCAAAGGTCAGCGTCACTTAAAATCGTCAATTTTCATCCAATTGACCTGAAATTTTAATTATCATTTAAGCTTTTGTCATCAAATTTTCAACAAAGCTTTATTATGAGAATGTAGAAAAGACAAATTAAGAATTTAGTCCAAAGGTCAAAAGGTGAAAGGTACTGTTCATCATATGGAAGAAGATGAAGTCCGAATACAAAGTGGACGGCGTTTGCATTTTCAGATGCTTTCTAATTGTAATTGTAATTGTTGTATACTGGATGATATTGGTAACACTCAAATGTGTAGGTATGCTTTTAGTTACAGTTGCAGCACCATGGGCTGCAAGGATAGCCTCGAGGTACGCTTGCATCTGAGGTGTCTAGCCTGGGTTTGAAACTCGGCCTAGCTATAAACTGTCTTCCTGATGTTTCACATACAGGGAATGACATCAATGTGTGTGCCCTCCCTCACGTGGACGTAAAACTGGGTGTCCCATCTGCCAGCATTAGTTTGTGGATGTTAACGATCCCATGGCGTCCTTCGCGACGAGTAGGTGAGCCTGCACCCTGGCCAAATTCCTGCCGTGACTACCCTGATTACCACTCAGAAAGCAACAGTAAACCAAACAGTGTAATCCTTGCCATGAGGCTGCTTCGGCAGCACCAAATCTGTCTTCAGGTTGATTAAACTAAGTAGTAGTAATAGTAGTAGTAGTAGTAGTGTAGCAACATTACTTGCCATTGTTTTGTTTGCAGCCACTGAAAGAAATATTCCTTTGTCCAGCTTATGACATGAATGGAATTCATGGCAAGTTCAAATGGTTGATCACGTTTTCATGACACCTAAGGAACCGCTAATTAAGTGTTACCTTGCTTAGAACTTTTGTTTGCCTTACTCTTAACAAATTTGTCTGTTCTTCACTGTTAGACCATTTCCATTGCAGTGGCACTGTCCATGCTTGGTCGGATGTTTATCACCAAAGATCTTCTCTCCCAAGCCCCAAAGACCAACTAGTTATTTTACAAGCAGACACAAAAATGCTATTTATATTTACTCCAAATATATCAGATGCTGTGAGGTGCATTTAACACCTGGTAGATTGATCCTCCCTGAAAATGTAACTTTTTGGCCTCGTGCTTCTTAAAAGTCCTCGCAATATTCCCGTTGAATCAACAAAAGATAGTCCCTGCTGAACGTTTGATTTAAAGAGCACTATGTAAGGCCAAGATGACCTTTCAGTGAAAGTTGTACCATGTTCATGGGGATCCAGAATGGACCCAAAAGTGTTCACCTCGATTAATCAGTTCGTTATTGATGTTCTATAGACAGAAAAGAACCCAAAGCTGGAAGTTATCCGCACTGAGATGTCCATGGACATACCTGATCTTAAGAGGCTACTTTTTTTTTAAACTAACCTTTATATGTACCTCCTGATCTGTCTAGCAGCAAAAAAAAAAACATAATACAGAAAAAAACCCAACAAGAATGCCCTCTTCAAGACAATTATATAAGGGCAAATGGCGTGCCCATCGCCTTCAAAAGATCGTCTCAGTCGGCACTCTTGGCGTGCGCATGAAGAATCATTCTTTGAGTCAGGGTCGCCCCGTTGCTTCCACTTGGCGTAGCGGGATGAAAGAGCGAGGGGACGCCTGGCAAACGTGCACTGTTTACACACCTCGGAGGGCACAGCAGGCTCGTCACAGTTGATTAGACCTGTAAGCTCCCGCTGGCAAACTGGGTCCTACGAGTTGGAACAACCCTCTCCTAATCGGGAAGAACTACTAACTGGCTTTGCCACCATTAACGCATTTGTATTCATCCAGTCCTTTCAGGTATCCCATTCGGGCCAAATGCGCGGTCAAAGATTACAGCCTAATAACCCTTGGAATATGGAAACGACTTTGTTCTTCTCTGTCGGACCGATGGTTCCAATGCTCAAATGATGAAATGCACCATGAATGGTTCATCTCATGGTCCATTATGTGTGCCTCATCCACATCCATGGTGGCACGTGCCATGTTTTGAAGACCCAGCTTTCATTTGGTCCCAACAGTCATTGAATGTTATTCATATACATTTGTGGATTACCACTTCACAGGATAAATTTGCCTACGACTATTATCCTAACTCATCACATCTTGTGGTTGGCCAACAAGGAAATTTGGTTGAAGTCGTTCATGAACCGGTTGGCTTGGCCTGGAGTTCGGCTGACGGTGATTTGGGTGGGATCTTGGAATTTGTTCACAGTGCCAGTGATAACTCGTCTACTCTTCATTTAAAATACCATGGGATCTTTGACGTCCTCCATGTAAAGCGAGCAGACGGGACACTCAGCTGACGTTCATCTAAGGGACGGCGCACTTTGCGATTGAACACCCTGCCTGTGAAGCACCGATCGGGCAATGTATAGTATGGTGCTGACACAAGGTACCACCACCTCGATGCTCATATGAACTGGTCAGTCAGGGTAATTGCTGCTAGGTTTGATGATAGAGGCTAGTTGAGTGAGTGAACAGCAGGCAGGGGAGCAAAAACCCAGCCGCCTGTGTAATTAGCCCTGCAACCCCTGACCCCACTAAAATAATTAACGAATAACATAAGGGATCAGAGCAAAGCAGAGACGACCCTTTCGAGTGGTACACTTGTAATGCGTTGAAGAATGCTGTTAATTAGCCCTGTGATTTTCGCCACAGTCCAATCCATCCCCCATTGCACCCCTTCCAGGATTTCTCTATCCATTGCATCCCAAAAAGCAGATCGGTGTGTATTAACCATGAGTGCAGATTGGGTTGGTTTTTAAGTGTTGTTGTGCAGACTCCTCTAGACGGCCAGCGCTCCACAGACGCGTCTTGTAGGACACATCTGTGTGCAAGGCTTGTTGAATTGGGCCACTATGTTGGAATACGGCTGGCTGAGTCAAGTAAGTTCCAGGGCAGGTGGAAGTTATGCTGAGGCTTTGATTTTTTAAAAATTATTATTATTGCGTCGTCATATTTCCCATTAATTAATAATTATTACAAACAAGGTTGGGGGTGTGGACTTCACAAAAGTTCCAGAAAAAGTTTTCAGAGAAGTCTGACAAATTGTTCTTACCTGTGAAAAAGTCAATGAGAACCTTATCTATACTTCAGAATTATATATTTCATCACCGTCTATACTTTTATAATATACTTGTATAGATAGGATGGTCTATTTTTTTGTAAGGGTATAGATATTGATAAGTTATTGATGATAACTGCATGAATATATTCAAGCGTCCATAACTCCAGAATATGTTGATGAATGACCACAACAGGTGGAATTCACAATAATTGTGAAAGTACTGGCCAGATCAATTTGGGCTTTTAAACTCTTCTCTGTCTTACTTATTCATCAGCCGCAATTATTACCACCTTCTTGTGGGGTCAGAAAGGGAAAGCTTTTGGCCCAAGTCTTTCACAAACTGGCTGGTTGGGCCTGACATTCGACTGAAAGTGCTTTGGGTAGGAATTTATAACTTGTTCGAGGTGGTGAAGACAACTCGCCCATTCTTAGGGAAAGACGTTGTGGGATGTTTAATGTTCACAAACTAATGCTACGCAACGGGACACCCGGCGTATGGTCCATTCGAGGGACAGCACACTTTGGTACACACCACCCACGTATGAGAAGCTCGATTCTGACAGTTTATAGTGATGTCAGGAATCAAACTCAAATAAGAATGGTTGAAGGAAAGTGCGCTACCTCTGCACCACTCTGTCGGACCCTTTTTTCCTTCTAATAATTATTAATAATAACTATTATAATAGTCATTTCTTTGAAAAAGGTGATCGATATTTTTCAGCGTGGTTTGGTGATAATAACAAAGTAATGATAATTACCAACACGATTATTCATGGCAATAATGTTCGTACTATAATTTACCTAAGTGGAATATATGTTGCGCAGCTTGTTCTTTGGTCATATTAAGCACATTATAATCATTATAGTCATGATCTCGCATCGAAGCTGTTTTTGTCTGGGTTCGAATCTCGGTCTAGCTATAAACTGTCATACCTGATGTTTCACAGGCATGGTCATTCATCGATGTGTGTGCCGTTCTTCTGATGAACGCTAACCTGTGCGTCCCGTCTGCCGGCATTAGTCGGTGACCGTTAAAGATCCCACGGTGTCTTCATGACGAGTAGGCGAGCCATCGCCGGCACTATGAACAAATTACAAATTTCTGCCCTGAAGACTACTGGGAAGGCAATGGCAAACCACCCAGTATAATCCTTGCCAATAAACTGCTTCAGCCGCACCGACGTACTGTAACAGTACGATACATCAGAATCAGGACAGTCATGTTATGGCGGTTGCTTAATTGTCATTTGAGAGAAGAAGGATCTACAAACACCTCTGGTCAATGAATAATTAAATTATGGATTTGTTTTGATTTTATAGAAGCATCTGAATTTATAATGGTGGGTAATGCAAAAGTAGGGATCTTCAAAAGGAGCCAAATGTTAATCATAAAAATGTTTGTGTTCGAAGGCTGCCAAAGTCGAAATAAAAAAGTCCGGAGGGTGGACAGTCACTGATCTGTTATATGTCTGAGAAAATTTTCCGTGCTGCTCGACCTCAGATTTGGCATGCACTTTCTGAGTACAACGATTCTTCATTTTACGTGTTGAAATATGGACATTCCCATGGAAAGCTCTCAGGAAGAACAAAGAAGGCTGTTGCTGCATTATTCAAGTCGAACCCTCACGTCTCTTTTACGATTCTCATTTTCCTCATCCTCACAACTTCTTCCACCCTCTCTTTTTGCCCTTACAAGTACATTATTTCGAATGCCACAAAGCTTATGTAGATTTATTCTCTCTCGCCATTATCCTCTGTCACTCCTTTATCCAGAGGTGGTTCATACAATTGTTTCTTGGGTGTTATTTTGACCTCGTTAACCGCTCCGTGCGATATGAAAATATGATTTTTGGAACTAACTTTGGTCTGATATTCAGATACTCAGGTTTTGAGAGAATTCTGTTCATCATTTGAAATTTTGCTTTATTTTGGTGTAATATTTAACCTCGTGGTTCAAGTTCAAGTCTCTCTTCAAAGATACAAGGTCTGAGTGTAGGGATAGATTGAAACCAAAGCTTTTAATTGCCTTTTTCCTCTACATCCTCGAACTGTGTGATCCAGTTTGTTTTTACTGCATGCTCCACTCTGTTCCTTGTTTCTGGGATGGATCTCCAGTAAATGCAGCAATAGCTAAACCTGATCATGGTCTGAGATGTTGAAATGGATAAATATTTTAACACAAAAATATTTAACCCGACTCGTTGGAGGTTGTTGATTACGTATTAATAAACATGATACTATGGTCATTTGAGTTAACCATAATGGGTGGAATCAAAGGAGTGTTGATCGAAGTACCAACATCTGTTGATTCAATCAAGCCGTGGGAAGCAAAGAGAAGTTTATATTTGGGGTGTTAACCCCTTGTCGGAATGTCAGCTTCTCCTTGCTTTTCCCATGGTGGTTGGCATAACAATAATAATAATAATAATTAATATAACAATAATAATTAATAATCGATATTTATGGAGCAAGTGTATGTATGTATGGATGTATATCCACTCTTCACCCATTGGTTGGACAGCTGACCTAACGTCACCCACAATTGTAACCTGAAACACTTAACCCAAAGTACCCAGAGGACACAAAAGACCACCCCCCACCACCCCCGTGGACCCAAAATATCTAAATGACCCCAAGGACCCAATGGACCCCAACAGACTCACTGGACCCTGAAGACCCCAAATTCCGGGAAGACCCTTCATGATCTCAAAAACCCAAAAGAGCCTGAATGAACCCAAAAACCAAAAAGACCTGAAAGACCCCAAAAAACCCAAAGATCCAAAAGACCCCAAAGACCCAAAAGAGCCCAAAAATGCCCCAAATAACCCAAATATCCAAAAGACTCAAAAGACCAAAAATACCCTGAAGACCCAAAAGACCGAAAAGACTCCAAAGACCCAAAAGATCCCAAGGGTTCAAAAACCCAAAGGACGCAAAAGACTCCGAGGACCCCAAGGCCCAAACCGGTTCCAGGTTTGGAGCGTCGAGAGGTCTCCTTAGGGGCTCTCTGCTGACGTTCTCAAAGTTAAAGTTTCCGATCGTTATTTGTCCCGTTTTAACTGTTTAATTTTCTCACCGACATGTTACTGTGTGTTCCTAGTTCGGTTTGTTTCAAAAAATCGTGCTATTTTGTGAGTTTTTGTCGACGTTCTTACCGGGTGTTTGAGGCCTAGGCTTTGGCCTAGGCTTGAGGCCAACCGGTTCCCCTCGTGTTTGATCGTTTTTTTTTGTTTGTTTTTTCTCCCCATTACTTCAATTTCTATCCTCCCTACTTTCCTAAACGACCCCCATTCTCCCAACTAATCTCTCTATTTCTTATCTTAAAAAAAAATAAAAAAATAAAAATAAAAAAAACAACAATACGCTAACCTTCTCCCGATTCTGCTTCTTCTTCTTCCTCTTATTTTTCCTCCTCTTCTTCTTCCTCAATTTTTTCTACAACACTTCCATGAGCTAATCTGTTGAAAACTCTCTCAAACATTAATAATAATACAAAAACGATCTTATAATACTTCATCTTCCTCTCTCACACATGTGGTACTCTTTACTGTTTCATAATGCACTACTCTTCTGCTATTTTAACAGACTGCTCTCACTTCGACCTCTCCTTCATTCCTTGCCTAAAAAATCCAACTATTACAGCGCTTCTTCTCCCCATCTCTGAATTCGCCTTTATTGCATCCATCAAGAATTGTGTTAAATCGCATCTCTGACCTAAAACTTTTAAAAACCCCAGTTTGCTATGAATGTTCGCTTTCCATCACCATTCTTTTTCCACACTTCAGTGCCAACTCACCCCTCACCCCTCACTCTCACTCTCAAAGCAACCATCCCACTCTTCTCCCTCCAAGCCTCCCTCTCACCTCTCTCAAAAATCCCCCTCACCTTTTCCCACCTTTCATCCCCTCACTCATCTTCTCAAAGTTTCCCCCCCCTCTCATCCACTAAGCTGCCTCCTTCCACTGCCCTCTCACCTCCATCTCTTCACTCCACCACTCCTCAAATCCTCAACTGCCTTCTTCCCCTCTCTTGTCCCCCTCTCCCCCAGCACCATAGAGCCTTTTCTCCTCCTCATTCGGCCCCCTCCCCTAGCTATTCTGCAATCCCCACACACTCTTTCAACAACCCTCCTTACCTCCCCCCTCGCCCCTTGTCCTACCCTCCCCCCCCCCCCACCCCCTGCACCCAAAGCCTCCTCCCCTACCTCTTCATTAAAAGTGTGGACCTCAAATATCCGGGCCTTCGCTCAAACCTTTCAGATCTTTCCATACAGGCTGCCACTGACAAACCAGACATAATCTGCCTAACAGAAACTTTCCTCTCCCAAGACGTGTCTGACTCCCAAGTATCTCTCCCCGGTTATCCCTCCTCCGGTATGACAGACCTGAGCCTCGTCCTGGTGGAGGTGTTGTCTTCTTCATCAAAGACTGTATTCCTCACTCTCCATGCACTGCTCTCACTCCCCCACACCCCAGGAATACCCTGGCTACGGCTTCCCCTCCACTCCCACCTCATGTTTATATGTGTACTGTACCGTCCACCTAACAGTGATGACTCCATCTACACCTCACTATCCGAAAACATGGACCATCTTCTATCTTCTCATCCAAACTCTCTCTTCTCTTATGTGGTGACTTCAATTGTCATCATGCAGTTGGCTAGGTGTGGTACCTCTCTCACCTGTCATGGCACCTCAGCAAAAGCTTTCTGCGACTCATTGGGACTGACTCAATCGGTCAACTTCCCGACCCGGATCTCAACCAATGGTACTCCATCTCTCTGGATCTGATTTTGACAAATTTCCCTGACAATATCTGCTCCTCTTCCTCCGCTCCAATCGTTTCTTCTGACCACGTCCTTGTCAAAGTGGCATCTCTCTGGCTGTTATCAGAGAACCACCTCACCGCCGTCGAGTCTGGCATTTCACTCAAGCCGACTGGCAGGGTCTCCAAGCAGCCATCAAACTTATAGACTGGTCTCCTATCACTACTTTCTCAAACATCAACTCATCCTGGAATTCTTTCAAAGAACTTGGTCTCCTCATGCACAATTTATCCCCTCTCGTCTTCAGTTGTCCTACCCTTCCTCCCGCCTTGGTTTACTGAAGCTTGTGGCGAGGCAGTTGTCCTGAAACAACTTGCCTTTGCCTCATGGAAAGCAAACCCAAATGAGGGCAATCTCAGTTCCTTCCACAAAGCTCGGAATAAGTGTGTATCTACCCTCAGGAGAGCCAGAAAACAACATCTTTCTCATCTCAAGTCTGAACTCTCAAACCTCTCTCCCTCCTCAAAATCCTGGTGGCGTTTAATCAAATCTGTTTCTGGTGTATGTTCCCCCTCCATCCCCTCCCTTACCTCAAATGGCCACACTGCTGATACCGCACGTGAAAAAGCTGAATGCCTAAACTCGGTGTTTGCAGCTAAATCTTGTGTCCTAAACCATCACTTTCTCTACCCACCTTACCCAGTCACACCCAACTGTCCCTGGACTCTGTGTCCTTTTCTCCTGACAGGTGGAGAGCTTGCTTTCAAACCTCGACTCAGATTCTGCACCGGTCCAGATGGCATCAGCCCACGTGTCCTCAAAGCCTGCTCTTCTGCTCTTGCTCACCCTCTCTCTGTTCTATTCACCCTCTCCTTTGCTCAAGGTCATCTGCTTGGAAATCTGCAAACATCACTGCCCTGCATAAAAAGCTGCAAAAACAGATCCCTGCAACTACAGACCAATCAGCCTTCTCCCAATCATCAGCAAGGCTATGGAATCCATCATCGCTTCAGACATGAAATCCTTCCTCTTCTCCAATGGCTTGATTTCCGATCATCAATTTGGTTTCAGACCAGGTCACTCTACCCTGGATATGCTGCTTCTGCTCTCCCATCAATGGATGGAGGTCCTCAATGCCAGACAGGAAATCCGAGCCGTATCCCTGGACATATCACGTGCTTTGACACAGTCTGGCACCCTGCCCTACTCACCAAACTCTCTTCCCATGTATCCAAGGCCATCTCCACTCATGGCTCGCAGACTTCCTCTCCTGTCGCAGTCAACGTGTGGCCCTAAATGGAGTTCTTTCATCCCCTCTTCCTGTCCAGGCTGGAGTTCCTCAAGGTAGCGTTCTGGGCCCTGTTCTTTTTCTGGTTTTCATCAATGATCTCTCCGACTCTCTGGAAAATCCTCTCTATCTCTTTGCTGATGACTCCACCCTCTGTCGTACCATCTGTCATCCCTCAGACCGGCAAGCAGCAGCTTCTTCGCTCACTGCAGATCTGGATAAAATCACAAACTGGTCCAACACGTGGAGCATGTCTTTCAATCCAGACAAATCTCACACTCTCACTATGTCTCTTCGAAAGGACCGTTTAGAAAACCTCCCCATCCACTTTCTCAACAATCCTCTGGAAGAAGTCTTTTCTTTCAAGCTTCTGAGTCTCACTATCTGCCATGACCTTTCCTGGGAAAGTCACATTTCAACCTCGCCTCCAAAGCCAGTCGCCGACTGGGAATCCTCCGTCGTGCAAAGTCCTTCCTCGGCCCTCTTGAGCTCCTGACCACTTACAAAGCTTTTGTCCGTAGCCTGATGGAGTACTGCTCTCCCCTCTGGGCTGGTGCTCCTGCCTCCCACCTTTCTCGGCTTCACGCTGTCGAAACCAGGGCATTGAGGATCATCGGCATCTCCTGCAATGAAGCTGAGTCTTTGGGCCTCTCACTCAATCACCGCAGGTTGGTCGGTGGTCTTTCTGTCTTCTACCGTCTCCTCTCCAGCCTTGCCCCTCCTGTCTCTCTGCGATTTGTCCCCACCACATTTCCACAGGGCGCTCAAGGTCCGCCAACAACCCCCTTCTGGTAAAACTACCAAAATCACGAATCACTGCTCACCTTCACTCTTTCATTCCTCTTTTTCCCGCCTTTGGAATAAACTCCCTCACTTTATTCTTTCCCATTCTTCCCTCCAGGCTTTCAAAACAGCTGTTCACCACCACCTCTTATCATCCCCATCCAAATCCTCGATCTTTTCTACCCTCGATAATCCACCCAAGCCCACTTCCTTCAATTCCCCTGCTTTCCTTCCTGAAATCCCTGTAATGTCCATCTTCTCTTCACCATGTTCCCCGTCCCATCCCTCTCCTTCCACAGATCTCCTAATGTGTCTGTTCCCACTGTTTTGTCCCTCCCACTCCTGCCCCTCTTGTCTCATGCCCCTTGCTGTGCGTTGTGTGTTAGCTCTCATACGAGCCTCCACAAGGTATACAAAAAAAGCAAAAAAAAAAAACACAAAAGATCCAGAGGACCCAGGGGATCCAAATAACCCGAGGACACAAAAGATCCAAAAGACCCATAATAATGAGAGGACACAAAAGACCCCGAAGACTCAAAAGATCCCAAGGACCTAAAAGACCAAGATAACCCAAAATACATAGAGGAACCAAAGGACCAATAGGACTATGTGGGGCTCATGGAAATTCTGCACAATGTAAAATGTGGCTTCAGGTCCCTAACCCCCTCCCCCCTCCCCCCCTCTCCCCACACACAATCCCAAGTCCTCAACCCCCCTCCCAACTCTGTCCTGTCAGCCTCCCCTACCACCCATCCAAACTCTGTGCTCCCTTCCCCTTTCTTGAAATCCTCAAATGCCCTCCCAACCTAATGTCCTGAACTCTCCCACCTTAAATGCCTCAAACCCCTTGATCCCAACTGTCCTCTCTCTGCCCTCCCTCCCCCAAGCAAACTCATCCCACCCCCCTTTCTTCTTTAAGTCTTCACCTGCCCCAAACCCCAAGTACTCAACCGCAATTCAAATTCCCAAGTCCTCAATCCCTCACCCCTCCCCCCCCTTCCCAACGTCTCAATCTCTCTCTCTTCCAACTCCACGCACCCTCACCCCCAACTTTCTGTCCTCCCTCCCCATTTTTTCCTGTTCTTAACAACATTACACAAAGATACACAGGGAACTTTGGTGCATGAGAAGGTCATTTGGCGTATCATGTCTGCGTTATTCCTGTTGCCGTTTGTTAAGAGCAATGTTAAAAGTAAATAAAGATGAAACGTTAAATTCACAATCACTTCCCCCTTTCTCCCCTGATCCTCACCATAATTCAACAGACCGGTGTTTGTGTGTTTGTTTGTCGCTACTACTCCGAGACAGTTGTGGGCAAATTCCATCCAGACTTGGATCAACATGACCCCAACTAATGTAATCAGGGTGTTTTTATCTTTGTCAGTGTTCTTGGGAAGTGGAAGGGGGTGGGGGGAGGGAGGAGACCCTTATTAACCTCCGCCATCGAAGATCGGAGGTTACTGTTTTCACCCCTTTCTGTTTGTTTGTTTGTTTGTTTGTTGGAACAGTATAACGGAAAAACTCCTGACGGATTTCGACGAAACTTGGTGGGGGGTAGGTATGGTCCAAGGATCATGCCATTAAAATTTGTGGACTTGGTCCCCCCCCCACCCAAAAAAAATTGTTAGAGAATTTTTTTATTTTTATTTTTGCATTTCTCATCTGTTTTAAGTGATTTCCAACCCCCCCCCCCAAAAAAAAATTGTTAGCCCCCCCCAAAAAAAATAGAGAATTTTTTTATTTTGCATTTCTACATGTTTTAAGTGATTTCCAACCCCCCCCCCCCAAAAAAATTGAGAAAAAATTTTTTTTTTTTGCATTTCTACATGTTTTAAGTGATTTCCAACACCCCCCCCCCCCAAAAAAATTGTTAGAGAAAAAAATTTTTTGCAACTTTTTTTTTCAACAAAATTTCGATTTCTTTTTTTTTGCATTTCTACATGTTTTAAGTGATTTCCAACCCCCCCCCCCCCCAAAAAAAAATGGAGAAAAGAACTATAACTGTCAGCACTGTTGACGTCATATTTAATGAATAAGATATAAGGTTCACTTGTAAGTGACCCAGCTGTATTGGCGGCGGAGGTTTTGCACTCTACCGAGTGCTCCCCCTCTAGTTCTCCATGTAAATGTGTCTCGTGTCGCGTCACCTCCAGGTGGGAGAGGGTATTACAAGTCTCTACCATTTCCAGTGCAGTATTCCTGCCCCACGTTTTCCAGTGTAGTGAGGTGTTTTGGATTATAAGCAGTAGATATGTTTGTGCTTCGTGCACGTAACCCTGGTTTTGTTTTTTTTGCCTACACAGAGCTGTCAGTTGCCTATACACCGCCCAAATAAAGGTGTGCATCAGAAGAACGTGTTGCATGCTTGGAACAAGATCGCCCGTCGGGCGGGTACTCTGCTCATAATAACGATAATAATACAAGTTCCATTATAAGGAAATTCAATGCAGGAACAGGCCATTAGGCCCATCAAGGCTGTGCAATGTTTGCCAATCAAAAGTCCTTTGTCCGTTCCATTTTTTTTTTTTAAGCACGAACCAGCAAGAAAGGAAACAGCACATGCCATTTTTAAAGTCTTTGCGATGATTACGGTCAGGGTTCGAACCACATGCCTCCCAGATTCAGAGGAGATGCTCTAACCATTACACCACCGAGTCTGGGTCAAACTTCGATCACACTTCCATCAACATCCCATTGATTCCATACACTGTACTACAACCTGGCTGCCAAGGCAGAACGCCAATATTCTTCACGATTAAGACCAGTTTTTTTATTCTCTTTTAAGTTTATCATACATTTGAGAAAGTTTCTGAATTGCTTTCAAGTTAGTTTCACAGCTTGTTAGGAGATACTATGTTATGGGACAAATGAACTCGATTTAATGTCTTTTTTGGGGGGGGAGGGGGTTATGATGTTTAAACATTGAAATATCTTTCTCGCTCATTAAACACATTAAACAAGATGGTAAATGTTTAAAGCATTTGTACCAAAAAAATTTGAAATTCTCATATCTAACACTCACACGAGAGTTTGTTCATTTAATACATGCAGGCCAAAAGCATGATGAGACAATTGGTACAAAGGAAGTTGAAGCCCGGCTGGAGGCTTATATTATTCGGCGCCGTCCGTCTGGAGCCTCGACTCCTTGACGATTGGACACGTTTATTTCAAATTATGCACATGTATGCAATATTGTCTGAGCACGAGGCACATCAAATGATTTTGGGATTGTAGCCTCAGTCATGGGTTTCCAAATTTTGGCAATTAAATAATTTTTTGACAGCAGAGAATGGGACGGAATTGAATATGCTTTTGAGAGCCATTAATTATTTATATACACACTATCATCTCCACGACCAAAACGCAACCTTAAATCATTTATTCAATCATATACACTTCGCCATGTCCACCATCTCCACCACAGACATACCACATTGACTCAATTATTTATTTATATACATGGTACCATCAACGCTACCAGCATACCACTTTTGATTACTTATTTATATATCTTTTACCATTTCACAACCTACGTACCCCCCCTTGAATTATATATTTATATACAGTTTATTATCACCGCTGCCTACATTTCACCTTGCATTATTTATTTATACACACTTTAACATCACCGCTACTGACATGCCATCTTAAATTAGTTAGTTATTCAAATATAGTTTACCATTTACAATGACCGGTCTACCCAGAAAGCAGCCTTACAAACCAATTTTCGAGTTTGGACAGATTAATGCTATTAAAATAGTAGTTCATGCATTAAAAGCCGTATGACACAGTTTGATATTCCTGCCACAAGCATAGCCACTGTGAAGCACCTGTCGGCACTTGGCTCAATATCTTCTTTTTTTTTAATGAAATAAAGTTAACACAAGAAGCTGATTCTCTAGGTCCCCCACCTTTTAGGTGGTATGAAGAATAGATCTGTGTAATATGAAAGCTAAATCTTGAACTGGTTTTGAAATATCACGTACACAAGGCAAGTCACCGAGACGGTAGCTCTGGAAACAGAATTCAGGCAATCGCAGCCAAAATCCAATCAGGTTGCGATAATGTCATGAGGAATAGATATCTGCAATAAGAAAGCTAAATGTTCAACAATTTTTGAACTATTGCGTACACAAAAGTACATGAACGACATGATCGATCGGGTCGGACGGAGCTCATTTCAATGTCCCCCATCTCTGACCTTGTCGGAGTGGCAGGGGACAAAAACAATCAGCCGACAGTGCAAAGCTAACTTTAGTACTTACCCTCAGCAATGAAGAAGAGGCCAGGCAGTTCACGACTCAGGAATCAGAAACGTGGGGCAGGAGAAGTAATGCAAATGACTGGCAGAGAGTATGAACACTGACTAGATATCTGATATGGTGGATAAACTAGGTTAGAAATCTTAACTTGACTGTCACAGAACACTCAACGTTACATTGGTTTCCATTGTCAGAACACTGCCGATATAATAATGCTGTCTTATCTGCTATCAGGTGGACATTAAAGAGTTCATGGTGTCTTTCAACGATGAGTAGGCGAGTTGTTGGCAGCACACTAAACAAATCACAAAATCCTTCTCTGAATGCCTAGGGGGCACTGCATCATTGGCATAGTCCTGCCTCATTAATGATGCAACCATCGGGCTGAATTTGGGATGGAATCCCAGTCCGGTATGCATTCGCTCACAACAACTGGCTATAAGTGATGCCTTAGTAAGCCAATGCAACATACATTCACATTACACCATGACGTGCAACACCCAGTCTGACTCGCATTGTCATTGCACGACTCAGTTATCAATGCATCGCCGTGAGAGATACCGAATGAGCTGGGTTCAGTGATAACCCCTGACCTTTATTGCTCACATTATAACTTCAATTTCCACCAAAAATACATTTTTCTTTTGTGAAGGGCTTAAAAAAAACTGTCGTTTTTCAACTCATTTTCATAATTCTATGTCAGCGACCTTCCTGAGTACAGTAAAAATGTTGGTTCATGCACAGAAAACATCACGCCAGGTCATCATGAAGGTGCCACTCTATGTGAGCTGCTTCTTCCTTTGTATGCAATACCTGGCTGGCAGGATCGCCTAGAGATAAGCCGATGTACGCTCACCTCTGAGCCATCCAGCCTGAGTTTGAATCTCGCCCAGCTACAAACTGTCATCCTGGTGTCTCGCAGGCATGGTGATTCATCAATGTGTGTGTCATCGCCAGGATGGACATTAAACTGGGTATCTTGTCTACCAGCATCACTTGTTGGATGTTAAAGATCCCACAGTGTCTTTCGTGAAGAATAGGTGAGCTATCGCCAGCACCATGGCCAAACTCCAATGTCCTGCCCTCACCTACAGAGGGTGTTGTGTCAGCAGCCTAGCTAGGTCGGCACCCTCAGCCAATGATGTTACTTACAGCCATGTGCTGCATACGAAAAAAGAAGTATGAATCACGTGGCTGGGGGGGGAGGAGGGATGAAGGAGGTGGTGTTGATGATTTGCTGATGGTGCAGCACTCTGTATGATGAAGCATATGAGTGGTGTTGTATGAGTAAATAACATGGAGTGAACAATAAACCAACATGGCACTGAAGAGTGGGCTAATAGAAGCTTCACTTTTTAAAGAATATTTTCAAGTTGGTGTCTGCAAAGGAAGGGTTCAGGTTAAGTGTGAATTTTTTTTTCCTTTTCCTTATTTGTCGATCTCGGTAATCTGTATCACCTATTTTTTCTAACCCTTTACTAGTTTGAGATGTTCAAATAAGCCACGCACTCCCAGAGCCAGGATCTGCTGTTGATCTTAAGATGCGCTACTTGCAGTCACCCCAACTGGAAATTGATTGTTCCAAACAGTACACTACATGGCCAAAAGTATGCGGACACCCCTTCTAATTAGTGTATTTAGCTATTTCAACCACACTCATTGCTGACAGGTGTATAAAATCGAGCACACAGCCATGCAATCTCCATAGACAAACATTAGCAGTAGAATGGGCCGTACTGAAAAGTTCAGTAACTTTCAACGTGGCATCGTCATAGGATGCCACCTTTCCAACAAGTCAGTTCATCAAATTTCTGCCCTGGTGGAGCTGCCCCGGTCAAATGTAAGTGCTGTTATTGTGAAGTGGAAACGTTTAGAAGCAACAACAGCTTAGCCACGAAGTGGTAGGTCAGACAAGCTCACAGAACGGGACTGTCGAGTTCTGAAGCGTGTAGCGTGGAAAAATTCATCTGTTGACAGTTGCAACACTAACAACCGAGTTCCAAACTGACTCTGCAAGCAACGTCAACACAAGCACTGTTCGTCGAGAGCTTCATGAAATTGGGTTCCATGGCCGAGCAGTCGCACACAAGCCTAACATCACCATTTGCAATGCCAAGCGTCAGCTGGAGTGGTGTAAACCTCACCGCCATTGGACTCTGGAGCAGTGGAAACACGTTCTCTGGAGTAATGAATCACGCTTCACCATCTG
>CM068964.1:43924715-43935582 GCA_035128595.1 Eptatretus atami
AGTTTAGAAACAGTACGTGCCCGTAAAAAAAAAAAACAAAAAAATTAAATAAATAAATATTCAAACCGCGAGCAAGAAACAACAACCACACAGGCCGTTTCTTCGCTCTCGCGTGCCCATACGTGCGTGGCCCGGAAGTTCGCATATTATTCGCAGTTACGATTATTCGCAATTTAGTTTTAATGCGCAAATATTCAATTAGCGCCAACGTATTTTGCCTTTTCGCAATGTCATCGCAAGGAAAAACAAAAGAGAAGAGAAGAGAGAGAAAAAAATTACTTCCTGGTTCGGAGCACACCAGCTCACTCTGATGTTACTGAAATTTATGCACCGTCTAATATGAAAACGATCATAACTTGGGGCAGTGTTTATCTATAAATGCGCATAAGAAATCGAGAAATTATTAGAATACACGAAGTCATCACTATCCGGAAGCCCGTACGTTGTAACCCGTAATGGGAACGCTGAGCTTCCCTTCCCCATCGGCCACGCCCACGCAACAACGTGTCTTGTCATTGGTTGGTAAATAAATGGCCATAACTTGGGAGGCACTTGTCCGATTAATATCAAACCTTGAAAAGGCACATCCTCAGGTCCCCAGCAATATACCTGGCAAGTTTCAATTAGATCGGACCGTGGTTGTCGAGAAACAGCGGTCACAGACACACACACACACACACACACACACACAGACACACACACAACCACACACACACACACCACACAGACACACAACACACACACAGACACACACACACACACAACAGACACACACACACACGCACGCACGCACACACACACACACACACATTGCTGGAATTATAGATAGATGAAAAGTATGGATAAAATAACTGCAGATGAATCATTCAACAGAGTAGACAGTGATAGGACCAGGGGCATAGCCTGAGAGTAAAGGAGAGGAGAGTTAAGATGGTAGCAAGCAGGGGACTTTTACTCAGAGAATAGTTAATGCATGGAATGGCCTCCCTGGAAAGGTAGTGGCAGCAGAAACAGTAGATAAGTTTAAATTGGAATTAGATAGGTACCTGGAAGTTATGGAGATAGAGGGTATAGGGAATTGGCAGGACTTTTAGGTAGCTTAAGCATTGATCGGTGATTGTGTGCATTTTAAGGAGTGCTGTTGGGGGTCTCGTTTAGAGGTGCTGTGTGGTTGGTGTGTTTTTAACCAAGCCCATATGCCACCTCCCCTAAGAAGAAAAAATATATACATATACATCTTATTATATATACATATGTATATATATGTTTATATATAATATATATATATATATATATATATATATATATATATATATACCAAAAAAATGCAAAAGAGAAAATACAAAAATTAAAATAAATAGATAAATTCAAAAAAAAAAACAATTTTTTTTGCATTTCTTCTTTGGATCTTTGTGTGATAAATTAGTGTGGTGTTGATGTCGAGCAGGCATGATGGGCTGAATGGGTTCCACCTGGGTCTGATTTCCTTGGGCGTGGCTCCGCCCATAATGGGCGCACCATGCCCATTCTCAGGAAAACACAACTAGATCATGAATATAAACCTCCCACCAAAATTTCTCAGGATCGGATCAAAACCCACGGAGCTATGCTGCAGACAGACAGACAAGCCGGTAGGCGGACATGGGTAGTCGACTACCCAATAGAACCTGACGCGATGGGCCCGTTCGATGGGGAATGACCTGAGGATTAAGCACAAGAAAATTCATGATTCTAGCTTCAATGTAATGCTGCAGATTGTTTTTTCGTAAAATACCCCACATTTAGAGGTTTTTCGGCCGTTGCTAGGCAACGGAGGGGTCCATAGCAACGGTTCTTTCTCACACATAACTAGGACATACCATGAACCTACCATACCAGTTTCATGTATATCTGACTCATAGTCTCTGAGATATAACGAACTTCGTTTTTTATTGTTTTCGACCAGGGTTCATTCAAAGTCTATCTTCTCCGACAGTTTTCATGGATCCGGCTGAAATTTTTGACAATATGGCTGAATGTACTGCCACAGTCGCTCGTGGCCCGATTTTTGATTTTCGAAAAAATAATTTTTTTTATGATTTTTCAAAAATTTCAAAGTCCCTTTGCTAGGCAATGGTGGTGTCCATAGCAACAGTTCTCATTTGCACACAACTAGTCATGGTATGAACCTACCAACCAAGTTTCATCGAAATCGCCATTGTATTAACGGAGCACTGGACCGAACAGAGAACAGACAACAAACATATCGACGGAAATACTGATAATAAGGTAGAATAGAATAGAACAAATTAAAAAAAAAATTCTTGAAAAAATTTTTTTTGGGACTAGATCGCCTACCCACATACAGACAGACAGACATACAGACAGACAGACAAACCGGTAGGCGGACATGGGTAGTCGACTACCCAATAGAACCTGACGCGATGGCCCGTTCGATGGGGAATGACCTGAGGATTAAGCACAAGAAAATTCATGATTCTAGCTTCAAGGGTTAATGCTGCAGATTGTTTTTTCGTTAAAATACCCCACATTTAGAGGTTTTTCGGCCGTTGCTATGCAACGGAGGTCCATAGCAGCGGTTCTTTCTCACACATAACTCGGACATACCATGAACCTAAAAATACCAGTTTCATGTATATCTGACTCATAGTCTCTGAGATATAACGAACTTCGTTTTTTTTATTGTTTTCGACCAGGGTTCATTCAAAGTCTATCTTCTCCGACAGTTTTCATAGGATTCGGCTGGAAATTTTTGACAATATGGCTGAATGTACTGCCCACAGTCGCTCGTGCCCGATTTTTGATTTTCGAAAAATTTTTTTTTAATGATTTTTCAAAAAATTCAAAGTCCCGTTGCTTGGCAACGGTGGTGTCCATAGCAACGGTTCTCATTTGCACACAACTAGGTCATGGTATGAACCTACCCACCAAGTTTCATCGAAATCGCCATTGTATTAACGGAGCACTGGACCGAACAGACAGACAGACAAACATATCGACGGAAAAACTGATAATAAGGGTAGAACAAATTTCAAAAAAAAAATTCAAAAAAAAATTTTTTTTTCGACTGGATCGACTACCCAACAGAACACACAACAATAACGAATATAGTGGTCACTTATTTTTTTCGTGAAAATATTTTTTCTGGAACCAATATAATATCACCAAGATTACAAATAAATTTAAAATAAATAAATATCACCAAGATTACAAATAAATTTAAAATAAATATAATATCACCAATATTACAAATAAATTTGTAGAAAAGAAATGTTTGGATTATGATTGGTGTAAATCATGTCAACACAGAAAATGTATGACATTCATTTCTGCAATGACATGTGGAGAGGCGAGCATTCAAAGATTTTTACTTTTGTATATTTGGTATTACTTTTGACTTTTCTTACCCTAGCTATTATACAAGTGAGTGATGTAATCCATCATCTCCTTGGGAATGCTCTCCATGATATTTTACAACTCTTCGATGTGCATTTACTATTTAATCCATCAAGTTTGAGTTAACTCATCTTTTGAGTTATATCACAGTGCTTTTCATGTCCACTTGCTTTTGACTTTGTATTGGTGGAACCATTGTTTAAATAAAACAAAAAATCTCTCTCCTCTCGTTTTATTCTCTGTAAGCAATTTACCTTTAGCTCTCTTCCAAGAGGGTGTTTAGGATGGCTTGAGGTATATGCCACACACAACACACACACACCACACACACACACACACACACACACACACACACACACACACACTCGAAGCTGACTAGCCTGGGTTTGAATCTCAGTCCAGCTATAAACTGTCCTCCTAGTGTTTCACAGGCAGAGTGATTCATCAATGTGTGTGCAGTCATTCGGATATACGTTAAACAGGCATTCCATCTGCCGGTATAAGTTGGTGAACGTTAAAGACCCCACAGTGTCTTCAGAAAGAATCAGCAAGCTATTGCCGGCACCCTGACCAAATTCGAAATTCCTGCCCAGGAAAACTCTCAGGAAGCAAATTCTCAGGAAGGAAAACTGGAAATTTGGAAAGAGGTGTGCTTGGGTGGGTTAACAGGGTAGACAAGATCATGGTTTTGGATGGGGGATGATCTGAGATGGTGGTGAACAACCATCTTGAAGAAGCCTTGGAGAAATAATAAGATTGAAAAAATGTGGAAGTTGTTCCACAGGTGGAAAAAAAAGAGGAATGAAAGAGTGGAGGTGAGCAGTGATTCTGGAATTTAGGAGTTTCACCAGAAGTGGGTTGCTGGTGGACCATGTGTGCCCTCCAGAAACCTAAGGGGTGGGGTACAAGCACAGAAAGAGCAGAGCGTGCAAGACCAGAAAGGAAGACATTAAACTCTGCAAGACCTCTAGTTATTCCACGAACTTGACTTTGCATACAAAAAAAGGAGGCAAGAGAAGACAGAGAGACCACCTAATCCATGTCTTTGTAATTGCTAGAGTTTGTCAAATAAAACATCTTTTTCTGCTACAGTACTAGAAATACCCGCTCCGGAAGGAAGAATTGTCAAGTCGCTCCTTCCCTCCCACCCGCTCCCCTCGCAGGAGGCAGGAGGTTAACCAGGGTAACCAGGAGTTACCCTGGGTAACCATACCAACACGTATGCAAAATTTGTGGAGTCGGGCCAGCCCTGTTTTTGTCGATGATTTTCAGATGTAAATACATACACACGTACTGTGCACACATACATACAGAGAATTGTCATATATAATATAGTAAGATTGGAGTTGAAGTGCGAGAAGAAAATATGGAAAAAGGGAATGACAGAAAAAACAATTCTATGTTGAGGAGGAGCTGAAGTCTTCACATGACATTATTGTCATCACAAGTGGCCCAGTGTCATCTGTAACATCTTGCTGCATGCTGACATACCCAGCATTCATATTCCTCTCACATGAAACAAAGGCCCAAAATGGAACTTATTTATCGGCTTTAATAGCCATTCTGTGGCGTTATGTGTCTCTTCATTCAACAGTGGGAGTAAAGTTGTTGTACTATGTACACACAATCAAAGTTCATTTTAAAAATAGCAAAGAATATTCGGTGTAATAGCTAAATCAGCATTGCAATTACATTTTGATTTATTGATAAAGCTTGGTCATTTCGCATTGTCCATCCGAGAACTTAGCTCGATTCGAGTCTCATACATTGTGGATTTGTGCATCATCTCATGTCATTGTAATTCTTGTGAAGGTTCATGCAAATTGCCGAGGCTCATGCAAGAGCTAAACGACAGAGGTTGGAAGGTGACTGACAAGACTAAACCTTCCACACTAAAAAAGACTCTGAGTCTGCTGTTCACCAGATTGGACCAAAGTCATGGGACTTCAGGCATGGTTTTATGGCAATGAACTTTGTTCAACACGTATTCACTTTCAATCCAAAGTTTTGGTTCCTCCATCTGATCAGAAGGTTCCGGTGGGTGATACTTGATCGAGAACATGTCAGGCTTTGCTGGGTGAATGTTATCAACAGATCGTGTGCATATAGCATAGTTTAGGTCTCAGGGTTTAACTGATTATTTTTATTTTTTCCATCAATATCTTAATGACATCAATTTACATAACACAGCACACCACTGATCGGGGGAACAGCCAAATGAAAGATAGATTTGTGACCACTTTCATTAAACAATGTTTTCTTCCAATTAAATTTTAAAGAAGGAATTGCAAGGAAACACAAAAAGTCCGTTTGACCCATCGTGCTTGTTTTATACTCTCATACTTGCAGGGACAAGCAAATGAAGAGGGTTGGTAATTACCTCCGCCACCTTTATGTTTTCACCCGTTATGTATGTCTGTCTGTCTGTCTGTGAACACGATATCTCAAAAAGTTGTGGAAGGATTCGGACTGAATTTGATGGAGAGGTTGGGTTGTGATAAGGCCGAAATGACCATATTTTGGTGAAGATCCGAATCCAGATCAGGATACGAGAATATTTTGATGATTCTTCATCGTTGAGAGATATAGGGCCAAAACGATTATATATATATTATATATATATATATATAATATAATATATTATATATATATAATATTACCAGTATATATATAATTATATATCAAAAGTTGTGGACGAGTTATGACAAAACTAGGTGGATGAATTGTGTAGGTGCCAAGAACAAGCTGATGAGATGTTGTTTCAGGTCTGAACAAGATCCAGCTCATCAGTGGTATACAATTTGTAAATTGTTCAGCCTGGCAGAGGTATGTGCTGCACCAAGTTCTGTTCTGGTAACCTCGCCAATGAAAGGGTATTGCATTTGGTCCGTTTGGTTGTTTGTTTGTTTGTTCTGTCTGCACAGAACTTTCGTGTTTTTCTCCACAACCGCTTGTTGGATTAAGACGAATATTTTCTCTGCAGGTGCGACTACTCATGTAAAATGTTTCATCATAAATTATGACGTCAAAGGTTACGTGGTTGTGGCAGCTATATTGGAAAAAACGGGGAAAAATAACTTTGGACCTCTGTATCTCTGAAACCGCAAAAAAGGAAAAAGATTGAAACTTGGCACATAGCAAGTCCTCCTCATGGGGAATAAGTGATTTTTATGACATCATAGGTGCCTTTCATTATGACGTCACAATTACATTATAGAACGCCACATTGATCAGTTAAAAAATTTGAGGGTCATCAAGGGATAAAAAGGTCCACAGAAAAAAAAAATTATGACGTCATCGTCACGTACGTATTTCGACAGCCATATTGTAAAAAAAAAAAAACTCCAAAAATCTTCTTCTCTGAAGTGGCTAAACAGATTGAGGCGAAACTTTACACATATGAGCGTCCATCCATGTGGAACAAAACGTCACACCTCTGATGTCATAATCACATGGTTTGGCAGCCATATTGGATTTACCCTAAAACATTTAACAATCTTTTTCTCCAGACAGCTGTACAAGATTAAAGGGGAAACTTCACACACGTGTTCCCCACGCCTTGTGGGGATATCAGGGTGTTCACAAATATAATTGATAGATCACATGGTCTGGCAGCAATATTGATTGAACAAAAGTTTTAAAAAAAAATTCTTTCTGTTGAACCACTTCATCGATCGAATGAAACTTCACAATTATGATCGAGTAGTGATGGGAAATATGTTTTAAATTTCAACCTGAATGGATGCATTAACTAGCAGTCAGAATTATTGTGATTTTTTGATCTGGGTTATTTTGATTTTTAAATTTTTTTTGAATAAGGCTCACTTAGCTGTGCTTGTGAAGTTTGGGCTCACTTGGCTGTGATTTAAATTCTCGTTATCCTGATCTGTGCTTGGATGAGGATGAATTTGAGGCTCACTTGGATGAAGTGGAGGAGTAGCAGCTGAAATCCGAATCCTTATCCAAGTTCCTCCTGATGACTTCATCTTTGCTTTTTGCTTGTTCGGGTTCTTCTGATGACTCAATGCAGGACTGTACCATACCTACAGTATTTGTCTCTATTTGATATTTGATTTTGATTGAATTTATTTAATTCCATTCTGAATTCAATTGAATAATAATAAACGTCATGGGTCAGGGTCAGGTGTCCATTCAAAGGGGGGTTGCATCAAAGTGGAACATATTGGTACGCTTGTTTTTTCTTGTTTTCTTCTATATTTCCATCACTTTTGACTTGATCTCTTCACCTTTTTACTACTTATTACATGTATCTGCCCATCTTCATTTCCTTTTCCTTTTCTCTCCCTACCTCTAAATTTATTTTGTGGACATAGATTATGTGTGTACAGGATAATGAACTAACAAAAAAATCATTCTCATCATCATCTTGGATTCAGAAAAAGTTTGATAACATGCAAGAGCCACAGTGCTAATCATATACACACTGGGCGTAACAAATGCACCGCTGCGCATGTCGCATTGCACTAGGCAAGGATAGATAGACATACTCTCATGCCAGTGCTTTACAGCAGGGCGTTTCATCAGTGTGTGTGCCATCCCTCGGATGAATGGAAAGCCAGTTGTCCCATCTGCTATCATTTGTTGGTGGATGTTAAAGATCCGGTGATGTCCTTCACCAATAATTGGCGGCTATCAACAACATCCTGAACAAATTACAAATTTCCTGCCCTGATTAATTTGTGGGAAGACAATGGCAAACCATCTAGTAACACCTTTACCAGCAGCCAAAGACCTACCTTCAAGCAGTCAATCAATGTTCTCAAGGTCTTTCTATTTTTGTCAATCGCAATTGTTTATCTTTTCGAATTCTCTGCTCTCTTGATGGTGTATGCATCTGACATGAATGATGTGCCTCCATTTCGGTCATTCACTTTCCTTCTTCCACTTCTTTCAAAATTTCTCCATTCAGTCACTACCTGTGTGTTTCTTTTACTCACTCACGATGTATACCTCGAATTAGGCACTCATCAGTGAAAAACCTTTACTCACACATTACACTTCATTTCACCATGGTTTCTGCGATGTGTGTTAAGGTTAAATCAATCCTGTCTGATTGTATACCTGTTCTGACGCATTGAAGAATGAAAATAAATCATACATAATGTAATCTCCCTTTTGGGTGCAGAGAAAGACAACTTGATTTGAAACGTACACCTTATGGTTCACACACAGTGGACACAGGTTCGCTATATGCGCGCTCGATGGAAAGAAAATGGCTTGTAATTGCAAGTTGTCCTACTGTATATTACAGGACTAGTTCTACTTGTCACTGATGCAGATCGACACAAACCTTTACGAACAAGATGGTTCCTCATAGTGCTTGTCTTAATCAGTTTAAATATAATAGACTTGGCAGACCAGAATCAGTCATTAATGGCCAAATTAATTGAAAAGAGGGCGTCAATATCTACCTGCTTTTGTCTGATGGGACCATGGAAAGATTATTGTTGTGTGATGTGTTGACTGGATTGGTTGAAACAAATGCTTTGCAGGCCAGAAACTTAATTTTGTGACCAATTTGAACTCTGATACTTGTATAATCCTGAAAAAGGATCGAATCTGAAATGTTTTCTCGTATATAGCAGTTGTTTGAATCCATTTCTGTGCCAAATCACAACCATCAAGTCATTGACTCAAATATAAGGGAATGGAAAGCAATCATGTCAAGGGGGGTTGGATGTGCTTGACAACTCGAGCAAGGGCCCTTCCATGCCAAATTTGTGATCTGGGGGTATAGAGCCAATGTTACCTTCATGCGAAAATTGGAGTCTGCGTTGTATGGAACAAAGATATATCCATGCCAAATTGAAGAACAATTGGCTCAGAAATTAAGGAATGGCATGCAATTGTAATTGTGAGGAAAGAAAGAAGAATAAAAGAACCAGAGAAAAAACAAACATGCCTCACCTCCCTGTAGGAGTAAAAGTACACTCCAATACACCTTTATCTATACTCTTGTAAACTAGAAGGCACATCGGTAGAGAGCATACCTCCACCAGGCTGATTAATTTCTGTTTTGTTCCCACTGCTAGGCTGGATCTGGGATTTGGACCTGAACTAAAATTAAATTGGCTTGTTCTTGTCACCTAACCAACTCACCCACCAAGTTTTGTCCAAATCTGTCCATAACTTTTTGAAATATCGTGCTATATATCATTTTAGCCTTGTCACTCAATGGTGAAGAATCACTTAAAAAAAATTTCTCTCGATCCGGATCTGGATTCGGATCTTCACCAAAGTCGAATCAATTTTTCATTGTTACATACCCGAACGGCCCACCAAGTTTCGTCCGAATCCACAACAACTTTTGGAAATATTTGTTCACAAACAAACAAACAAGAAAAGATAGCACGATACTTGCGAAATCCAAAAACCAAATTTGACCTCAAAAATAATTGGTGGTTGAATTCAGTGACCTGAAATATAAATCCTCTTCAAATTTCAACTCAATCGGATGAAAATTGCAATTTCAGAAATACGGCCTATGTTGGTCGATGGGCGATTGTTGACCTCAAAAATAATTGGTGGTTGAATTCAGTGAACTGAAATGTAAATCCACTTCAAATTTCAAGTCAAGCAGATGACAATTGAGGATTTTAGAAATCTTACTGAAGTTGTTGACCTTTGGCCTATGTTGACCTTTTGGCAATGTTGACCTCAAAATAATTGGTGGTTGAATTCATTAAGCTGATATGAAATCGATGTTCAAATTTCTAGTCAATTGGATGAAAATTGAGAACTTTAGAAATTTGACAAATTTGTTGAGCTTTGGATTTTGACCTCAAAACAATAGGCTTCTTGCTTATGACAAACTCTAGCACGTGGTGAAGTTTCATGAAAATCAGTTTAAAATTGTGACCTGTAAGCGATAAGATTAAAAAAAACAGACAAACAAACAAGAAAATGACTCGTGCAGAGCACGAAACTTGCAAAATCCAAAAAACAAATTTGACCTCAAAAATAATTGGCGGTTCAATTCAGTGGCCTTATACTATAATCCTCTTCAAATTCAAGTCAATTGGATGAAAATTGAGGATTTAGAAATATCACCACAGTGTTGACCTTTAGCCAATGTTGACCTTTTGACCTCAAAAACAATAGGTTTCTTCCTTATGACAAATTCTACCATGTGGTGAAGTTTCGGGAAGATCAGTTTAAAATTGGACCTGTAGCGATAAAACAGACAGACAGACAGACAGGACAGACAGACAGAATAACAAAATAGACAACCAATATACTCTCTATCATATCTCCTCGCAACCGCCTCCTTTCTAGTGAATAAAGCCCTGTCTCCTTCAACCGCTCCTCAGAGCTAAGTCTAGCTAGGCCCGGAATCAATCTAGTAGCCCGACGCTGAACCATCTCTATGGCATCTATGTCCTTCCTGAATTGTGGTGACCAAAACTGCAGACAATTTTCTAGATGTGCCCTCACTAAATTCCTGTACAAT
>CM068964.1:43936125-43949957 GCA_035128595.1 Eptatretus atami
CCCCTTGCATCCTGTAATCTCTATTTTCATTGTTCTTTCCCATCCCCAACACCTTACACTTGATCAGGTTTAATTGCATCTGCCAATCTTTTGCCAAATCTATGCAAGTTTCAATACTTTCCTGAATCTGATCACCACCCCCTCTGCTATCCACCTTACCTACAAGCTTTGTGTCATCTGCAAATTTGGAAAGCCTACTCTGCACCCCACTATCCAAATCATTGATGTAAATCATGATTAGTAATTGTCCGAGTACGGATCCCTGAGGTACCCCGCTACTTACATCCTCCCAGCAAGACATCCTCCCACTCACAGCGACTCTTTGCTTCCTATCACTAAGCCACTTTGCAATCCAATTACCGACCTGACCAGCCACCCCACAAGCCCGCACTTTGCCTAACAACTTCCGATGTGGTACCTTATCAAATGCCTTCTTAAAGTTTATAAATACTATTTCCACTGCCTTTCCATCATCCACCCAATCAAACACTGCTTCTTAGAACTCCAAAGGAACTACCTTTGGCAAAGCAATGCTGACTACCTTTAATTAGTTTGTATTTATTTAAATGGATCTGCGTCTGTACATTGTCAAGTTTGATTCAAAGTGCTCAAGCAAGCACTCCAACGGAATGGAGCGCTTGACATTGCTGAACAAGATGGCGGCCTTCAATGTGAACAATGCCATCTCGGTACTCGAGCAAATGCTATCCGGGTTGTCGTTTTCAATTTTACTCGATCCTGTTGTGAAAACAACGACCCTAAACAAATTTCTTGTGTTAGCAAGCAGTAGCTACAGAGAGTACGAGGATGAAAAAAAAATAAAGAGAAACTAGAACGGCACTCGGTAGAATGCATACCACTACCAGGCTGAACAATTACGTTTTATATCCCACTAATAGACCAGATTTATGTCTCTCTGAAAGGATCGTTTGGACCCCCCCATCTACTTTCTCAACAATCCTCTGGAAGAAGTCCTTAATTTCAAGCTTCTTTGTTTCACTATCTGCCATTATCTTACCTGGTAAGGCCACAGTTCTAACCTGGCCTTCAAAGCCAGTCGCCGACTGGGAATCCTCCATTGTGAAAAGTCCTTCCTTGGCCTACCTGAGCTCCTGACCACATACAAAGCTTTCATCCACAGTCTGATGGAGTACTGCTCTCCCCTCTGGCGGTGCTCAGCCTCTCACCTTTCTCGGCTTCACGCAGTGGAAACCAAGGCATTTTGGATCATTGGTATCTCCCACGATAAGGCTAAGTCGTTGGGCCTCTCATTCTCTCACTGCAGGCAGGTCAGTGGTCTTTCTGTCTTCTACATTCTCCTCTCCGGTCTCGCCCCTCCCCCCCCCCGCTCTGTCTGCGATTTGTCCCCACCATATTTACCGGGCGCTCAAGGTCCGCCAACAACCCCTTCTGGTGAAACTACCAAAATCACGAATCACTGCTCACCTTCACTCTTTCATTCCTCTTTGTTCCCCACCTTTGGAATAAACTCCCTCACTCTGTTCAATCCCATTCTTCCCTCCAGGCCTTCAAAACAGCTGTTCACCACCACCTCTCATCATCCCCCATCCAAAACCTCGATGTTTTCTACCCCCGTTAATCCACCCCACACCCACCTCCTTCAAATCCCTGCTTTTCTTCCTGAAAGTCCCTGTAGTGTCCATATTGTATACCCCATGTTCCCCACCCCATCGCTCTTCCTTCCACAGATCTCCTAATGTCTCTGTTCCTCACTGTTTTGTCCTTCCCACACCCCTCTTGTCTCATGCCACCCTTGCTGTGCATTGTGTGTTCGCTCTCATACGAGCCTTGACAAGGTCTGCAAAAAAACCACAAAAAAAACAGATCTGCATCTGTACCTTAATCAAAATCTAATCAGCTTGTTTTTTTTTACCTACTCAACTCATCAACCAAGTTTGATCAGAATCCGTCCACAATGTTTTGAAAGATCATGCTATACAGTATATCGTTTTTGTGAATATCAGTATATCGTCATGTGGATATCGACTCATGGCCAAATAAACGACCACATATTACATGAGGAACCTTGGTTCCATGTGGTGACAGCACTATCAGGCACAAGCTGTCCTTTCCTTGATTGTAACAATCTGGTCACCGCTAATGTTTTAGCTATCATGATGTTTACCGGTCAGTGGAATTCACAACTGGACTGTGTCTCAGGTATGAATTTGGAATACAATTTTTTGTCACTCTACTGACTCACAATGGCCTGGGGTTTTCAAAATGCAAAGATAGACTAGTCATGAATTAGAAGCAAACATTAATGACATTCTTGTTCTACAAATGGGAGGTGCCACCTCATACTTTTACTTGAATTACAAGGATTTTAGTACACATTGGACAAATTAACAGAGTACAGTGGATGGGATTTGAACCTCGGTTTCCAGCATCATGAGCCATCTGTTTAAAAGTGCTTTCTGTCTCTTGGCTGCAACAATGATTGGTATTAACTGTACAAGTCTCCAAATTTTGGGAATGCTAAACATGAGAACACAAATAATCCCTTGATTGTAATCTTAATGCTCGTCCAACATTGGGAATATAATTTTATCTTTTTACAAATCCAAGTCGTTTTACACAACAATCTTGGACCTTTCTACACTCTGTCTAAAGGAAATAGCTATATCAAAACCTGAAAACAGTCCATTTGTTGAACATGCAAATGCAATCATGAGGCTGAACTGAAAGGCTGAAAGGAAGGACCTCCCAAACCACAATGCAGTAAAACAGAAAAAGGAAGCTTACTTTGACATGGCTTTGGAAATCCTCCTTGTCACCCTCTGGTTGTTGGCAGCCTGTGTGGGCATGTTACTGCGGGTAAGGCTAAGAGCTACCTTTGTATTAATGAATGTTATTCATCATTATTGCAGCTTAGGTTTGATGCCAACATTTGGAAGGTTGCTTCAGTTTTGCTTTATGTTTGAGAAGTTACATTTTAAGTGTGGCTCTAATACGGTTCGATGTTCTCAAATTCTACTCTGCCTTTTCATGCGTCTCTTTTGTTTACTTCCTTCAGCCTGCTCTCTCCTCTGCCATTCCTCTGCCTCTCCAGCCTGTCACGACCAGAGCATCATCACTCACATTCACAAGAAGGGTGCAGAAACAGATCCTCTCAACTACAGACCAGTGAGCTTACTTCCAATTGCAAGCAACATTATGGAACACATTATTTCTGCTGACATAGCCTTTCCCCTTGTCAAGCAGCCTTTCTGATCAGCAGTTTAGTTTCTGTTCCAGTTGCTCATCTATGGTCATACTACTGCTTCGCTCTCAGCTATGGATGCTAGAGGCCATGAATCTCAAACAAGAGGTCAGGGCCGTCTAATTGGACATATCTCTGGCATGAGACAGTCTTGTTAAGCTCTCAGCCTGCAACATTCAATGTTCTCCGATTTCCTAACTGGCTCTCTGACCTCCACTCACACAGTCAATGTGTGGCAATCAATTGAACACTCTCCTCCTCTCTCCCAATGGGGGCTGGAATGCCCCAAGACAGTGTCTGGAGCTCAGTCTTGTTACTCATCAACATAAAGGACCTCCACAATGCCCTGGAAAACACTCTTCCTTTGTAGATGATTACATATTGCGTCCTATGGTACCCTATCCCATTTACAGGCAGACAGCAGCTGCATCAGTCTCTGCTGACCTGGAATTGGTTAGATGCTGGTCTGATAAATGGAGTATATATGTCAACCCTGGCAAATCTCTGTCTCACCCTGTCACTTGGGAAGGAGTCAAACAAACTCACTTTTTTTCCACGGTCAGACACTTGAACTTCTAGTCCTATAAACTGACCATTCCTGCACTGACAATATATCCAAGATGGCCTCCAAAGCCAGCTACAACTGGGAAATCTTTGTCATTCCAAGTGATTCCTTGAAAAATCTGAAGTCCTTACAACCTACAATGCCTTTGTCAGTAGTTCAATTGAGTACTGCTCTTCCCTATCGGCTGGTACCCCAGCATCTCATCTGTCTCTCCTAGATTATGTGAAATTTAATGCTTTCAACATTACTTGTATCCACCACAATGAACCAAAAGTGCAAATCCTGTTGTTATCACATTGCAGGCCTCTGTTTTTTCCACCTCTCCTCCAGTCCTGCTCCCTTTGCTCTCTCAGCCCTTTGACCCTCCTCACCTCCTCCAGGACATATATTCTTCCAGTAACCACCACCTAATTAAACTCCAAAACTCCATGTTTACTGCACACCACCACTCTTCTTCAGTTTGTTGAATTTCCTTCAGAGGCAGTTTAATCCCTCTCATTCCTCCAGGGCTTCAAGGAAGTGGTGAACCACCATATAATTTCACCCCAATTCTCTACTCGTGATATCTTCTCCCCACATTATTCTAATTACCTCATTCAACCCTCCTAGATGCAAGTTTCTGTCTTTCCCAATCTCATCTTTTCCTGTTCATACTTTCTCTTGCTCCATATGTGGCTCCATTTCTTCAAAGTCAATCCATTGGCCTTTTACCCTCTGTCACATCGCACTTCCTTGAGCCTTGATCTTGTATATAAAAAGCTTTGTGTTTACGTCTGAACAGTACAAGTAACAATTCTATGGTAAATTATTTGCAGCACATTAAAATTACAGCATCACAAAGGTTATAGACATCTAACAGGATGGTGTAGGGCAGAGGTGGGGAACCTTTTCTAATGTGAGAGCTGTAACAGATATTGTTAAACTTGGTGTGGGCCAGATATATACTTAGTGATTTGGTAGTAATTTAAACAGCACATCTAAACAATGTAACTAATAATTCTGACCTTTGACTGAAAAGCATGACACTCTGAGTCAATTTTATGCTTCTTAACGCTCACCATTTTATCAACCATGACCAATGATACCAAAAAATTTTCACTTATTTCACCGCTTATTATCTCAAACTGTTCAGACTTTAAAAAAACAGGCAGTTGTGATACAAAATAATTCTTATATGTACTCGCTTTATCTCAAACTATAAGGTGATACTCTGGCAACAATATGTACTAAGAGACAGAGCACGTGTGTGGTCGTGAAGCTTGTCCTTCCTGTCTTCCTGCTCATTTCCTGCCAAGACTGATGCTTTTGCTTGAAGCAGTGAATATGGTTATATACAACTTATGAGGATTAAAGAAGTTGTAGTATTTCTTGGGAAATAAAATTTGTGGATTTTTAATAATCCTACATATTTTTTTTCTTCTTCTTTCCCTTCTTGTGCCATTAGGCACACAGGGCTGCTGAGGCAATTTCATTATCTAGACCAATGGGGGTTACGACCTGGACGAGTTGCCACTCCGATACAGGATACTCGACGGCAAGTATATCTGGATCGAGATTCAAACTCAGGCTGGACAGCCAGAGGGAATCTGTATACCTCCACATTATCCTGCCAGCCCTTCATACATAATAGCTACGTAAAATACTGTCGGACCCTGCTTTTTACGGATTCGCTCTTCGTGCACCCTGTGTATCTGCGGGTCATAAAATGTGACCTGATTCGACTTTCACGCTTCGCGTATTCACTTTTTTTTTTTACACTTCAGGACTGGTCTCCTATATCCACCTGTGAAATTGGAAATCAGCCAACATCACAGCATTAAAATGGTGTAAAAATGGATCTGCCAAACCACAGACCAATTAGCCTCCTGTACTTCCAATCATCAGCAAGGTCATGGAATCCATCATCACAGATGACATAAAATCATTATTTTTCTCCAACAGCCTCATCTCAGATCATCAATTTGGATTCAGACCTGGTCACTCTACCTTTGACATGCTGCTTCTCCTTTCCCAACAATGGTGAAGGCCCTCAATATCAGATATGAGATCAGGGCAGTCTCTCTGGACATATCTCGAGCTTTTGAGAGTCTAGTATCCTGCCTAACTCTCCAAACTGGCTGCTTATGGAATCCAAGGCTAACTCCACTGTTGGATTACTGACTTCCTCTAATCTCGTAGACAACGTGTGTCTCTCAATGGAACCCTTTCATCAACTCTCCCAGTCAAGGCTGGAGTACCAATCTGTTAGTACCAAGGCACTATTCTAGGCCCCATATTAGGACTAATCTTCATCAATGATCTCACTGACTGTCTGGAAAATCCTCTTGATCTCTTTGCTGATGACTCCACTCTCTGCCGTGACATCTCATCTTTCTGACAGACAGGCAGCAGCAGCTTCTTCCTTCTCCTCAGAATTTGACAAAATCCACAAACTGGTCAAACACAATTTTGCTTATGTATCCATATTGTGCACCCTTTGCCTTCTCCCTTACCCTTCATCGTTACTTGCATCCCTTGTTTGTCCGTCTCTGACTACTTTCTCCCTCCGCCTTGCTGGTGCTTTTTCTCCTTTCTCCTAATGTTTCATTTGATATGTTGTATCCTGATTTGTTCTGTGTAAATCGCTCTTCCACAAGCCTCGACCATGTTAAAAAAGAAAAACTTTTAAAAACAATGCCGCAACATTCGTGGACACTGACATTTGCGGACCCTGACATTCACTGCATTTTTCAGGAACATATCCCCCATGAATAGCGGGATCCGACAGTACTGAACAAAATCTCACCATGGGGGCTGCATCAAAATGTCATGGGGCAGAGGTTCCCCATACCTCGTGTAGGTGTTGTTGGCATGTGTTTCGAAAGAGACGAAGAATCTGAAGTGGGAACAATAGGTTTATTCTACTAACAGGCTCAGCACAGGTCTGTAACTGGAACCAGTCGCGCGACTTCCCAGTCAGGCCTCAACAGTGCCTCCTACATGCTAGCATAAACCCAGGGCCGGCCCTAGATCAAATTACGCTCCATGAAAGCAGCACCCACTCTCTATTTGTTGATCTTTTAAAATTCCTTATGAGGAGGTAGCGAGGACAGGCAGTGGTGAGGACATGGCGAGGACAGGCAATGGTGAGGGTGGAGCCGGTAGCGAGTGCAGGCAGGAATGAGGGTGCAGCAATAGAGAAAGGTAGGAATGAGGCCGGGGAGTTTCTGGTGGCAATGCAAGTATTACATATGTGGATGCTTCATTCTGCAGGAAGGATTGTACATATAGAGTTGGGTGCAGTTTCAAAGGAGCAGGAGTTAGGGACATTGAAGGAAGGTTAAATGACATCGTATCAGATCACGCCAGGAAGACGTTGGTTGTGGTACACCTTGCACCAAATTATGTAGGGAAAGTTCAGAGGATTTGAAAAATAGGTGCAGAGATATTGGGTAAGTGACTGAAAGCATGATTTTTTTGTTGTTCGGTGATGTTTTTTTTTGGTATTCTCCCAAGATTAGGAAATGGAATATAATTTGTGAGCAGAGTGATAAATGTCAACCTATGGCTGGAAGAATGGTGTAGGGAGGAAGGTTTTGCATTTAGGAAGGAGTCGGATTCATTTCGGGTTCAAAAGGATCGGTGTTTCCAGGCTGAAGGAGACATGACTTTATCTATATTATAAAAGAAGCAGTGTGTGTGTGCGTGTGAGTTCCACCCATTGGTTAGACAGTTCTCCTGACTCCACCCACAATTTCTATACCATGGCTACCAATTTAGGAACCCTTTAGAACTCTCTATAATTACCCTTTAGAATTACCCTTTCCAACCCTTTAGAACCCTTTAGAACCTTTTATAACCCATTAGAACCCTTTAGACTTGCCCTTTAGAACCCCTTCTCTCAAGCACCACTTTTTCTGGAAATGTTATTCAGGTTTGCTATTATTTCCAACAATTTCCTCTTCAAATTGTGATGGGGTTCTGCGAAGTTGGTGATAGCATGATAGGAGAGTAGACTTCAAACTCAGGCTGGACTCCACTCTCTATTATTACAATAGCTATTGTGCCTGATGAAGCCGGCTGTTGCCTGAGACCGGGTTTCCTGAGACCGGGTCCGCTCTTGCTTTTTTGCTCAAATTAGCAGAGTCGATTTAGCTTTTTACTTTTGGTTGGAAGCGCCTCCCACTTCTTTAAAAATGTATAATCCCAACCGCCCCAATCTTATACATATATATATATATATATATATATGTCTATATCTATACAGTAAACATATATATTTTATATATATGTACAGTATATATATACTGTGCTCGTTACAGTAAAACTTCACAAGGTCTCATGCATGAGTACCTGATTCCTGCATGATGAAGTTACAAACTATAACGCATCCACCAAATCCCGAGTGGAAATATTAATTTATGACAGTAGTACAATTAAAACTTATTTGAATTATGAGAGAGAGAGAGAGAGAGAGAGAGAGAGAGAGAGAGAGAGAGAGAGAGAGAGAGAGAGAGTGGGAGAGAGAGAGGAAAAAAAAAATTGTAGCAGATAGAATGTAGAACTTGCTGCAGTGTGTATTTTATGTGAATACAATGTCTTCCAAGAGCTTTGAATTACCCATTGCGGATATGTTGATGTTCTCGATAAAAAGGTAATAACAGAGAGAAAGCAGCATTATATAGCATTCAATATTGAATAATCCAAATAAAGTTTGTGTTTGCATTTCAGATGGACAATGTTATCGAGGACATCATCAGTTTGGAGAGCAGCATGAAGGATGAGGTGATGAATGATTACACGGATGGTGCAGATGTGCAGATGACAAACAGTGTAAGAAATATCTTCCAGCTCTTTTACACGTGTCACTGAGTGCACACATTCACCTCATTATGACCGGTTGCCTAAGGCTACTACATACTCAGACGAAGTTCACAGAAGATCAAGGTAGAACTGACAGTGGGCCAAACATCAAGGGAATGAACTAACTGGAAAAGAGGAGAGGGAAGAGAAGAGGAAACACTGTAACTAACAAGTAAATTGTTGAGTTATGAAAGGTTGAAGTAGTAATAAAGATAATGGTTAGGAAAGGTAAATGAGTTTAATAAAGATCATGGGTCAAAATAGGGGGAGACAAGATATGCACTGCTTGCTTGAAGTCCTGGAGGATAGAATGAGACAGAACAGCCCTGGAAGGCAGTTCCATATACAGGAGAAGTGAGGAATAAAAGAGTTGAGGTGTGCAGTCAGTCGGGATTTTGGAAATTTAACAAGGGGGTTACTGGAAAATGGGTGCCTTCTGGAGTTGCTGGGATTAGTCGGAGGACTGAGACAACGGAGGGAGCAATGTTGGAGAACAAATGGTAGAAAACAGAGACCAGTGACTTGCCTGGATTGTGGAAGAGCTTTATATTCTTGATGAAGTGGATTGTGGATGCATTCTGAAAGCAGCAAAATAATCAAGATTAAGTCAATCAGGAATGAGTGATCAGAATGAGCCCTTTTACAGTTTACAGCTACAGTAATTTTTAATGTATATAATGTCAAAGGTTATTGCATAAAATCATTGTTTTCATTCTAATGGGTTGTTCAGCAATGCTAAAAGATGGATTAATGATTTTTTTGGAAGAGAAACATTAAGGTGTGGATCTGGAACTTACAAACTGATCTGAAAACAAACAGCTATTGCCATATTCTTGCATCTGTTCCCACCACACACATCGTTAACAGAGCCAATTCGAGTTGTGAGCATGTTAAGTTTGCATCCTTCCTTTTTTTTTAATACATGAATTTAATTTAGATTAACAACGATTTATGTAATAAGGTACAAGAAAGTGAGTGATTCTATGTCTGATCTGGGTTTAATTCTGGATCTGCAACGATAAATGCAGGACAGTACAGTACAGTACAGTACAGTACAGTACAGTGCAGTTCATCTTGTTGGGACAGAGCTATGTTTCTTTAAACAGTATCCAGCTTTTCCAGCAACATCAATACAATACAGGGAAAATTTGCATTGATTAAACCATTTCCTGAATGTTTGTTAGAATGTAAACGTGTCGTACTTAAAATATGCACTATATCATGTACCACTGCACACCATCTGTAAAGAAAAATGTTTACGACTTCCGACCACTGTATGGCGTCCATAAACAAAAAAACCCGCAGACACTTCTCTAATCACACTGTCATAAAACCGGAAAAAAAACCCCGCTCCTTTAGAGAGCGATCGTGCCCATGCAAGATCACATGACGTGCCATTGTCTTCAGCCACGAGACCTTCCGGTAACAAAGTGAAGCAACATGGGCCGACTTTTTTTTCCGGATATTTTTGTTGATTGATAGTTTCATGATTTTTCCTGGAATATTGGCCTTGAGTTACATAAGTATGCAAACTTTAATAATTGTGGCCCACCTAGAAAGTATGAAACATTTCTATGAGTGAGTGAGTCAGTTTGGGAGTGAGTGCTTAGAAAGCTTTTTATACACTAGCTCTGAAATACCTCACTGAAATACCATAAATATTCTCTTACAGCTCATATGACCATGTTCTGTGACAGTTGGATTATCTAATTAGTTTAATATAAAATTATTTTGTGTGCACTTATATCTTTACAATTGAATTCTAGCTTAAGTTTTCAGAAATAAGTCATGTACTCATTTTAATTTTTGAAAAATGCAATGTCTGGAGTTTCAGATACATACATACATACATACATATATACACACATACACACATATACGCCATCGAGGCGTGAATGTAGCTCCATTATAGTATGATATATAAGGTATAAGTCTGGGGTGGTTGGGGTTATACCTTTTTAAAAAGAAGAAAGGCGTATCCAACCAAAAAAGTTAACTAGATATACTCTGCTCATTTAAATAATCAGCAAAGAGCAGACTCGGTCTCAGGCGACATTTTACCCGCTTCTCAGTGAGCTTCCTCAGGCCAATAGACCCCATGTCTCGGCATGTGGCTGCTTTTTATTCCTGAGGTGACCAATTTATATTTGATCATGTGAATACGTTCCTGAAAAAATTAGAACCCTTTAGACTTGCCCTTTAGAACCCCTTCTCTCAAGCACCGCTTTTTCTGGAAATGTTATTCAGGTTTGCTATTATTTCCAACAATTTCCTCTTCAAATTGTGATGGGTTTCTGTGAAGTTGGTGATAGCATGATAGGGGAAAAGGGGGATAGGTCGGTTCCCAGTGGTTCATGATTCCAAAGTGAAAAATCAAAAATCCCATGAAAAACAGCAAATATGCAAAGCACAGGGCAGCAAATGTAGAAGCAGGTCAGAAAAACTGTGAATACGCCCACGAAAAACCACGAGTACATGAAGCACAGGCACGCAAATGCAGAAGCAGGTCAGAAAAACTGCAAAAATGCCCACGAAAAACTACAAATACACGAAAAAACTGTGAGTACGCTTTGCATCGGGCCAACGAATTTATTAGAGCAGATCACATTTTATGAACAGCGAATACATAGTTTCCACAAATATCAGGGTCTGACAGTATATACATATACATATATATATGTATTATATATATATATATAATATATTATTAATTATGTATTTATATATATATATTTAATATATATATATTTACATATTGTATATATATATTATATATAATACAGATATTATATATATATATATATATTATATATATATGTATAAAATACACGTATCCATCCATCCATCTATTGGGACCATACTCTGTGCAGAGCGTTGGTGCTGCCTAAGCAGTCTCCTTGGCTATTGGGCACAATCCTGGACAGGTCGCCACTCCGACACAGTATACCAGCAAGCTGGCACTCATTTTGCCGACCTCAGAAGGATGACAGGCAGAGTCAACCCCACCTGGTATTAATTAACATCCGAGTGGTACAACATCGGGGCAGATGTTGGGTTTGTCTTCAAAGAGGGCAAAATATCCTGTTTGTGAAATACGTCAACATTATTCAACATTATCCATGTCTGTTCTCCGTCATTTCAAAAGTGAATGTTGAGCTTTTCAAATGCAGCAAAGGAAGCGACCGCTGTAAACGGGAGACAGACACAACGGTTGGCAATATACAATCGATGACTTCGCTTCCAAGGAACTTCAATAGAGAAAGACCATTCGGCCTATCAAGCTTGCACAATGCTTGCCACCTATGACAGTTTATTTTGTATGCAGAGTCAAGGCTCATGCAACAGGCCAGAAGGGAAGAGGAGAAGAGAGAGAGAGAGAGAGAGAGATAGATAGATGGGGGACACCAACAGCATAGTTGAAGACAAAATATAGGGAGACTTGGAAAAAAATGGGGTGTGGGGAGGATAGAGGGGGACAGGATGCATACAGAAGGAAACTTCTTCCTCCCTCCCCTCTCTCTATCCCTATATGACCGTGCTATATCCTTTTGAGTGGATGCTCTCACTCTTAACGAATTGCATCATCGAGTCCACCAATAATTAAATTTAATTTTTTGTTGACCTCTTTGAAGTTTATTATTTAACGTTATTTTAGGTCACAATGATAAATTGAGATTTTTCTTTATTTAAATGATTGCCTTGCACTGCAACCTTTGTTCAAAGACCTTCAGTATAGGCTACTGTTATTAACAGCACTGACATTGTTTGTTCAACTTTGTGGTAATCCTCATACTCTGTAACAGAGCGTCTGTGCCACCGAAGCAGCTTCCTGAGCAATGGTTATACTAGGTGGTTTGCCATTGCCTTCCCAGCAGTAATTCAGGCAGGAATTTGTAATCTGGCCATGGTGCCACTGATAGTTCACCCACCCTTCATGAAGTTGATGGAACACCCAGTTTCATGTCCATCCGGGGAACGGCACACACATTGATGATTCACTGAGTCTCTGAAACACTGGGATGACAGTTTATGGCTGGGCCGAGATTGAAACCCAGGCTAGATGGTTTTGAGGTGAGCTTGCACATCTCGTGGCCATTCTGTCAGCCCTACCTTACTCTTCAAACTCGCTGTCTATGTCTTCCAACTCCGCACATGGCTTACTGACTTCCTCTACTCTCATAGCCATTGTGTGGCACTCAACGGAATCCTATCATTGTATCTTAACGCACTGTTAAACAAATCTATTATATGTTGTATTAATGTGTGCAAAGTATATATCGTTTGGCATAATGCTCTTCGTCTGATTGAACATTGAGCTTTGCCTGCATCCGGAGCTTTTCAAATGCAACGCGGAAAGTGGTCATCGGAAACGGGAGACAGACGAACATGTGAACACATGGACAGGCACCACAGTTCACATTATATAATATATTGTCATTAAGATTCACAAATATACATTCAGGATGTTTGTGAAGTACAACATACTGTCTTCTGATAATACATGCCATTGAAGCGACGGGAGGCATGCGCAGTGATCATAAATCGCAACCGGCCAAAACATACAAATCCACAAAACACAAACAACTACCAAAATTATATCAATGGGACTTTATTCCTCACTCTTATAGTGGTGGTCACCTAAACAAATAATATGTAGATACACACACCAGACTGTATAGACAGTCATAGATTTGAGGTCCTCAAACAACCCACTGTGATCACGGCATTGACCACGAGAAAAAAGTATTAATTTTGTAAGACTTCAAATAATGATGTCGCAATTTTTTGAGAGGTTCTGCAATCCAACCTTGTCCCATATAAGGAGGCAAAACAGTGCAGTAGGCCTCATCAAGATTTTCTAAAATCGAGGAAAAATCCTTTTTACAACAGGTGTTATGGGTAGGAGTCATTGGGTGATAAAGATAAGTTGGTGGAATTTTGGAATTACATCAGACACAAAGTCTAGACAATTATGAACATCCCCTTGTACAAGATGTAAAATGTCTAAACTCAGAAACAAGGACTCGTAAACACTGCACATGGTGATGGATAGCAACCTGGGGGAGACAGATGCGGAGACACTGAAAATGACATGTTTTACCAAGACCCGAGAAACATCTGACAAGTCTTCATTCTTACTCCTTTATGAGGGCTGCTTCCTTTTACGATGTGCATTTTCTTATTCACAATGTGAGGGTCACC
>CM068964.1:43949967-43973637 GCA_035128595.1 Eptatretus atami
CATATACAGCTACTGTCCAACTGACCATTTTTTTGCAAAACACCACTTCTTGTGTTATGTTGGACAAAGTTAGTCAGTGTAAGCCATCCCACAACATGTCAAATACCACGTTTTGTATCAATAACAAATAATTTGGACTTGTTTGATTCGCAAACACCCAGACATTCGGTAAATCCCATGAACACTATTGGCCAATGGATAAAGGCATAGAGGTTAAGAGCTCAACTGTATGAGCATTCAGGGGTGGGGATGTTTTTGTATAGTCTTCTATGTGTGGTCTTCACCTTCACCTTTCACAATTAGCTTTGATCCTAATATTGAATGAATTTGTGTGTGTACATGGACATTGGCAAAACTGATAGCTAGCTTGGGTATCGATGGGTGATTGTATATGGGTGTAGTGATTGTGATGTCTATGAGAGGGTCTCGCCAAAAGGTGAGTCGAGTGTGCTGTCGGTGTTTATTCATTCCTCACCTTATGACCCTCTTCACCCCTCCCCTCCCCATGAACAACCTAGTGATGTGGCTGACCCACTGTTCTCCTCCTCCTCCCTCCCCACCCAGTGAAGTTAAGTAGATGAACTGATAGATTGAATCAATGTGATGTTGATAGAGTACAGCCATGATGGGCCAAGTTCCTCGTATATCTTCGTATATCCTGTATAAAATCTTCAGTAACTGCAAATCTGTTGAGTTAATCGTCAAACTCAACTACAGTCATTCAAGCATGACTTCACGCCGCTCATATGCTGAACAGAAAGTGTTGCCGTGTTTCAAGCATCCTATCTAATGATCAATATATTATTTACTCGGTGTGAGAAAGGCATAATATTGAAAAGGTATTGGACATTTATCATTGTGTGATCTCCGAATTTGCAATCGACCTCGATCAACCATCAAAGAAAGATGTCTTATTTAATTGAACCACTGTCTACACCAGCATGAGGTGTATCCTCAGAATACGCACAAATGAGGACAAAGCGTGACATAATACCTGACTGTATGAGAACCGTCAAGAGGTTCGCATCAACCCAATGCAACAAACGATTGATTTGCCAGTCTTCTCATTGCTTTTTTTTTTACTGTTGTTGTCTACACGGCCGCAGAAATGAGTCACGGAAGATTGTTTGACCTCGACCAGTCAGAACAAAGCTGTGCTTGTGGGAAAGAAGAAGGAGGGGTGGGGGCAGTGAGGAAAGGCTAAGTTTTACACTCATTATCCAATGAACAGTACCCAAGTTGCATGAATTCATAGTCTATTCTGTCTGATCCAAGGACAGAGGTTTTTTTCTGTTATTATCAACTTATCACATTCAAATAAGCTAAAATACATTATGGATCCAAGATAATTTGGCCACATCTACAACTGTCATGAAAAAAAACCCACCATATAACTGAAATTCGATACAATTTGGATAGGTTGCACTAGACTATGGTTTTGGGAAAAAGGAGAGATCAGTTCAATGGAAAGCCAAGGTTTGAGTGTTTCAAAAATGAAATTGCACGGCTACACGTTAAAAGCATCACTGCCTTGCAAATTGAATCTTTTACACCGCGATCCAAAAGTTTAGTTTCCATCCATCTGCAGGATGACCAGAAACTCTTAAAGGTTTTCAGAGCTAATTGTGTAAACCACTCGCAACAGTGTAGAGCAAAGCAGGACATTCGTTACATGAAAACTGAAAACTTGATATGAAATCTGACAAAATTGATTAAAGAGAAAGTGAAAGAGGAAAGAAGGGAAGGAGAATGCGAAAAGTGAAAGTGGGGGGTGGGAAGGAGTGTTATTTGAACTTAAGCTTAATTAACACTGTTGTTAGACATGAGTTTGTGGGCGGATTTCTGCTTCCATTACTTCACTCGGGTTGAGCCATCTATAACCTGCTGAGCTCGACCGAGGGTAAAAGAGAAGGGGTGGAAGGGCCGCCGGAAGGCAACAGGTACAACTTGTATGACTGGGTGTGCTGGCAACACTTGCTTCACATTATTGACTCTGCGTTCACAATGAGGGATGCGTCTCCTAACATCGCCATCGTACACATTCTAGAACGAAGTGTTCTTGAGCAGGTGAGGAGTTATTAATCTGAAAATGTTGTCATATACTCGTGTGTGTGTGTGTGTGTGTGTGTTTGTTTGTGTGCGTGAGTGTGTGCCCACATGCAAATTAAGAAATGATATATGTATGTCTTTAATGGCCATAATAATTCTCACTTCATGGGGTTGGCTGGGCAATTCTTTTGGCTCAAGTCTTTCACGAACTGTGAGGCCTGGCCTCATGTGGTTAGGGCAGGAATTTGGAATGTTTCGGGTGCCAGCGATAGCTTGCCTACTCTTTACGAGGTCGGTTGTGGAGCCTTGGATGAGGGAGTATAAGGGGGGTGGGGGTGGGGTGGAACCCTTTTTTTCAGGGCCAAAGGATTGACACCACCCCCAAGCAACAGGCAGCCAATTACGGGACCTGCCGAATGTGAAGGTGCTCCAGAGTTTAAGAGTGACATAGCTGTGCTACATACATGAGAATTCCAATGCTACACACCCCCTCAGCTGCCTGACCGGTTTCATCGCTTGTTGGCGAATCACCAGCAACAATGCAGATAGAAACATGCACCATTGAGGCTCCCAAGCATGTACCATGTGTAAATGTCAAAAGCAGTCAAGATGTAAATGTAGCATTGGGATTCTCATGTGTGTGCTATTTGTGAATGTCTTTACACCTGTGGAGGAACACTGGGAAGGGTTTGAAACAGCAAAGGGCTGACCTTGGTCGCCTTTCTTGGTTGCTTTATGCAGCTTCTTTGGCGAGAAAAGTATGAGAGGAGTTCATTTATTGTATTTATATAATCCTAGCCTCCTGGATTTAATTGATTAGGTGAGAGCTGATTGGTTATTCCCTCCAATCACAGGTGAGAGATGTGGGTGGGTCTTTCTTTATGACTTATATGTTGACTGCTTTCGACATTCGCATGTGGTATATGCTTGGGAGCCTCGTTGGTATGCATTTCTGTCTGCGCTGTTGCTGATGATTCGCCAATAAGTGATGAAACTGGTCCAGCAGCTGAGGGGTTGTGTAGCATTGGGACTTTCATGTGTTTACTATTTGTGAATGTTGTTACAGCTGTGGAGGAACTCTGGTAAGGGTTTGAAACAGCAAAAGGGCTTACCTTGGTAGCCTTTCTTGGTTGCTTTATGCAGATTCTTCAGCTGAAAGAGCATGGGAGGAGTCAATATAAATAGATGTATATATATATATACTTTTTTCTTTCTCACACTTACTTCCAGTGATTCAACATTATACATTCTACGATACTGTGTCGTGTGTGTGTTGACATACATTCTGTTGACGTCACATGGTTTCTCTAATTTGTTGTAGACATTTCTGAATCGCACGACCTTCATAAATGACGGAGCACAATATTAACAGATCTTTTATAAGATTGTCATTAACCTGGTGGAGGAATTAGAATGTAAAAATTTTCAGAGTGATGAGGATTGACTTCCACAATACCAGAAGAGATATGTTGTGTTGATGACACATTTGACATTGTGTATCAGGACATGGGTATGTTTTTGTTCTGTATCCTTGGAGAACTGTACTGTGTCCTCCTCAGTATAATGTCCATGGAGTAAATTGATTAAGGGGAAAAGTATGAGCTTTTTTAATGTGGAGATTTGCTAAAACCATGAGCTTGTACTTTGGGAATGTCCATGTACAACAAGCAAACACACACCAACAAGTTGGTTTATAATTAACGCAATCCCTTTGTCCACAAATGTTGTGTTGCTCATACACTAACATCCCAGAAGTGGATGATGTTTTCATCCAGGAACATCAAGCTACCATGTAAAAAGATGAATGCAGGATGTTTTACTGGAAAATGGATATGATGGGGCCTTTCTCCCCTTGCTTTGAAAATACAAATGGTGGTACAACGCAATAAGTTGGACACAATCGAGCAGTATCTGGTTCCATATTATCCTGTCCTATCACCTCAACCATTGTGCATTATTTATAGCATGTTTACAATTAGGAATTCTACAAGTTGACGTGGATGACATCACATTGACAAGATTTAATCGCATTTCTACGGAATTATTTGCTTTGTTAACTGTCCTCGTATAACATGACAAGAAGTGGGTAAGAAAATGTATCCATGCGTACAATTATTGTGATAATTGGGATATGGAGTACTTGCTCTTTGGGTGAGGCCTGCATTGTTCACAGCTACAGTCGAGCCTTTGAGGTTAAACAGACTTTTTATTTTCCTGAAACCAATGTACTGTTTGTTCATTGTGTTCATTAATAATTAAACATTGGTGGTATCAGTGGTTAAATTTTGTAATCCCATTTGATGGTTGTCATGTGCGTTGTAATAATTTCCAGATTGTTGAAGTGATCATTTTGAAGTACAGGCTGATTACCTGATTTTTAAAGCAATTGATATTACTTTTTACATCTGCATGGAGGAATCAAAAAGTTTGCTGAAATAACCTCTAATCCCCTATTTACAAGAAACCAACCCAAAAGACGTCTCTGGCTGATGGCATTTCCAGTGTCCAAATCTGAAAAGGGTTCAACTCGTTTCTGTACTTTCAGGATAGCTCAGCGGTTGCTAACTCAGCTCTAATCTGGGTTGGGTTCCCGATTATAAACTATTATTGTGCTGTTTTGCAGGTCGGCACTTGCATCGAAGAGACCTTTTTTATGGGGATGTTAAGCTGGTTGTCACATCTGCTCACACTTGCGAGTGAATTTTAAAAAGGCATGCTGGGTTACTTTTTCGAATGCGGTCCAATTTATTATGTTCCTTAAAGTTCTCTCAAACAACAAAGCACTTGTTGTCTTTTCAACGGCCTCTATATATTTCCTGAAGATGTATCACTGAAGCCGAGGAGCAAGCTTTGTATTGGTGACATAAAACATGGATGCTTATTCGCAGGTTGATACGACCCTCTCTATCTCTGCCTCAACAGCACTGATGTCACCACTTGTTGTTTTGACTGCATTCTTCTTTACTTTATCGGAGTTGAAATGTGGAAATGAGCCAGTGTTTCTACAATCTGATAATGGTTACAATCTGATGGTAGATTTTCCAAAATGTATCCGTGTTGCACATTTAAAGATTGTGTGCCATGCTTTTTGAGAAGGTTAAGCCATTGTGCACCAGTTGCCAAATTCCTGCCCTGGTTGAGGGTTGCCTTCATCGCCCCCAGCGACAGAGTGGTGATATGTCCAGGGTTATTTCATTTCCAGAAGCACTTATGCAGAACGTGATTTGGTAGTATTCTTGGGATAGTGGCCACAGCAGCAATACTAGTGGTGGTAGTAGTGGTAGTGGTGGTGGTGGTGGTGGTAGTCTGGGATTGCCATGGTACTTGCACATTTACAAGAGTTTTGCAACAAACGACGGAGAATCTTTCAATTTGTAGACTGAATCTGTTTTCTGTCATCATTGGTGACACCATGTACTGCCATGTTTGGTGCAGTACTGCCATTTCTTGTTTCTTTCTTCTCATTCTCTTTATTTCTTTGGAACAATTACAACCACACATCGTTCCTTCATTTCAGAACCAATCCTCTACAAGTATGGCATGGTGGTACCTTGGTTCAATAAAACCAAATAATTATTTTCCACTTCGACCCCAGTTCTGATTTTAAGGGGTCAAAGGCAAAATAAAAAAATCATACATTTTTGCATTGCCAATCCCTTATATTGTCAATAGAGGTGAAAGTTGGCACAAAGGTGCTTTTAAATAGTTGCTTTCGTGATACTTGGAAACATTTCGAATTAAAGTTTTTTTACAGGATCTTGTAAGGGATCAAAGGTCAACATTGATCATAAAATTAAGGTTTTTTGCTTGCCATGCCTCTGTATTTCAACCAATGAGGACATGACTAGGGACAAACATACCTTGTCACAGCCCTTAAAGATAAAAAGCAGGCAACATATTGGTTTGGTGTCTTCCTTTCAATTAAGCAGGGGTCAATGGTTAAAATTGGTCACAAAATTTGGTGTTTTGGCCTGCTGAGCCTTTATATTTACACCAATCCAGACAAATATTCGTGCAAAATACCTTCCCACAGCCCCTTCAGACTAAAGCAGGCAAATATTCGTCTGCAATCTTCCTTTTGATTTTACAAAGTTCAGAGCAGATTGAGATTTGTATGGGGATCGAGGGTGGGGGGGGGGGGACATTTCCCTCACTCACAAAAATCTGCTCTTCTTGTTTCATTTCATTTTGTGTGTAGAATGGAAGAGATGGTGTGATGGTGTGGGTTTCAGTAGAGGTGGAGGGTGGAGTGGGGTTTGGCTTGTAAGGGTGAGAGTGATTAACATGAATATATTTTATTTTTATACTTATTCTTTCGGCAAGACAATTTGGAAAACAAACCTTTTGCAATGTTAGTTGTATTACATGACAGACATTGAACTCATTTACATTATTGATACTAAATGCATTAACTTTTAGACTATAAAAAGCTGGAACATACATTATTATCAATATTTTTCAAACAAAGGAAGTGTTTCTTTATTGTTTGTTTCACATGAGCTTTTGTTGGGCGTTTCTTGTCGACTCGGCATCAAAACAACCAAATGTAGCTTAAGGTTTGAACAAGAAAGGGGAAATGCCCCAGCATGCCCACATGATGACCCAATTCCTGTAATCACAGCATGAACGTGAAACTTGTAAGTGACAGGACATTTTGACTTTCTCCACCTGAGGGGTTTTGGCTCCCATTCACATGTTTGAGTGTGGGAGTATGTCATCTTAAATACATTGAAGTCTTGAAGGAATCACATGTAGAAATTCGAAATGTACTCAAACAAGTTTAATGAGACTTCTTTGCCAAAGCAGTTGCAAAATCATTTGACATGTAAACCATGCATAGTTTTGGCAATCTGGAAAGAGTGGAAGTTGAGTGCTTCCCACTCTTCACTCCATAGAAGGACAAGAAGAGGGAAAGAGGGTGTTTATATATATACATATATGTATATACTGTATATACATATATATGTATATATATATGTACATATATATATATATGTGTACATATATATGGACATATATATATATATATACATTATATACATAGATATATATATATGTATAAATAAATACACATATATATATATATATTACATATATATATTATATATTTATATATATATATGATTTATATAATATATATATATATTTATATATAAATGATAAGATAATGATGACAATGTGCCGTTCAAGTCCGTGGGGTGGCCAGGATGTTGTCAAGCAGCAGGAGTACCTTGAACGAAAGGTTCTTTCCTGCCAGGTACCTCTCGATTTGAGGAACGGAAACAGGTATGGATCCAGTCCATAAAAAGTTCAGACATCACCCATGCCTTCCTGTTCACCCTCCAGTACACGGGCAGCGCCTGCTTGTTTTTGTTCTTCAGCGCACATGGGTTCAGGGAATGGTAGAGCATCATGGGCTTTACCATAAAGTCCCCTTCGGCATTTGTGCAGAGGAGAACGGATACCCGTTCTGGTCGGCATCTTTTTCCAAAACAAGCTGGTCTCATCAGTGTTAAAGACCTGCTCCGGCAGGTACCCCTTCTCCTCGATGAGGCTCGCGAGTCCTGTAGGGAATGCCTTGGCCGCCGTGAACCGCCATCGTGGTCTGTGGAGGCACGCTCCCCTACGAGCTTGACACGTGCATTGTGGCTAGCTGCAGGAGGGTGAGTAGTCTGCATATTGTTTGTGGAGGATTTTTTATGGGCGATGTTGCATTCGGCAGCTGATAATAGATGTGGTGAGCGATGTTATTGTGTAATTAGTCTGTATGTAGCTAGCTGCTAATTACACTAATAGATATGCTGAACGTTTTCATTCTTTAATTCACAGGCCATGACATCTTTCCTATCTGCAGGCAGATTATGCTGAGGGTTTTTAAAATATAACAGCTCAGATGGTGCTGTTTGTAGCAAGATGGTAATTTACACGAAGATGCGCTGAATGTTTCCATTGTGTAATGTCTGTATGTGGTGACCTGGTATTTACTAGATACATCAATAGATGTTGTTAGTGTTTTAATTCTGTAGGTAACTCACGGGGCATGGCGTAGCGGAGAATGACGTGTTACACTGTTGAGACATCCCGTGAAACTATGTTTATGCCGCGAAGCTACAATACAGTACACACAGTACCATATGCTTAAAGTGCACATGGTGAGATGTCCCACGAAACAATGTTTATCCCACGAAGCTACAATACAGTACATAGTGTACCGTATGCTTAAAGTGCACATGGTGAGACATCCCACAAAACTGTTTATCCTGTGAAGGTACAATACACGTACAGGAAACAGGTCATGTTCATGGCTCGTGGAAGATATGTTTCTTGCGTATATACAGTATTGCACTGTATGTATATCCAGCTGCTTTGTGCATGGCTCATGTAAGATATGTTTTAGATCTTGTTTTATGTCCGGCCATGTCACACATTATGAACCACGAATAATTATCAGAACCTTGAATGTTGGAGCACGAATGTGGGGTTCGCTGTTGTGGTGTGTATATAATATATTAATTTATATATATTTTATAAATAATGTACATACATACACAAGCAAAGTACCCACCCTCCTGGTGGGTCGAGTATGCGCATCACTTGCTGAAAAAGTGGAGTCTGTGTTTTGCAAGAAGACTATAGATGTTTGCGTGGTGTGCACTTAAAAGGTTCTCGATGGTCTGAAGGGACTTAAGTGCTGTAAAGGTCTAAAAGGTTCGAGGAGTCTAAAGAGTATAAAAGGTCGAATGGGTGAAATTAAAAGGGTCGTCAAGGTAAAAGGGGTCTTTAGGGTCTTGGTGGTTTTAACGATCTTGGCATCTTCAGGGTCTTGTGGATATTTGGGGTCTTAAGGGTCTTTGAGATATTAAAGGGTCTTGAGGGTATTTGAGGTCTTAGAGGGTTTTCAAGGGTCTTAAGGTTCTTGGAGGTCATAAGGGTCTTGGGGTTCTTGAAGGATTTTCAAAGGTCTAAGGGGTTTGAGCAGTCTAAAGTGTTGAAAGGTACATTCCAAAAATATGTTATCGATGTATGTGTAGTCAGGATGCAGCTGACGTTCAAACTCTACGTAACTAATAGAATTATTGTGACATGGCTTTATGGCTTTCACAGATTTTGGGTCATCTGGGTATTTTGATTAGGTCTTTTGAGTCGTCAAGGCTTTATGGATATATATATATATATATATATATATATATATATATATATATATATATACATATATATATATATATATACACTAGTGTAGATCAGCCCGCTATGCTCGATTCTCCACACGCCGTTGCAGAGATTGACGTCACAGATTTGCTGTGTTGTCATAATGTACACCAATCATAATTCAAACATATATTTTGTTCAAATTTATTTGAAATATTAGTGTTATCTTTATTTGAAATTTATTTGCAAAATAAAAAGGTCCAAGTGATCTAAACGGTCAAGGGACTAAGCTGTCTAATCTGTCTGAAAGGTGTAAGGGGTCTAAATACTGTTAAGGTTGAAGGGGTCTGAAGGGGTTTAGGGTTTTTTTTAGGTCCTCAGAGTCTTTTTCGTCCTCTGGGTCTTTTGGGTCTTTGAGTCTTCTGGGTCTTCGGGATCTTTTGGGTACTTGGGGTCTTTTTGGTCTTCAGGGTCTTTTGGATCCTCTGGGTCTTTTGTGTCCTCGGGGTCTTTTGGGTCCTCAGACTTTTGGGTAATCTTGGTCTTTTGGGTCTTTTGAGTGTTCGGGGTGTTTTGTGTCTTTTAGGTCCTTGGGGACTTTTGGGTCATCTGGGTATTTTGATTGGGTGTTTTGAGTCAAGGACTTTTGGGTCATCTGGGTCATCAGGAACTTCTGGGTCCTCGGTGACTTTTGGGTCATCTAGATATTTTGGATCCTCATGGTCTTTGGGGTCTTAAAGGGTCTTCAGCAGTTGAAGGGATTTCAGCAGTCTAAAGCGTCGAAACGTACATTCCAATAGTACATAGATGTATGTGTGTGAAGTGACGGTGAAACTGACGTTCAAACAGTGTGTAAGTAATGGACGTACGTGCTGTTTGCAACCGATGTTCAAACAGTGTGTAATTAAGACATATAGCCACACAGCTTCACTATGAAAGGAACATTCCAATAGGTGGAAGGAGATCATGTTTTCACCCCTGTCTATCTGTTTGTCTGTTTGTGTGCAGGATATCTCGAAAAGTTGTGGACGGATTCGGATGAAATTTGGTAGACAGGTTGGGTATGTGACAAGGAATAATTTATTCAATTTTGGTGAAGATCCGAATCCAGATCTGGGCATGGGAATTTTATTTATTTTTAAAGTGATTCTTCACCATTGAGAGATGGGGCCAAAAATGACATACATCATCACATGATATTTCAACAAATTATTGGCCCTGATAAGTTCTACAGGATCAGGCATTGCGTGGTGGAGATATGCGCTCTGCTGAGTGCCCTTCAAGTTTCATGATACTTTCAAATCAAACTTAATACTATTTGCATATCATGCGTGTGTATTCACGGTTGAGTTGATAAAATGTGACCTGCTTCTACATTTTCGGCCCTGCGCTTTGCATATTCACGGGTTATTACAGGCGCACTACATCCGGCTCTTATATAATTGGCTCCTATCTCTTATTCTGTCCTGTGTCTTCTGTCAACTTATGTTGGGTGTGATGTGGGCGGAGATTGCCGGGTGGATTGTGGCGGAGATTGGCCGGGTGGATTTGTGGGCGTAGATTGCGGATGTGGGCTAGATTGCGGGTGGATTGTGGGCGTAAATTGCGGGTGGATTGTGGCTTAGATTGCCGGGTGGATTGTGGGCGTAGATTGTGGGTGGATTGTGGGCGGAGATTGCCGGGGTGGATTGTGGGCGGAGATTGCCGGCGTGAATTGTGGGCGGCGATTGTCGGGTGTATTGTGGGCGGAGATTGTTGGGGTGGATTGTGGGCGGAGATTGCCGGGTGTATTGTGGGCGGAGATTGTGGGCGGAGATTGCCGGGTGTATTGTGGGTGGAGAATTGCCGGGTGTATTGTGGGCGGAGATTGCAGGTGGATTGTGGGCGGAGATTGCCGGTGGAATTGTGGGCAGAGATTGCGGGTGGATTTGTGGGCGTAGATTCGCGGTGTGAATTGTGGGCGGGAGATTGCCGGTGAATTGTGGGCGGAGATTGTGGGGGTGGATTGTGGGCGTAGATTGCCGGGTGAATTGTGGGCGGAGATTGCGGGTGTATTGTGGGGAGATGCGGGTGGATTGTGGGCGTAGATTGCCGGGTGAATTGTGGGTGGATTGTGGGCGTAGATTGCCGGGTGTATTGTGGGCGTAGATTGCCGGGTGTATTGTGGGCGGAGATTGCCGGGTGAATTGTGGGCGGAGATTGCGGGTGGATTGTGGGCGTAGATTGCCTGGTGTATTGTGGCGTAGATTGCCGGGGTGAATTGTGGGCGGAGATGCCGGTGTGATTTGGGGGTGCGGGGGATTGGTGGGCGGAGATTCCGGGTGTATTGTGGTGGAGATTGCCGGCGTGAATTGTGGGCGGCGGTGGGTGGATTGTGGCGGAGATTGCCGGGTGTATTGTGGGTGGAAGATTGCCGGGTGTATTGTGGGCGGAGATTGCGGGTGGATTGTGGGCGGAGATTGCCGGGTAATTGTGGGCAGAGATTGCCGGCGTGTATTGTGGGCGGAGATATGCGGGTGGATTGTGGGCGGAGATTGCCGGGTGAATGTGGGCGGAGATTGCCGGGTGTATTGTGGGCGGAGATTGCAGGGTGGATTGTGGGCGGAGATTGCGGGGGTGTATTGTGGGCGGAGATTGCGGGTGGTTGTGGGCGGAGATTGTGGAATGGATTGTGGGCAGAGATTGCGGGCGTGTATTGTGGGCGGAGATTGCGGGAGTGGTGATTGGGTGGATGTTGGGCGGAGATTGCGGGGTGTGGGCGGAGATTGCGGGGTGTATTGTGGGCGGAGATTGCGGGTGGATTGTTGGGGCGGAGATTGTGGGTGGATGTGGCGGAGATTGCGGGGTGTATTGTGGCGGCGATTGCGGGGTGTATTTGTGGGCGGGATTGATTGCGGGGTGTATTGTGGGCGGAGATTGCGGGTGTATTGTGGGCGGAGATTGCGGGTGTATTGTGGGCGGAGATTGCCGGGTGAATTGTGGGCGGAGTTAATGCGGAAGAGCGACGTTTTTTGTGCTGAATCGTTTTCTGTGTGACGCCTGAAGTTGATTTTCTGAGCAGGAAGTGATAATCTTCCTGTTCCGTTAGTTGTTGACGAGCAGCGTTGTAACTCGTTCTTCATTGTTTTTGGTGTTTTTTTTTTTTGCACGTACGTTTTTACAGCGCGGCACACCGCTGTTTATATAATTGGCTATTCTGTCCTGTGTCTTCTGTCACACTTATGGCCACGTACGCCCCTTTGATCTGAGGGCTATAAATAGAAATTTGTCCAACATCACAACTTTCCAATCTGCTGCTAATTCACCGTGTCTACATTTAAATTTTATAACTGCAAAATTGTTTCATCATTCTTTACCTCGACTTTTACTGCCCCCAGCCGCGCGATATCGAAGTATTCGCTTCTTGTTTTCTTTACATTTTTGCGGTTTTTCCCGGGCATATTCATCGTTTTTCGCGGCCGGATTCGTATTTTTTTCACCCTTTATCACAAACGTATTCGTGGGTTTATTTTTTTTCCCCCATTTTCGTGGTTTTTAATGGGTGTATTTGTGATTTTTATTTTTGCAGTTTTTTGCAGGCATCTTCGTGGTTTTTCATGGGAATTTTGATTTTCCCTTATGAATCACCAACCGCTGTGAACCTACTCCCCCTTTTCCCAATTAAACATTGCCCCGGGATTTGCAGATTCGACATTCATATCATTTTCCAGGAATGTATCCCCCATGAATAGCAGGGTCTGGCCGTATATATAGTGTTCATAAACTACTCCCATGTGATAAAGCAAAAATATGCAGATAAAATGTGAATAAGTGAGATTAACGGAGAAAATCAGATGATTTCATTTGTATAAGTATTCAAACCCTTTGCCTAATAAACCCTAAATCATTTCAGGAGCAAATTATTTGTTTGACAGAGAGTTGAGGGTTGGGGGTCAGAGTTTTGGGGGTTGGTGAGGAGGGTTCAGGCTTTGGGCGGGGAGTTGAGGACATGGGGTTTGGAGTGGAGTGAGGATCTGAGGAAAGGGGGAGGAGCGGACAGATTGGGTTGGGGCAGAGATGAGTGGCATTAAGGATTTTTTTTGGGGGGGGGGGGTGGGGGGTTGATGAATATGGTTAGGAGGAGGAGGAATTTCAGACTTGGGGTTTATGGGGGGAGTTGAAACCTTTGCATGAGGAAGGGGTTATGGGTAGTCGAGAAATGTGTTAAAATAATGTTGCTAATTTGAAACGAAAGTTTGAATGAACAAGCTGAAGGACAAAGCACGGAAAGAGCAAAGAAGGTGCAAGATCAGAAAGGAGGTTGTAGAAGATAGAGAGACCACCGAACTGTCTGTGATGGTGAAGTGATAGGCCCGTAGACTCAGCTTCAGCGCGGGAGATTCCAATGATCTTGAAGGCCTTGGTTTCCATAGCGTCAACTTGAGCAAGTTGTGAGGCAGGGGAGCAAGCCCAGAGGTGAGAGCAGTACTCCATCAAGCTGAGGATGAAGGCCTTCTCGGAGGATAGGAGCTCAGGAGTGTCAAGGAAGGACTTTGTATGATGGAGGTTGTCCAGTCGTGGCTGGCTTGAGAGGCCAACTTTGAAATGTGGTTTCCCCAAGAAAGATCATGGCTGATAGTGAGACCTATGAGTTTGAATGACTGAATCTCCTCAAGAGGATTGTTCAGAAAGTAGATATGAGAGGGGGGAAGGGTTTGCCTGATGATCCTTTCAGAGAGAGAGAGAGAGAGAGAGAGATTTGTCAGGAATGAAGGACATATTCCAAGTGTTTGGTGAGTTTGTGATTTTTTTTCAAAGGTCTGAATGAGAGGGAAGAGGCTGCAGCCTGCCTGTCTGAGGGATGAGGGATGTCATGGCACAAGGTGGAGTCATCGGCATGACTCCAGAGAGTCATGGAGGTCATTGATGAAGATCAGGAATAGGACTAGGCCTAGAACACTGCCTAGTGGCACTTAGTAAGCTGAGCATTGTACAAGATACAGACTTGCTAAGTCATTGTTTCCTCTTTCACTTCCTCTTTCATTGTGCGTTTCCCAGTATAGCTCTCTTGTAACCCCTGGTATTTACACATGATGGTGTGATTTCATTGTTAATTCTGACAACACATGCACTAAAAGCACTCGCTCACACCCTGTCGAATGCATTTAAACGTTTTTGTTTGTTTACACAAGCACACTAATGAGGCATCAAGGATTTCTCAGACATCACAGATGCTGAACCAATGACAAAAAATAAGTGCATACAGTTTTGAAGTCTGTCACAAAATGGGACCCACAAGGTTGGAAATTTGCATCAGTGCTAAAAATTTACAATTGGCTACTTTATAACAAGCATTCGTTTATGCAAGGTATTCACAAGAGAACCAACAACATCACAAATTCACAAATGCTTCCAAAGTCAATCATTGTACCTCGTTAATAAGAATGCTCAATGTTTGTTGATAATTCTGTGAATTATGAGGAGATATGTCATAGTTTTCTTTATAACACATGTCTCTGATATACACAGGTCAATAAACAATGTATTGCATAAACATAATCACGGATCATTTACAAATCAAACCAGAGTCTCAGAGGATAGATCAGAGGAAGCATGCTTACCTTTGAGCTGTCCAGTTGCGTTTTGATTTTCAACCTGACAATAAGCTGTCTGATTCGTCCTTTGCAGGCAGGGTGTGGCATCACATAGTGTGCTGTCCTTCCGATGGAAGTTAAACTGGGTGTCCCATCTACTAGCATCAGTTGAGGGATGTTGAAGATCCAACGGCGTCTTTCCCTAAGAGTAGGCGAGTTATTACCAGAACGCTCAACAAAGACTTCAGCCGAAAACTTTCCCCAGCCGATGTCAAAGAAAGTGGGGATATTTGGGGCCATTGAATAAGTATAAGTAATATCTATCTATAATTCCAGCAATGTGTGTGTGTGTCTGTGACCGCTGTTTCTCGACAACCACTGGTCGAAGCCGATTGTCATGGCAAGCAAAGACAGGGAGGTAAACTTGATTTTAATTTGGATTTTAATTAACTCTGTGTGTGGAAGTGTGGTTGTCGCGAGAACGTGAGAGCGAAGGAACGGCCTGTGTGGTTGTCGTTTCTGGCTGCAGTTTGAAAGTTTTTTTTTTTTCCTCTTCACTTCTCTTTTGTTTTTTCCTTGCGATGACATTGCGAAAAGGCAAAATACGTTGGCGCTAATTGAATAATTGGCCATTAGAACTAAATTGCGAATTAATCGTAACTGCGATATGCGAACTTCCGGACAGTGAGGACTTAACTTCCGGACTTCCGGATAGTGACGATACTGTATTCTTTCTTTCTCGATTTCTGTACTTTCTCGATTTTCTTAAACACAATGCCCCAATCCAGTCTCGTTTACGACAGCGAAAGAACGGCCTGTGTGGTTGTTTGAAAGTTTTTTTTTTTTTTGGTTTGCACTACGGTCACGCACGTACGGCCTGCACGTACGGCAGCGAGAGCGAAGGAACGGCCTGTGTGGTTGTTTCTGGCAAGCGGTTTTAAAGTATATACAGTAGACTAGGCATAAGTGCAGCTGTAACTCATCACTTCGCCTAAGTCGGTAGCGTCAAAAAGTCCCGAATTATCTCATGTTAAATCCCTTTGAATAAAGGGTCATCCCTCGTAAGTCGTCATCTAGTCGTCACTTCGTCTAAGTCGTCAGATGTTGTCCGTTCCCACGTAATGGAAACTCAAGTAAATTACCACTCCTAACTCGCACACGGAACTGCTGCCTCGTGAGAAGCCCGATTTCATGGAATCGTGATGCTCGCTCATTGGTTTACACCGCCAGTGATAGGCTATTTATAACTGCGTACACAGTTGATCGCACTGCAGGCAGAACAATGGCGACTAAGCTAAGCTTACAACTAAAACCTACCAAGAAAAATACGACATTATCCAGTTTTGCGAGGCAAACCCACTGATGAAGAAAACAGCCATAGCTGAGAAGTTGGACATCGAACGGCAGACATTGAACGATATCTTGAAGAATAAGGCAAGATATTTGGACAAGGGAGAAGATCGCGAGGCCGGTGGTAAGTGTGAAACGTGTGAAATGTGTGTCCTTTGAAGATGTCGATGACGCGCTCATCATCTGGTTTCGGAAAATGTCGGCTCAGCCAAATATTCGGTTGGACGGTGAATGTTGCTGCTGAAGGCACGTAAATTCGCTGCGACTCGGGCATGATGATCCGAATGGCGCTGAGCACGTATGCTCGACTGCATGATGTCCGAGACCTTGCCGATGCACTGGATAGACAGATTCAAAGTGAGGTGGGGAATCGGCAAGGTCAAGAAGTGCGGCGAATCAGGCAGCGTGGATTCGGCAGTGGTGACGACTGGAAGGATGGCAAATTGAAAGACATCTTGGAAAGGTATCAGCCTCGGGACGTGTACAATGCCGATGAGACTGGGCTTTTCTGGCAGATGCTGCCAAAAAGTCTCTGGGGTTCTGGTCAATCCTATCATGGTGATAAGCAGGCGAAGATCCGTGTGACGTTGCTGTTGGAGCGAACATGGATGGCACCACAAGCTGCCTCTGTACGCCATCGGGAAAAGTAAGAATCCCCAAGCCTTCAAAAGTGTGAAGCACCTGCCTGTGGCCTACTCAGCGAATAAAAATGCATGAATGACTTCTGCCCTGTTCGAACAATGGTTGGTGAAACTGAACCATCATATGTCACTTGAAAACGCAAAATTGCGTTCGTAGTTGACAACTGCCCGCCACCTGCATGTCAACTGGAGAACATAGAACTTGTATCCCTCCCACCCAATACTACCAGTCGCAACTCAACCAATGGATGGTGGCGTCATCAGAAACCTGAAACTTCACTACCGCCAGATCCTTGCCACGCGTCGCCTGAATGCAGCAGATGAGGGAATCCCATTCAAATGGAATTGCTGGATGCCCTGATAGCTGCCAAAACCGCATGGGGAAGGTCTCCAATGCTACCATCTGAACTGCTTCCGTTCGGTCGGGTTGTCAATGCGGATCGCAGCGCCCATGAAGTTGATGAGGAGAGCGATGACGACCATGGAAACCAGTTCCGCAACGTCTGGGAAAGACTCGCTGAAATCTTTGGTTCAGAGCGATCCCCTCATTGGAAAAATACATCAACGTGGACGCTGTTACGCAGCACCAAACAAATGACTGATGCAGAAATTGTGGTTCTGTGAAGAACGTCTCCGACGATAGGGTGACGTGGACGATGTGGACATTGTTGATCTCGAGACTCAGGGGAGACATACATTCCAAACGCGCCTCCAACTATTCGGGAGGCATTCAGCACCCTGGATGTGATGCGCTGATACTGTCTTTCGGTGGAGGATTGCCCAGACAAAATCATGGAATACAATAACCGGTTTGAGTCCTTTCTCATGCCCAGATGCCCAAGAGTTTGAGGCAGTCAACATAACGGATTACTTCGCGAAGGAGTAAAGGATCGATCGAGCTTCGTGTTGAAGTCCGATCATGGTTTATATTGGCTTGTTTTGTACATTACCGCACTCACTTACACATAGGCATTGAGTGGTAATCATCACCACGATGACTGTGTGTCATGTAATTTGTCACCATACCATCACCGATGTATATGAGTTGTCTTACAGTTGTTCATTTTTTACTTTTGAAAACTGATTCATGAATTCCATCTTTGCTTGATCACTTTCCAACTTACAATGAACCCCCACCTATGCCCGAGGATTGTGTTTTCCTTTTGGTACAAAGCCGGCTCTCACACATACGTGTCCAGGCCACGCGCGACTTCATCCTTCACCCACAGTCATCATGAATGTTCGCATACGCGTGAGTCGTCACATTTCTAAGTCGTCACTTTTTTCTCGGTCCCGATGGTGACGACTTACGCCTAGTCTACTGTATATATATATTTTTTGCACGTACGGCCACGCACGTACAGGCAAGTGAGAGCGAAGGAACGGCCTGTGTGGGTGTGTTTTCTGGCACCGGTTTGAAAGTTTTTTTTTGGGGGGGGGGTTGCATGTATGGCCACGCATCTATGGGCATGCACTAGTATTTACAATTCAACCAATCCATTATCTTTGAATTTCTAAAGAAAGGCTGAATCATAATCTGAAATAAAAAAAGTGTGTGTGTGTGTGTGTGTGTGTGTGTGTGTTGTGTGTGTGTGAGTCTCCTCCATAACCTCCAAAACCATGAAACCTATCAGCCTTAAAAATTTGCATGCATACTAAGGAAGTGCAAGAGTGAAAATTGGGTATTTGGTTAATTTAAACACCCCTTTTGAAGATTATAATTAATGGTGTGCTCATCATGCAAAAACAAAAAAGCCTTTCCAAGATTGTGGCGCACCATTTTGGTCAGTCCGCTTTCACCACACAGAAGCTGCCATTTTGTTTCGGCCTGCTCAAATATGCTTTGACTTGGAACAGACCATACAGGCTTCTGGTGTACATTTGAAGACTGAACAATGCATCTTTTATCATTAAATGAAGGTATCTTTTTGTGGAAACTAAGGTCCATTTTGATTAGAGCTCTTGCAGAGGAAATGAGGTAATGAAACGGAAGACCAAGAAAGAATCTGAAGAAGTAAAGTGCAAAGATGGAATCATCAGGAGGAACCTGGATAGCATTTGGGTTTCAGTTGCTACTCCACTACCCTCAAACCCATCCAGGTGCAACCAAGTGAGCCTTACAGAAAAATTTCTGCAAAAGCGAAGAAGAAGAAGCAAAAATTAGAATGAATAAAGAGAATTGTGAAAAAATTAGAAATAAGTATGAAAGGAACAAAGAAAAAAGATGTCAGGAAGAACCTGAATACATAGAGTTCAGCAGTTACTTCCGAGCTGCAAACGCAGCTCACCATGTACAAGCTACCAGAGGTCTGTCAGCAGGGAAACACAGTCCATACAGCTAATGCATACTTTGTTCGCAGCGACCGGGGCAGCAGTCTAAGATACACCGCCCAATGAACGTATGTTATCATAATGCAGAGGAAAGAAAATAGTGGTCTTTTTGGGGTTTTTTTGCTCGACTTTTCAAGGCTGAATAGTGTGCACATACAGGATTTATAAACAAACTGATAGACATGTAATTCACATATTATGTGAAGTAAATAGGCATTAAAGGCAACGAAAATCGGCTTGGTAGTGAAATGCCTGCTTACGTAATTAATTAGTCGGGAGGCCGGGGAAATTCCGGAGAGTTATTTTTTTTACTTATTTTAGAAGTTAGGCCTTAGTTATTTTATAAACTTGGTTTACGGATCCGCGCGACGGTATATTTGCCGAAATGAAATTTAAATATAAAACACATTTTTAGCCTTTTATATTTATAATTTTTCTGCCGAAGGTGCAAAAGTTTCAAAACTCGAAATGTAAACGTCGGCATTTATTTTCAAAATATAATTTCGCGCGCCCGCACCAAAATGCCGAGTCCCCTTTAACCAAGCTGCGCAGTAGTCTTCGTCATGGCGTCTGAGCAGTGGCCTGCGTGTTCAGATTGACTGTGGTTTCTGGGGCGAAAGTGATTGTTAGAAGATATGTCAGCGCTATAAATTCGAGTGACTGTAATTGGTGATTGAATCACGCAACATCTTGACGACGATAATTTCTGGCCGAACTTATTACATCAATTCAATCGCAGCAGGATGATTCGCAGGCTACTCCGATCGTGCCGATTTTGTTTCCATCGAAAGTTGTACACCGCTGTTCGTATTGAAAGATTTTGGTGCCAAGTACGTCAGTTTCCCTGCAGAGATGCTGATATTCAGCCTTCAACGGACCAAGAAATCAGCCTTTGATATGCTCATGGGATGGGGAGACGGTACGATCAGATGCCGCTGAAAAGTAAGAGCTGTTATGGCTCTGATTGACCTTTTTGAGCGTGTTGACTCCAAGTAGACACCTTTTTAAAATCATATCCAGCACTATGCACTGGCTTGCACGCACACATGCACTGTGTTCTCAGCATTGTTTCCATTTGTTTGATGATCCAACAGGTTGTTATAAGAAAAACATGCCAGACTATATTGTAAAAACAATTTTAATCCTTCTTATGTGTTTTCACATCAGATGATACAGTGAACTTGGCAATCCTGCATTTGAAAGGTCTTCCAAATTCAATGTTTTTCTTAGATCCTCCTGGTCCGGGATTAATATTTATTCCCCCCCCCCCCCCCCCCCGCTACCTACCCTTGTCTTTTCCATGGAACATCCGAAAAAAACATCATTAAAATATTTAATTTCTAAAAATTGAAATTATATTTATATTTATATTTCGACCTACTGACCCTACATTTCAGCTGAAGAACTGTGTAAATCAAGTTATAAAATAACTAAGGCCTTACTAGAATGTAAGACCCGTCGCTTTGCTGACGGGAATACCAATGTGTGCGTAATTGCGAAGAAAAAACAGTTGTTGTTTATAGAAAATATTAATTAGGCAGTGTAGAGATAGTAGATACCGGCCTGGATATGAAAAACGGGATTGAATGAGACACCATTATTATAAGTGCCGAAGAAGATTAAGGAGGAAGATAATTTGTTTTGATGTAAATTAACCGCATAGCATGCTGCTGCAAGCATGTATGTGCAGCATGTTGTATGCTGTGTGCACGTATTTGTGTGTATGCGTATATATGCGTCCTCTGGTCTGCGCATTTGTGCATGCTGCACTGCTGGTTGTGTATTGTTGGACGGACACATGCAGGCACGCTGAGACCGAGCTCCTTTTATATTTATAGATTATGTACACATACATTTTAAAGAAATTATGTACACATGCATTTCTAAGTTCTAGGAAATGTACATGCACACTTTTGTACACTCAACACCATCTCTGAGTTTATGTACATTTAAAAAACGAAAACAACGCATTGAAAACTGAACAAGGTATGTTTTCATTACAACTAAAATCTTCATAATTAATATTTGAAGTCTGTAATAAAAAAACTGTCCTTTTGTTGGAATTACATACTACATGCTGTCGAGATGTCCAGGGGTGTGTTCATTAACCAAGCAGCTAGCTCACGCTTGCCAAATCAGCTGTCCCTTATCAATGGTTCTGAATGGAGTGCTTACTTGAGAGTGCTTAAGCCACTTGGTGAGCTCTCTACAAGAAACTTCATAACTGAACACACCCCAGATTAATTACATGGCGACGAGGATAAACATCGACCATGATTTAATTCGGCCATATCGATGAATATGTCTCTCAGGATCAGAGGTCAACATGACACGTGGCAAGTTAGAGGCGATGGAACGTGGGTTGGTAGAAATCAAAGGCAGGTTTTATTTTGATTATTGATTTTTCCCAAATGTGGTTTAAAATGCTTTATTCACTGTCAGTGACACAAAATACACCACACTACAAATATATTTGTTTTTTGACGAGTAATGATAAGAAGGTTTCAAATAATACAACTTCAAACTCGGTGATTGTGGTGACATGATATTAAATATGTAACGATCCATGGAAAATGCCCTTTTGCTTTTAGAAACAAGAGGATGGGAGTGGAGGACAGAGAGTTGGGGTTCGAAGGCAGTCTTGGCACCATATGGAAAAACATGCTACATTGTCTATCCTTAAACTCTACAAAGATAAAAAAAAGTCAAATACTCTGATAAAATGTGATAGAAAAAAGTGTAATGTGAAATCCTCAGTGCTGAAGAAGAAGGCAGAAAGAGGAAAGAGAAGAAAGGCAGAAAGAGAAGAAAGACAGAAAGAGGAACACAGAAGAAGGTGTAAGACAAGAGGGAAGATAGAAATAGAACAGTGAAAAAATGATAAAGAAGAAAAGAAGAAGGAGAGGCAGATAGAAGAAGGAAAGGATTATACAAGAAGAAGAAGAAGAAAGGCAGAAGGACAGGAAAATAAAGAAGGAAGACAAGAGCAGAAAATTAATAACAAAAATCCATAGCAGCAGAAACTCCCCAACATCAAGAAGCAAGACGAGAATCACACACTGCAGCAATGACTGCATTCTGCCCTCCCGTACCTGCGATCTCCCAATCATTGTGTTATACTTCAGTTGGTTGTCCATCCAATCTGGTTCAGGAGGACATGGTTCAAGCCCATGAAACCATTGTTGCTTCTGTGTGAAGCGGGGCCATCGCTGTAAAGTACAAAACACACAGGAAATAGTGCTCTGTGGTGAGAAGTGGAGGTGATGGTCACGTTTAATCCTCAGCCAGTCAAAGATTCCCGGGGGGGTTAAATATCACGGAAAGGTATGCTATGGTCTTATTTGCTCTGATCATAATTCAAGTGACAGCTGTCTTATTTGCTCTCTCTCTCTCTCTCCACTCTCTCTCTCTCCCTCCTCTCACTCCCTCTCTCTCTCTCTCTCTCTCAACTCCCCCTCTCCGTTGTCCATATCTCTCTCTCTCTCTCTCTCCTCTCTCTCTCTCTCCTCCTCTCTCTCTCCTCTCTCCTCTTTTCCCCCCTCTCTCTCTCCTCCCCCTCTCTTTCTCTTCCCCTCTCTCTTGAATTCCTGTCAGTGAAGCACCAGGTGGTATTCGCTGGTTATATATAAATGTGGATTTCATCCCGATTTGAAAAATTCAAATTCATTCATGTGCTAATAGCTGGTAACCCAGAAGTGGGACGAGTCTTAAAATTTTTTTTTTAAATAACAAACGTTACAATAGTCTAGAAATAGATTTTCAAATGGCGAGCTTTCAACCTGAATATGCCATATTCCTTATAGCGCTGAGAACACTGGAATCAGAATGAACACGCGAAATATTTGATTGAAAATAGAACCGAAATGACTAGCAATTGTAAACAGCCTGGATAATGATTGAATAATTGTGAACAGCCTGAATATTGATTTAGCAATTGTAAACAGCCTGGATAATGATTGAACAATTGTGAACAGCCTGAATATTGATTTAGCAATTGTAAGCAGCCTGGATACTGATTGAACAATTGTGACCAGCCGAGATATTGATTGAACAATTAGGAACAGCCTCGATTTTGATTGAACAATTGTGAACAGCTGAAATATTGATTGAGCAATTGTGAACAGCCTGGGTATTGATTGAACAATTGTGAGCAGCCTGGACATTGATTTAACAATTGTAAAGAGCCTGGATATTGATTGAACAATTGTGAGCAGCCTGGACATTGATTTAGAAAAATTGTAAGCAGCCTGGATATTGATTGAACAATTGTGAACAGCCGAGATATTGAGTGAACAAATAGGAACAGCCTCGATTTTGATTGAACAATTGTGAACAGCGGAAATATTGATTTAACAATTATGAACAGCCTGGGTATTGATTGAACAATTGTGAACAGCCTCGATTTTAATTGAACAGCTGTGAACAGCTGAAATATTGAGCAATTGTGAACAGCCTGGGTATTGATTGAACAATTGTAACCAGCCTGGATACTGATTTAACAATTGCGACCAGCCTGGATATTGATTGAACAGCTGTGAACAGCTGAAATATTGAGCAATTGTGAACAGCCTGGGTAT
>CM068964.1:43984434-43994642 GCA_035128595.1 Eptatretus atami
AAACTTAGTTGGAAATGACACCTTAAATGTTTTTTTACACTGTTTAGTTCCAAAATTAAACGCGTTTGAATATTAGACCCGGTGGACTGGCGGCTATCTTGGATTTGACCTCTCACGGTCCTCAGAGGTCAAATCTGACTTCCCTCCACATCTGAAAATAAACCTTATGGTATTCACTATGTCAGAAAATTCATGCTTTTCTCATAAAACGCACAATTATTGTGCTTATCCACTGTACGTATACGTATACGTGTATGTATATATACACATCAGACACACCTCCTGACTGTTATGGTGCACATCGCCGTGGATTATGTTCCACATGGTAAAACCGGATAATCCGCAAAGAACAACCACCCATCTGCCACCAAGATGATTGTTCCTGCTAATGCAAACCATTCAACCAGATTATGTGGTTTTACTGACATAACGATGCTCACCATAACAGTCAAGAGGTGTTTCCGATGTATAAATGATGAATGTGGTCATCATTGGTCAGATATTTATCAGTATGTCATCCTGATGAGGGTATATAAGCCTGAAATCTGGATAGGTGGCTCCGTTTGATGTTTAGCTGATGTTGACCATGTAATATCTGTCTGTTTGACAGAGTCGCTGGGCCGAGGCCTTTGGATGGGAGATGATGCCTTGGTGTAGGACTATGTCTAATGGAGATCGGGGGAGTGCTCATCACACTCCACATGTTTTGACATATATATATGTTTTGGGGGTTGGGGAAAATGGCAGGAGCATAGAAAAGGCCCTTTTATATGGTATGTGCCTTTTGGGGAACTTTGGAAAAGAAAGGACATTGCATAGCTTGTAGAAAATACCAAACAATAGAAAAGAAGGGACATTCAAAATATCTCGTGTGCATGATGCACCACGATTCTTTTCTATAGTTTGCCACATGGCACATACCATGTAAAGGGGCCTTTTCTGTGCCCCTGACATTTTTCCCAAGAATGGAATGGTTTCTCTGTATTACATATTATGGTATTACATGTTTCAGCCAGTTTTCTTCGAGAATTAGAGCACCTGAAAAACTGATATTTTTTCCAAAGTCCAATTTCATGATGTCCCTAACTTTTGTTATGTCCCAAATTATGTGGCTGCGGTAACTTCAAAGTCTCAACAAGTGCCCCTCTATCAAAATTTCACGATTTTTGAAATTTCATTATTTTATTGTTATTTCCACTTTTCATCCTAATTATTCAAGATCTTCAAAAATGCAAAACCACTCCACCCTCTCCCCAAAATGCGCACCATGGTAGGGTCCATATATAAGCTTGACAGGGGGCTCCTCCTTCTGACTCATTTATTTATCTTTCTTCCCCTCTTCCTTGTACTCTGTAGCCACTACTAACACAGTAAATTCGTTTGGGTTAGTTGTCACAAGAGGATTGAATAAAACTGAAAATGACGGCCCGGACAGCATTTGTTGGAGTACCACGATAGCATTGTTTACATTGGTGACAGCCATGTTATTGAGCGGTGCAAAACATTCCATTCTGTTGGAGTGCTTGCTTGAGCGCTTAAAATAAAGCAAGCTGATTGGCAAGAGATAGCAAGTTGCTTGCTAACAGAACACATGCCAGGTCATGCTTTTACAAGATCACAAGATTAAAGCACCATCATACAAAGCCGGCCACTGATCTGTAGTACAGTATCCTGGTGAGAGCACCGGCAGGAGACCCAGAGAAAGCTTGGAATATATTACAAGATATGGAATGATTTCTATGCATTACATACAGTGTGACCACTCCTCATTTTCATAAATGCCAAGGTGAGCCAATGAAAAAAGGCAAGAATTCACAAGGTTTCGGAAAAGCGATGATAATAGAAAACCTATACGCTAAGAAAACCTATAGAAAACCAAGACGCCAAGGTGAACAACGAATAGCCAAGATCTTGTGAAAAAAGCCAAGGAGTGGTCACACTGATTATATATAGTATTCCATGTTTCAAGCAGTTTTCTTCTAGAAGTAGAGCAACTGAAAAACAGATATTTTTTCCAAAGTCCACTTTTACGGTGTCCCTAATTTTTGCTATGTCCCTAATTATGTGGTTGTGGGTAACTTTAAAGTCTCAACAAGTGTCCTATTCATATTCAAAATTTCACGAACTTTCATCGAACAGTTCATAAGTTATGAGTCCTCGCGTTTGACCATTTTACTACCGGAGTCGAAATTTTTCTTTGTCCAACTTTTTGGGGTTCGCCCCTATGAGCAAAAATAGGAGCAATACCCCTGGGCGCTCACCTGGTCGAATAATGTTACTGAGGAGGAAGACAATGTGGGACGGAAAATGTACCAACAAACCAATGTCAGAGCAAATACCTATTTTGGGGGGCAACCCACCCCACCCCGTAAACCCTCTTAGACCATGATTTTTAAATAGCATGAACAAACTTTGGTAGATCACGGATGATGAAGGTTGTGGTCAAGTTTCATCAAAATTGTGTGTGTAGTTTCGGAGAAGAAAGCAAATACATATTTTTGGGGGTCATCCCCCTCTACACCCCTTCGACCCTGATTTTTTTTTTAATGTCATGAACAAACTTTGGTCTATTATGGGTGATGAAGGTTGTGGTCACGTTTCATCAAAATTGGGTGTGTGGTTTCGGAGAAGAAAGCAAATACCTATTTTGGGGGGCAACCGCCTGTAAAGCTTTTCAGTCCCTGTGTTAAAGTTGCATGCAGAGAAACCTATCCAAATAAAGGAAGGAGCACTTATTGCTTCCCTTGATTGCTGCAGGAGTCTCTGCTTCTAACAGCACCGCCATTGCATACTTGTACCACACAAGAACAGAACTGAAGCTAATAGCTAAGGAACAAAAACAAGCAAAAACGCAAAAACTATGGCACTTAGTTGGTGAAATTTGTTTTGAAAGCCATTGATTCGACGTATTGGCCAATGTATATTCCAAGTTTCCGCCAGTTTCAATGTATAGCCTTTGAGATATGAGCGCCAACACATTTCGGGCAGACAGACAGACTTACAGACACCAATGTGAATGTCGAGGGTTTTCGTTAAAAACTCAAGAATGCGGAAGTGGACATTGCTGAAATTTGGAACATATTACCTGTATGTACAAAAGGATTTACTTCTGGAATTTGCAGCCTATTTTGTGCAGTCTTCTGCTTCTTGCATATGGCAGCTTAGCTGCTGGGGTAGCTCTCATTTCTTGGAAGCGTGACTGTGTCGCTGATGCAGTGCCCCTCTACGAGGACACACTGGTACTCATTTCGCCGACCTCGGAAGGATGACAGGCTGAGTCAACATGCTGGTGTATTAATTCAGCGGCCAATGGGGCTTGAACTCAGGACCCTAGGATCCCAAGTCACCACCCTAACCACTAACCCAACACCAGGCTTATTTCGTGCAGTGGAAGCCAAGAAACGAATTTTCAGCTCCCGTGTTAAAGTTGCGTACGGAGAAACCATCCCAAATAAAGGGAGGGCGCTTTGCACCTCCTTGACATATATGTATGTATATATATATATTTTTTTTTTTGAATAAATTCGGGCGGTTGGATAACACATTTTAAAGGAGAAGCAGACACTTCCAACCAAAAATAAATATCTAGATCGACTCCGCTAATTTGAGCAAAAAGTGAGAGCAGACCCGGCCTCAGGCAACATTTCGCCGGCTTCGCAGCCGCTTCATCGGCACAATAGACACTTGGCACAATAGACTATTCGATTGGCCTGATGAAACCGGCTGCGAAGCCGGCGAAACGTTGCCTGAGACCGGGTCTGCTCTCTCTTTTTGCTCAAATTAGCGGAGTGATCTAGTTTTTTACTTTTGGTTTGAAGCGCCTTCTTCTTCTTAATAATAATAAAATATATACTATATATATATTATAACATATATACTATCCTGTGTCATAAGAGGCGACTAGGGTTGCGTCAGAAGGGCATCGGCGAAAACCTGTGCCAAATCATTATGCGGATCATAACGGATGATCCGCTGTGGCGACCCCTAACGGGAGCAGCAAAAGAAGAATAAGAAGATATATATATGCGACAGGGTTGGTCAGGAAGCTGCTAAAACCTGTGCCAAATCATTATGCGGATCATAACGGATGATCCGCTGTGGCGACCTAACGGAGCAGCCGAAAGAAGAATAAAATATATATATATATATATATATATATATTATTATATATATATATATGCTCCTGTTGTGCATAATTTGAAATATATGTATTTTCTCTGTCATTATCCCCACGTTTTTTGAAAAAAACGGGAGGGGTGGGGGTTGGGGGGGGCGGTGGCGTTACTTGCCTCTGCAACTTTGATATTGTAAATGGCTCTGTCTTTATCCACATGCTTTTTGGAAAAAACCGGGGGGGGATATTGAAATTGGCTCTATCTGTGTGTCTGTCCGTCCATTTGTTAAGCTATCTCCTCCTAAATGGTTTGGCAGAAATTCACCAAACTTGGTAGCTGTGATCACGCAAGAAACAACTTCCACAATACAACAACTGCATGCTTGGTGTTGATCTCCAGAAGGTGATGTCCACCAAGGACCTTGGAATTCAGCTTTTGCAAGACCTGAGATGGAAAAATCACACAAACTACGTTGCTGCTAAAGCCAACAGAGTGCTTGGTCTTTTGAAATGTAATCTAAGATTCACCAACCCAGATGTGCAGAAATATTCTCACTTCTCATTCGTACGTCCTCATTTAGAATACTCTTGCTCCAACCGAGACCCATATTTCGACAATGATATGTAAACATTGGAATGGATTGAGCAGAGAGCTGCTAGATTTGTTCTTCACTACTTCAACAAGCAAGACAACATGCCCGCAATGCTCCATCAACTTCAATAGGAGCCGCTTGTGAACAGACGAGAGGTTTTTAGACTACGTTTCCTTCATAAAGTTGTCAGTGATATGGTTGATATCCCAAGTAACCATTACCTGACTCCAAATAACTCCAGTATTTAAACTAGCTAGAGCATCACTACATAAACAAAGATTTCATCCATTGTGCACAGAAACTAATACCATGAAGGACTCCATTTTTCCTCGAATGGTACATGGATGGAAGGAACTGCCAAACAATGTCGGTTGAAATTGGGAACCTGGACAGATTTAAGGCAGTTATCTCCCAGCACCAACTTGATAGAAATCGTTATTAAAAAGTAATTCTTAACGTGATAACTCCATACATCAGACAAAATGCCTCCTGCTTTGTCGGGTTCCAAGCAGAGGAAGAAGAAGAAGATGCGTGGTGGACCAAGCTGCTATTTCATATGTCAAATAAATGCCATATTTTATGGACATCATGTTAGTCCATCCTTGTCAGTGAAAGTTGCGCTGGCGACATGTGACGAGAGAGGTGAAATAAGTGAAAGTATTTCCACGGAGTTTTGCCATAAAACATCGAAGCCTCCCTCTGGCTTTCGGTTGAAAACATGGCTCGGTTTCCTGCAGGATCACTGGGTTGTAAATGTGAAGAGGAGGAAGCTTGTCCTGTGTAAAAACAATAAGCTTGGTTGTCATGGAGATTTTAAAATGGAAATCTAACAGAGGAATTTATTTTATCTCTCTTCCTATAGAGAGGCGGGGGAGGGAGAGTCCTATTGTTTTTCCTAGTTCTTCCTTTCTTTTTTTCATTCTTTCTTTCCAACAGTTGCACTCACACACAATTCCTTCATTTCTACGCCAATCCCCTTAAGGTCTTGGCATGGTGGTACCTTGGTTCAATCAAGCCAAACCCATTCTTTTCCATTTATGCTCCAATTCTGATTTTAAGGGGTCAAAGGTAAAACACTAAAAACCAGACATATTTTTGCTTTGCTATTCCCTTGTATTTGAGTCGATGGAGATGAAAGTAAACACAACTAGGTGCTTTCAAACAGTCCCTGTGGAGATGCCGAGAAAAAGCTCGTGTTAGTCATTAACAGGATTCACAGTGGGTGAAAGTTCAAACTTGGTGATGGAATTAAGTTTTTTGGCCTGCTGAGTGTTTATATTTAAACCGATCCAGATAAGACTTGGCACAAAAATACCTTGGCACAACCACTTTGGGTTAAAGCAGGTAAACTCAGGTCCAGTATCTTCCTTTTGATCTTCGGGGGTCAACATGGATAGAGGTTGAGGAGAGAGGGGGTGGTGGAGTGGGGAGAATTTGTATGAAATTCTAATTATGGTTCATAAATAAATCCCTTCTCTTGTTGGTTCACCTGTGTCATGATCGAAATAAGAAAGATATTTAGTGTGATGCTTAATATCAGGTGAAGATTGGGGTGTTTGTGTGTCAGGTTCATTGTAAACGCATACCTGTTGGTCGACATTGGTCTTGTTATATCTGGTATTGGCTTAATGGTTCAGGTGGTGGGCTTGGGATCCTAGGATCCTGAGTTCAAATCCTACTCGGCTGTTGAATTTATACCAGGTGGGGTTGACTCTGCCTGTCATCCTTCCGAGGTCGGCAAAATGAGTGCCAGCTTGCTGGTAACCTGTGTCGGAGTGGTGACCCGTCCAGGATTGTGCCCTGCTTTTGCAGCACCAATGCTCTGCACAGAATATGGTCCCAATGGAAATGGATGGATTCATATTGTTCGGGCTGTTTTCAATAATGTAAAGGAGCTCATGCTGTGAGTTATTGCCATAGTGTGTGGCCTCATCTGACCATTTATGACATACCTACCATCATTTGGCATCACATATCTACCTTTCATTTACATCCAGTTGGTGAACTGATTTGTGGACAACCACACTGTGTCTAACTGAAGAAGCATCAGTGTTCTGAGCATCTACACCTGCCTTTGTTTCCTTCATCAATGTTCAATGCCTTTTTGAAGAACAAAGGGAGAGGGGAGGACAAAGAGCTGGGGACGGGGGGGAGGGGCAGAGAGGGGGACAGATAGTTGGTAGAGGATTGAGGCTTTGTGGGGTTGGGGGTGGGGGTTGCGGACTTGAGGTGGTGAGATTGAATACTTTGAATGGGTAGGGAGTTTGAAGATTTGAGTGGAAGGCATCCTCTTTATCGCTTTGCTGATACTCCACCCTCTGCCTTACCATCTGTCATCCCTCAGTCCGGCAAGCAGCAGCCTCTTCGCTCTCTGCAGATCTGGATAAAATCACAAGCTGGTCCAACACGTGGAACATGTCTTTCAATCCTGCAAAATCTCACTATCTCACTATGTCTCTCCAAAGGACCATCTGGAACCCCCCCATCTACTTTCTCAACAATCCTCTTGAAGAAGTTCTTTCATTCAAGCTTCTGGTCTCACTATCTGCCATGACCTTTCCTGGGAATCCACATTTCCAAGCTGGCCTCCAAAGCCAGTCGCGACTTCTTCTTCTTCTTACGTCTTACTTCTTCAAGGCTTAGCTGCAGGGGTAGCTATCATTTCTTGAAAGCGCGACTGTGTCGCTGATGCAGTGCCCCTCTACCAGTACACACTGCTACTTATTTTGCCAACCTCGGAAGGATGACAGGCTGAGTCAACCACCTGGTGTATTAATTCAGCGGCCAACGGGGCTTGAACTCGTCCAGTCGCGACTTAAGCCTGGTGTTGGCTCAGTGGTTAGGGTGCGGCTTGGTCCTAGGGTCCTGAGTTCAAGCCCCGTTGGCCGCTGAATTTAATACACAGGTGGTTGACTCAGCCTGTCATCCTTCGAGGTTGGCAAAATAAGTAGCAGTGTGTACTGGTAGAGGGGCACTGCATCAGCGACACAGTCGCGTTTCAAGAAATGATAGCTACCCTGCAGCTAAGCCTGAAGAAGTAAACGTAAGAAGAAGAAGAAGAAGAAGTCGGCGACTGGCTTTGGAGGCCAGCTTGGAAATGTGGATTCCCAGGAAAGTCATGGCAGATAGTGAGACCCAGAAGCTTGAATGAAGAACTTCTTCAAGAGGATTGTTGAGAAAGTAGATGGGGGGTCCAGATGGTCCTTTTGGAGAGACATAGTGAGAGTGTGGATTTGTCAGGATTGAAAGACATGTTCCACGTGTTGGACCAGCTTGTGATTTTATCCAGATCTGCAGAGAGCGAAGAGGCTCTGCTTGCCGGACTGAGGGATGACAGATGGTAAGCAGAGGTGGGTGGATCAGCAAAGCGATAAAGAGGAGCTTCCCATCCAAATCTTCAAACTCCTACCATTTAAAGTATTCATCTCACCACCTCAAGTCCGCAACCCCATCCCCCACCCCACAAAGCCTCAATCTCTACCAACTATCTGTCCCCCTCTCTGGCCCCCTCCCCCCCCGTCCAGCTCTTTGTCCTCCCCTCTCCCTTTGTTCTTCAAAAAGCATTGAACATTGATGAAGGAAACAAAGGCAGGTGTAGATGCTCAGAACACTGAGCTTCTTCAGTTAGACACAGTGTGGTTGTCCAAATCAGTTCACCAACTGGATGTAAATGAAAGGTGATATGGATTGCCAAATGATGGTAGGTATGTCATAAATGGTCAGATGAGGCCACACACTATGGCAATAACTCACGCATGAGCTCCTTTACATTATTGAAACAGCCCGAACAATATGAATCCATCCATTTCCATTGGGACCATATATCTGTGCAGGCATTGTGCTGCAAAAGCAGGGCACAATCCTGGACGGGTCACCACTCCGACACAGGTTACCAGCAAGCTGGCACTCATTTTTCCGACCTCGGAAGATGACAGCAGAGTCAACCCCACCTGGTATGAATTCAACAGCCGAGTAGGATTTGAACTCAGGATCCTAGGATCCAGCCACACCTGAACCATTAAGCCAATACCAGATAACGACCAATGTCGACCAACACAGGTATGCGTTTCAATGAACCTGAACACCAAACCCCAATCTTCACCTGATATTAAGCATCACACTAAATATCTTTCTTATTTCGATCATGACCAGGTGAACCAACAAGAGAAGGATTTATTTATGAACCATAATTAGATTTCATACAAAATCTCCCCACTCCACCACCCCCTCTCCTCAACCTCTATCCTGTTGACCCCGAAGATCAAAAGGAAGATACTGGACTGAGTTTACCCTGCTTTAACCCAAAGTGGTTGTGCCAAGGTATTTTTTGTGCAAGTCTTATCTGGATCGGTTTAAATATAAACACTCAGCAGGCCAAAAAACTTAATTCCATCACCAAGTTTGAACTTTCACCCACTGTGAATCCTGTTAATGACTAACACGAGCTTTTTCTGGCATCTCCACAGGGATGTTTTGAAAGCACCTAGTTGTGTTTACTTAATCTCCATCGACTCAAAATACAAGCGAATAGCAAAGCAAAAAAATATGTCTGGTTTTTAGTGTTTTACCTTTGACCCCTTAAAATCAGAATTGGGCATAAATGGAAAGAATGGTTTGGCTTGATTGAACCAATGGTACCACCATGCAAGACCTTAAGGGATTTGGCGTAGAAATGAAGGAATTGTGTGTGAGTGCAACTGTTGGAAAGAAAATGAAAAAAAGAAAGGAAACTAGGAAAACAATAGACTCTCCCTCCCCGCCTCTCTATAGGAAGAGAGATAAAATAAACTTCCTCTGTTAGATTTCCATTTTAAATCTCCATGACAACCAAGCTTATTGTTTTTACACAGGACAAGCTTCCTCCTCTTCACATTTACAACCCAGTGATCCTGCAGGAAACCGAGCCATGTTTTCAACCGAAAGCCAGAGGGAGGCTTCGATGTTTTATGGCAAAACTCCGTGGAAATACTTTCACTTATTTCACTCTCTCGTCACATGTCGCCAGCGCAACTTCACTGACAAGGATGGACTAACATGATGTCCATAAAATATGGCATTTATTTGACATATGAAATAGCAGCTTGTCCACCACGCATCTTCTTCTCTTCCTCTGCTGGAACCCGACAAAGCAGGAGGCATTTTGTCTGATGTTATGGATTATCACGTTAAGAATTACTTTTTAATAACGATTTTCTATAAGTTGGTGCTGGAGATAACTGCCTTAAATCTGTCCAGGTTCCTAATTTCAACGACATTGTTGGCAGTTCCTTCCATCCATGTACCATTCGAGGAAAAATGGAGAACTTCATGGTATTAGTTTCTGTGCACAATGATAAATCTTTGTTTATGTAGTGATGCTCTAGCTAGTTTAAATACTGGAGTTATTGAGTCAGGTAATGGTTACTTGGGATATCAACCATATCACTGACAACTTTATGAAGGAAACGTAGTCTAAAACCTCTCGTCTGTTACAAGCCGGCTTCTATTTGAAGTTGATGGGC
>CM068964.1:43995505-44007731 GCA_035128595.1 Eptatretus atami
GCCCATCAACTTCAAATAGAAGCCGGCTTGTAACAGACGAAGTTTTAGGACTACGTTTTCTTCATAAAGTTGTCATGATATGGTTGATATCCCAAGTAAACCATTACCTGCTCAAACTCTCAGTATTTAACTACTAGAGCAATGTCACTACATAAACAAAGATTGTATCATTGGCACAGAAACTAATACCATGAAAGTTCTCCAATTTTCCTCGAATGGAAACATGGAGAAGGAACTGCCCAAACAATTGTTAAATTAGGAACCTGGACGATTTAAGGCAGCTATCTCCCAGCACCAATCATGAAAATCGTTATTAAAAAGTATTCCTTAACGTGATAATCCATAACATCAACAAAATGCTCTGTTAGTCGGGTCAGCAGAGAAAGAAGAAGATAAGCGTGTGCGACACAGCTGCTATTTCATATGTCAAATAAAATGCCATAATTTTATGGAATCATGTCTAGTCACATCTTGTAGTGAAAGTTGCGCATGGCCCGACATGTGACGAGAGAGGTAAATAGTGAATATTTCCACGGAAGTTTTGCCATAAACACGAAGCTCTCTGGCTTCGATGAAAACATGGCGGTTTCCTGCCAGATCACTGGGTTGTAAATGTGAAGAGGAGGAAGCTGTCCTGTGTAAAAACAATAAGCTTGTTGTCATGGGATTTTAAATGGAAATCTAGAGGAGATTAATTTTATCGTCTCTCTATAGAGGGGCGGGGCGGAGAGATTATTGTGTTCCAGTTCTCCTTTCTTTATTTATCATCTTTCTGTTCCAACAGTTGCACTCACACACAATTACCTCGTCATTCTACGCCAAATCCTAAGGTCTTGCATGTGTACATTGAGTTCAATACAGCAAACCCATCTTTCATTATGGCCCAATCTATTTCTAAGGGTAAAGGTAAAACATAAAAACCAGACATATTTTTGCTTTGCATTCGCTTGTATTTTGAGTCGATGGAGATTAAGTAAACACAACGGGAGTGCTTTCAAACAGTCCCTGTGAGGATGCCGAGAAAAAGCTCGTGTTAGTCATTAATCAGGCATTAATCAGTGGGTGAAAGTCAAACTTGGTGATTGGAATAAGTTTTTTGACCTGCGAGGTTTATATTTAAACCGATCCAGATAAGACTTGGACAAAAATTACCTGGCACACCACTTTGGTTAAAGCAGGGTAAATCTCAGTCAGTATCTTCTTGATCTGCGGGGCAACAGGATAAGAGGTTGAGGAAGAGGAGGGGTGGTGGAGTGGCGAGATTTTGTATGAATCTAATTTCGGTTCAAAATAAATCCCTTCTCTTGTTGGTTCACCTGGTCAATCGAATAAGAAAGAATATTATAGTGTGATGCTTATATCAGGTGAAATTGGGGTTTGGTGTTCAGGTTCATTGAAACGCATACCGTGTTGGTCGACATTGGTCTTGTTATCTGGTATTGCTATAATTGGTTCAGGTGTGGCTGTGGATCCTAGATCCTGAGTCAATCCTACCGGCTGTTGAATTCATACCAGGTGGGGTTGCTCTGCTGTCATCTTCGAGTCGGAAAAATGAGTGCCAGCTGCCCTGGTAACTGTGCGAGTGGTGACCGCGTCACAGGATTCGTGCCCTCTTTGCAGCACAATGCCGCACGAAATGGTCCAGTGAAATGGATGGATTCATATCGTTGGCTGTTTTAATAATTAAAGAGCTAATGCGTGGTTATTGCCATAGTGTGGCCTCATCTACCATTTTGCATACATATGACTACATATATTAACTTTCATTACATCCAGTTGGTGAACTGATTGGACAACCCACACTGTGTCTACTGAGAGACCATGTTCTGAGCATTAACTGCTTTGTTCCTTCATCAATGTTCAATGCCTTTTATGGAAGAACAAAGGGAGAGGGGAGGACAAAAGAGCGGAGGGGGGGAGGGCGAGAGAGGAGACAGATAGTTCGTAGAGAGTGAGCTTTGTGGTTGGGATGGGGTTGCGGACTTGAGTGGTGAGATGGAATACTTTAAATGGTAGGGGAGTTGAAAGATTGGATGGGAAGTCCTCTTTATGGCTTTGCTTGATCCATCCCATACCATCTGCACTTACCATCTTATCATACCCCAGTCCGGCAGAGGCAGCCTCTTCGCTCTCTGCAGATCTGGATAAAATCACAAGCTGGTCAACACGGAACATGTCTGTTCAATCCTGACAAATCAACTCTTCCAAATATGTCTCTCCAAAAGAACCATCTGGACCCCCCATCTACTTCTCAACAATCCCTTGAAGAAGTTCTTTCATTCAAGGCTTCTGGGTCCACTATATGCCATACTTTCTGGGAATCCAACATTTCCAAGTGTGCCGCACAAGCCATCGCTGACTTCTTCTTCTTCTTCTTTTACGTTTATTCTTCAGGCTTAGCTGCAGGGTAAGTATCATTTCTTGAAACGCGCCTGTGTCGCTGATGCAGTTGCCCCTCTACCAGTACACTGCTACTTATTTGCCAACCTCGAGGATACAGCTGATCAACACACTGTGTGTTATAAAGTTCAGACGGCCGACGGCGTGAACTCAGGACCCTAGGATCAAGCGCACCTACACACTGAGCACACAGGTAGAAGTCGCGACTGACATCCCCCATCGTGCAAAAGTTCCTTCTTTGGCACACTGACCCCTGCACAAAAAAGCTTTCATCGGCTAGGTGTTATGGATACTGCTCTCCCTCTGAGACTGGTCGTCCGCCTCAACCTCTTCCCACTTCATGCTGGTGTAAACCAAGGCTTTTAGGGATCATGGTATCTCACCGCGATGAGCGTGGTCTTTGGGTCTCCACTTCTCACACAGACAAGTGGTGCGTCTTTCTGCCTTCTAACCAGATCTCCCGCCTCGCCAACCATGCCTTCTGTGAATCTGTCCGTTCATATACCCAGGGCACTCAAGTCGTGCAGCAAACTCCCTTCTGGTGAAACGACAAAATCGAATAATCCTCACTTCACTCTTTTCATTCCTTCTTTTCCACCTTGGAATAAACTCCCACACTCCTCAATCTATCTTCCACAGGTTTCACAACAGCTGTCACACATTCATATACTCCACCCATCAACCAGATCTTTTTCTCCTTAGCCACCACCAACACACTCCTTCAAATTCCTGCTTTCCTTGCTGAAAGTCCTGTCATGTCCAGATGTTACCACATGCACCCATTCCATCCTCTCCCTTCCAGACTCCTCAATGTCTCTGTTCCTCACATTTTATGCTTCGCTCTCCTGCCTCTATTGTCTCTTGCTCCCTTTGTTTACATTCTGTTGTAGATGTTTTACGAGCCTTGAATTGTGTACAAAAGTAAAAGATGCATTTGAAGACAGGATGGGAGGTATTTTAAATTAGGAAGGGTTTCGGTCAATATGGAGTGGGGGGTGGGGGGTGGGGTGGTGAGGACTTGAATAAAAAGAGGGAGGGGAAGACAAAGAGTTGTGGTGGGGGAAGGTAAGGAGAAGAGATAGGGGTGAGGATTAAGACTTAGAATGAGGTGGGTCTTGAGGACTTTAAGAAAGGGGGTTGGGAAGTACAAGGGAGTTGGGTGTGGTGAGGCAAGTGAAGGGGACTAGAGAGTTAGAGAGAGGTTGAGGTTTTTTGGAGGAGGGGGGGGGCGGTTAAGAAGTTGCAATGAAGAGAGGGTTTGAGAACTTGGGTCCCTGCTCGTGAATAACCAAAGAGAGGCACCAAAAATGGTACCAAACAGAAGACACAGCAGTGACAGCCATCTAAGGTCATAGGTAACAGACACAATGTTCCCAGCATCATGTCTTTCCATCAAAAGACAGTGCTGATCCTCCTTGGCCATCCTTCAACAGGTATTTATTAGTGCCCAGCTGATGAATAAAGTGTACCTCACTCGTTACAAGCAGGCTGTGGTGAAAGTTTGTCCTCCATAGATCATATGTTCCAGTTGACCGAACTAGTTGGACTTTCAAGGCTCGAATAGATGCAGTAAATAAGATTTGGCCTTCTTGGCTTTGGTGGCCAAGATCACGTAAATTTGAATGTGGGAAATGCAAATCATCATCATTGGTGCTGAATCACCATATCATCACATGCTGAATGACAACGAAGGCATAAAATCACAGCAGCATGCTGTAGCATAAAACACCCAAGGTCTAAGGCCGTGCTCAGAGGCATAATCCGTATTAACTGGTCTGTATGAATTCTCAATAATTATGTCCCAGAGTAAAGTTTTTGTGGTGGAGTGTAACACCTTGTGTTGCCAAAACCATCCCATGGTTGGTGATTGGGGGAGGAAAATTTAGTCGGAATACACCACGTATACATCAAGAGTAGATTTCTAATCACTAATGTGCTAGCCTTAACAGACCGGGCCATTTTAGCAATGGTGAGCATCCCCAACTCGAATTGAAGTGCTATCCAGCTTTAGCGCGTGTGTCTACAACACACCTTTTCAAGCTCTGGTCGAAAGGCCGGGCATTATAATTTGGAAATGTAAGTGCAATTAACAGTTTTTATGACTTTATATGTATTCCATAACCCAATAACTTTATGAATAAATTGATATTTTGGTCCAATGTGAATACGTGAAGCTCATTTACTCTGCTGCTGGCTTTACCTTCAAACAAAAATAATGCACCATAACGGACGAACCAAGGCTGTTGTGCAATAGCTTCTGTAAGTGTGAAATAAGATATGTAAACGGTGCGTTTACAAAGCAGTTTGAATGTAGACCTCATACAACATACAAAGATCGAAAGTGAAGTTTCATACCCCCTTTTGGTTAAACCCCAAAATCCTGGATTACTACACACCTCCACTCCTTTGTTCCTCTTTTCTCCTGTTTGTGGAACCACCATCCTAAGGCTGCTGAGTCCCACTCCTCCTTCCAGGGATTCTCAAGCAAGCGGTGCTCCACCATCTCATGTCATCTGCAATCTCTACCCACAATCATTTCTACCCACATGAACCCAACCTCACTCAACCCTCTTACTTGCATGTTGCTGTGTTTCCTCCTCTCCTCGCTCTCATTTTTTTTTTCCTCTCCAGTCATTTATTTGCTTGTTGTGTTCAAATGTAGCCCACTGTCAGTATGTTGTCTTTTTAACCTTCTATTTCGTCACTCTTCCATGAGCCCAATCTTTTATGAAAAAAATTAATGAAGTGCTTGGTACCGACATGAACTTGGCAATGCACAATACATTCAAACAGTCATACCAGCACTCAGAATGGGACTAAATGGAACAATCAAGCATCCAACAAAATTCACAATCCAATATAGGGAATTGGATGTTGAAGTGTAGCTGTCATAGAGCAAGGCACACACAGCGCATCCCCAAGTGCAGGATACGACAGGAAGCATGCGTCATGATCATGACACACAGGTGAAGCGCTCCTGTGCACAGTATGTACATGGGATGAAAGAGAATGAAAGTTAAGTGTGTTTGTGTTTTTATGTTATCTGGAAAACTGGGGTGCATTTGGGACACGGGTGTATTTGGGACACGAGATGCATTTGGGATTTGGCACATGGGGTGCATTTGGGACATGGGATGCATTTGTGCCATGCGGTGCATTTCTGACACGGGGTGTATTTGTGACACGGGGTGCATTTGTGAGTGAATGATATTTGGTGGATACGGGCTTATTTGTGACATGCGGTGTCATCTGTGACATGGGGTGTATTTGTGACATGGGGTGTATTTTGTGATGCGGGTGTATTTGTGGCGTGGGTGTATTTGTATACGGGTATATTTGTGATATGGGTTGCTCTGTGACACGGGTGTATTTGTGACATGGGTGTATTTGTGACACGAGATGTATTATGTTGACACGGGGTACTCTGTGAGACAGGGTGTATTTGTGACACGGAGTGTATTTGTGACACGGGTACATCTAGTGAGGATCGGGTGATTTGTGATACGGGATATTTGTGACGGTGGGTGTATTTGTGACGGGGTGTATTATTGTGACGCGGGGTGTATTTTATGATGCGGGGTGTATTTGTGACGCAGGTGTATTTGTGACGAGGGGATGTTATATTGAGCGGGGTGTATTTGTGACGCGGGGTGTAATTGTGACGTGTGGGGTGTATTTGTGATGCCGGGGCTGTAATATTGTGCACGAGCAGGGGTGTATTTGTGACTCGTGGGTGATTTAGTGTGATGTGGGGCTGATATTTGCTCGACCGCGCGCGAGTTATTGTGACGTCCGGGGTGTTATTTGTGAATTGTGGGAATGATATTGTGCAAGGTGGGGCGGCTATATTCGTAGACGTAGGAGAGTTGTAATTTGCTGCAACCCAATGCACTACGGGGACATTAATTTGAGGTAACACCGGGTTCGCTCATTCTGTGACCCATGGAGAAAGACCATGTACTTTTTGTGACAAGCCGGGGGTGGTAATTTATAGATGCCAGCGGACTGTATTTCATGACGCAGAGGGCCCACTGTATTGTGAGCGTGGGGTTTGCTATTTGTATAGACACAAAGAAGTAGGGGTGTATTTGTGACACGGATAGGGTGCAATTACTTAGTGACACAGGAGTTGCATCTGTGAACGGACCGGTGTGTATTTGCGTCGACGCTGGGGTGTATTTAGTGACACCGAGCGGTGTATTCTGTGACACGGGCGAGATGTATCTGTGACCACGGCAAAGGGCCCTGTACATCTGTTGACCACAGCAGGCGCGCATGTATCTGTTCAGACCGTTGGGGCGTGTATTTTGATTGGTGGGGGTATGTTATTCATGTGACGTCCACAGGGGGAGGTTATTTTGTGACGTGGTGGTGTATTTGCGATACTGGGGATATTATTGACAGGTGGATAAGTAATTTTGTGAACGTGGGGATGTATTTGTGACCCACGGGGTCTCGTACTTTATGATGCGACATGTGTATATTTATGCACGCCCCGGAGCATAGTCCATATCTTGTGACACGGGAGTCCCTGTAATTATGCTGACACCGGGTATTTGTTTGACGAACCTGGCGTGTCCATTATGTGACCACTCAGCCGTGGAGACAGGCCTGAATAAAATCTCTGTGCCAACGTGGGAGTGTATTTGTGACACCGAAGGGTGCAATACTGTGAACATGGCGTTGCATCCTGTGACACGGGACTGTTATTTTGTGACACGAGAAGATATCTGCTGACACGGTGTGTTGTATTTGCTCGACAGTATGGGGATGTATCTGTGACGTGGACGTGCTAACTCTCGGGACACGTAGGGGATTGTATCCCTCGCTCTGACACAAGGAGGTGTATTTAGTGACATGGGCCTACGATGACTCTTCATGTGACACGGGGAAGTATTTAATTGTGCGCGGAGGCTGAATCAGCCAATAGCTACTTACGACGTGTGGGGTACTGTGTAGACGTGGGGTAACCAATCTGTTCATTTTATGCACGCGGGGTGATTATTTGTGACGCGGGGCCTAATGGATTTATCGCACGTGAGAGGCGCGTATTGTGTCACGCCCCGGGGCTAGTATTTTATGCCACGCGAGGCCATGTATTTGTAGAACGCGGTGGAAATTCGTACTTACCATATTGAGTCGGCGGCATGACCTCGTATCTATGTGACGCTCAGGGGTGTATTTGTGACACGGGGTGTATTGTTGACACGGGTGATTGTGACGGTTAGTCGTGGCGTGGGGTCTTTGTGACGGGGGGTGTATTTGTGACGTGGAGTGGTATTTGTGAACGCAATGGAGCCAACAACCCACCACCAACACCCCACAACACCACCGACACCAACCAAACCCCCACAAAAAACCACACAACGACCCACACCAAAACAAACAACAACAACCAAAACAAACGCAAAGAAACACAAAATACAACAAATACACAACTCCACACCACAACACACAAACCAAAAACACCAACCCCAACCCCACCCGACAACCCACACCACCACACCCACCCCAAACAGCAGCCCGCACACGACCCCACCCCAACCCCAACCCCACACCCAGACACCACGGTTATTTGTGCGTGAGGATCGTATTTGTAACACGGAGGTGTATGTTGTGCGCATGGGGTGGTATTTGTGACACTGGGGTGTATTTGTGCACGCGAGGTGTCTATTTCGGAATGCGGAAGAAGAATTGTATTAGATATGACGCGTCGGAGGGTACAATTTGGACACGGGGCCTGTTGTCATTTGTGACATACTGGGTGTATTTGTGACATCGAGGTGTATTTGTTGACGTTGGGGTGTAATTTAAAATGTGACAACGGCAACAGGCTGATATTGTCTGACCGCGGACAAGCAGGTTATCTATGTGAAGCGGCGAGAAAATGATATTTGTGCCGTGGGAGCTGTAATTGTTGACCCGGGGTGTTAATTCCAGATGCACGTGCGGGTGTATTATTGTGACACGGCGTGGGTCTAATTTATGTGACGTCAAGGGGATGTATTGCATGACGTCGGGTGTATCCTGTGACACGGGCCCTGTATTTAGTACGCAATGGCGAGATGCTATAATTTAGGGGACAGTTAGTTGGTGCATATGTAAAACGTGGGTGCATTTAGTTAGAGCATTGCTTGATGTCTAACGCCAAGTATTTCTTGAGATGAGTGATATGAAATGCCAAGGTTTGTGACTGGGGCAGTTGTATGATTTATTTATTTATTAGAAACTGCATTTAAAACATTTTGAAACTAGAAGGGCACTCGGTAGAGCGCATACCTTCACCCTGTAATGCCTGATATCGGGCCCAATACATTTTTGAAATATCATGCCATACAATACTATATCGTTTTTGGCCCTATCTCTCAATGGTGAAGGATCACTATAAAATTCTAGTCGTCGGATCCGGATCCGGACCTTCACCAACATCTCATCAGTTCGTCCTTGTCACACACCGAACCTGTCCACAAAATTTCATCCGGATCAGTCCACAACTTTTTGAGATATCCTGTACACAAACAGACAAACAGACAGAAAGGGGTGAAAACATAACCTTCTTCACCTTCGGTTTCGGAGGTAATAATTATATTTACTTTAAAGTTTTGCGTATAATGTACATTTCTGATATTATTTTATTCAATCTTTCGTACTTTCATTCAATAAGGCGTGTTTGTAAGAAATGCCTTTTCCACTTTTCTTGCCCCTCGAAAGGTCTCACTTGATGAGACATCACGGATAGGCCGATGGTAATCCCTGATCGGCGTTGCATGTGCAGCATCTGAGTGCGAAAGATTCGATTTAAATGATCAGCGTGCCTGACTAATGTGAATTGGCATGCCATGTCCATTAAACATGCCTTAACACAGGTATAATTAATTGTTTGATACTCATACCACGTGATACCATGTATTTATTACATACACAAATATGATGGAATTTCTAACCACTCTCCCCCTGCCGTTGAAACATGAACACACCAATACAAACATGGACACTTCAGCCACACCACACTCCCTTTAAATCGTAACAAATCCAATCTATAGATGGGGTTTTGTTTCCATACTCAGAGTATCTCCACTACTCCAGCATTTGTTAAAGCTTGAAACCAAGACAAAGCCAATATAGTGGTTAGCTTGCTGTTCACCTGTTTGTTATGCCAGGACCAGTTTGCTAATGAATGTGACGTCGTATTCCATTGAAAGCAAACCTCCAGGGGGGCATTGATGGTTTGGTCCAATGTTGACCTGTCGTTAACAAATAATAACAGGAGATGGTGAAACACACTCAGCAAAACGATGTTGGAAAAATTGTCTCTGGATTTGAAAAGCAAAATGAGATCACTTGGAAAGTTATTTTGTTTTTTGTAAAAACACAGCAAAAGCATGTGTGAGTGATGGTCTCAGGAAACCGGCTCCTTAAATTAGAAGGGTACTCGGTAGAGCGCGTACCTCCACCAGGATGATTCGTTTACGTTTTGTATCCCACTGATAGGCCGGATCTGGATTCGGACCTGAAAGAAAATTTAATCAGCTTGTTCTTGTCACCTAACCAACTCACCCACCAAGTTTCGTCCGAATCCGTCCATAACTTTTTGAGATATCGTACTATATATCATTTTAGGCCTATCGCTCAATGGTGAAGAATCACTGAAAAAATTCTCAGATCCGGATTCGGATCTTCAACAAAATCGAACCAATTCTTCCTTGTTACGTACCCAACCTTTCCACAAAGTTTCATCTGAATACGTCCACAACGTTTTGAGATATCCTGTTCACAAACAAACAGACAAACAGACAGACGGACACGGGTGAAAACATAACCCCCGTCCACCTTCGGTGGCGGAGGTAACAATAAGGAGATCATCATTAAAAGTTTTAACAAACAGGTAAGCGTCTTTCAGAAACCTTCACGAGCTCCTTCCCTTAATATAATCCCCAATTTCTTTGGAGCAGATGAGCCATGTGCCATTCGTTTTGCTTTGTCAGACTGGCCTACACAGGGTGGTCCACATGCCTTGTTCTATCCATGTATTTCTTTTACCCTGCTGAAGTTTATTGCTGTTTGATTCACAACACAAAACAGCAGACCCTCCTTGTATTTCAAATCATTTTAAATTCGAGTTCTCTTACAAGGAACTTCAATGCAGGAGGAGGCCATTCGACCCATTAAACCTAATACAATGGTTGCCAACCTCTGGTTGCTTGTCCATGCTCAATCTCTGATTGCTTGTCAAGAAAGGAAGCAGCAAGTCCCACTTTTGAAGTATTTGGCGTGACTTGGCAGGGGTTCAAACCACTGACCTCCCAGACTCGGAGCGGACACTCAAAACATTAAGTCACCGAGTCTGTTGAGTTGATATTCTTTTTCAAGGTGCTTTAAACAGGGATCTGTGTGAGAAGGTAGACAATGTGGTTAATGGTTACTGATGGGAGAAATGTGAAGTAGTGGTATATGGTTGGGAAGGTGTCACTTACTTTTGTTTTTCAGATACGGATGTCCGTACCCTGGTCAAAGAGCGGCAAAAGAAAGACAACCACAACCTGAGTAAGATACGTTTAGTCATAACTAGTGTTCATTTTGTATCATCAGTTTTATGATTGTTTTTTTTCTTTTCATTGCACAATTTGTGTGTTGATGTTGATCATTTAAAGGTTGCTCAAACTTCCCTTCAATGCCTGCTTTGACAGTTGAGCGTCGGCGGAGGTTCAACATTAATGATCGCATTAAGGAACTGGGGACACTGATTCCCAAGTCCAGTGATCCGTAAGTCATTTGACGTAAAGCACCTTACTGTCAATTTACATGGAATTAAAGATCTTAAGCCCGTTTTATTTTCTGCTGTGGCATCAATAAATCCTCCATGGAGCTTTTGGCCACCATCATGCACAGATTAAGGACATTGCTGTGGGATAGTGCTACATACTGTTTGTGTGTAGGTTTCCTCCTGGCCCACAGTAAAGATGTAACACTTATTCACTAGTTTATAGACATACAGGAACACGACTCTTGCATGGATATGTCTGTAATGCAGTCGAGGAGTTTGATTCTTTCAGCAGACATTCTCAAACTTGTGTTGCAGCTCTTCATTTGTCAAGACTACAAGCAACACCTTTTGATAAATTCCTTGATGTATAAGTGCCTGTCAATCATAGAATATGATGAGTTAGCTATGTTTCCACAGCTCTGTAGGTATTGAGGCTAAAGGAACTGAGATTCTTTTCAATGTTGTGTGTGTGCAGGGATATGCGCTGGAACAAAGGTACAATCCTTAAGGCATCGGTTGACTACATCCGCAAAATGCAGCGTGAACATCAGCGGGCAAGGGAAGTCGAGGTTCGCCAGCGACGCCTTGAACTTGCTAACCGCAGTCTCATCGTAAGAGTTCAGGTAGATTCGGTACATCCTGCTTAATGTCCGAGACTTCGAACTGAGTCTACCAATGTAGTTCAGCTTAGCACCACCTCAAAATGTTTTCAAAATGCAATACGAGTTAGCCACACAAGCTAATGGTCAGTAGCAGGTTTATCTGTATGGGATTGTAATAGGCTGGTTGATCAATTTGTCTTGGTGTCTGAAGACTCAGTTTTTCTGGACAGAATTTGGTGACAGAAATGGATGAAAGGATATCTCAGTTGGTGGGGTGCTTTCCTCTGCCCTGCCTCGTCTTTATACATCCATTGGGACCATACTTTGTGCAGAGTATTGGTGCTGCCCAAGTGCAGAGTATTGGCTATTGGGCACAATCCTGAACAGGTCACCACACCGACACAGGATACCAGCAAGCTGGCACTCATTTTGCCGACCTCAGAAGGATGACAGGCAGAGT
>CM068964.1:44007741-44035522 GCA_035128595.1 Eptatretus atami
AACAGCCGAGTGGGATTTGAACTCAGGATCCTAGGATCCAAAGCCCACCACCCTAACCATTAAGGCAACACCAGGCATGGTCTTATTTATGACCACCGTGAAGTTAAATTGATGCAATTGCCATGATGATGAGGCCCTGGGAAGTCGTAGCTGCATCATAGAATATGTTGTCATTTAAAAGGGGTGATTAGCAGGGAGCCAATCTTCAATCATGTGAGCTAAAATATTGTATTATATAACTCTTGTGTTCTTACATTTCAAAAAACATTGCTTTTACCTCTAACCCCCATTCTACCATCACCAAGTCCCACTTTAATGCATTATTTTTCGAATGAACTTTGTTTGTTTGTTCATAGGAGCTTGAAATGCAGGCCCGAGCCCATGGACTTCCGATTACATCCACAAGCATCTTGAGTACTACAGAAAACTGCAGTCCGTTGATCAAACGAGAATCCAACATTAACTACAGATCTTTGCCATTAGGTCCTGCTGATACAGGTCGTGTAACCATATTGGATCTCAACAGTGGCACACTTGGTTACTCTGAGAGCCAAGATCTCCAGGCTGAGACTCAAGGCCATTACTTAGACTGTGGCGCAGTTCCAGGAACCACGCTATCTGTGGGGCCCCCTTCCCCATTCGGAAACGGACTACGTCTTCGGGACTTTTTGCTAGATGAAGGCCTCTCACCGGTGGAATTGGCAGATCCTCTACTCTCTTCCGTGTCTCCGACAGCTTCCAAGAGCAGCACCTTCAGTGAAGAGGACGAGGAAAAGGAGGGAGTATAAATTTAGTTTGTATTGTCTTGTTTACTTCATGTGCTCCGAGTACAATGTTTTATTCAAGCCCATTGACCTCCTCTCTGCTGTTCCTTCGTTACCATTGGCACAATGTCATCTTAACATTCCAGGCTCATGGATTGCCAAAGGAACTGCTGCTCATGGGGAGATTGCAAATATAAGCTTCTTATTCTGTAATTTTGAAGTTTATCCACCAAACAATCATCTTTTCATCGTCTTTTGTGACACCTTTTTGGATGCAATACTTTGTTTGCAGCTAGTTTTCTGAAAGTTTTCAAAACAATGTAAATAAACCATATTTTAATGAATATATTGATATTCGCTCAATTTATCGTGATTGATGATCGCTAAGTTTTTCTTCTTCTGAAAGGCATTTTAGCCTTAAAATAAGGAAACAAAACAATTGGATGCTTTTCTTTATTCGGGGAGAGGCAACTCAATTTTCAAAATACAACAGAATACTTGTCTTGGTGAAGGCTTGTGTCGGTCTAGGGAGACTGAACGACGGGCTGATGCTTGAAACGTCAGCTGCACCTCACTTCCCATGTCGGTGAACATGCTCCTTTTAGTTGATAATATCCATTTTTCAACTTTCAAAGCTTTGATTATATTAATTCTCCTTCAAACTGGGCAACTCCAAATTAAAGTTTTGATAATCACGATCAAAGGCAGCAAATGTTAAAGCATCTCGAGCTTAAGATAAAATGTCATATGTTCTCCAGTTGTTCAACCAGCTTCTCTCATGCATTTTCAGAACCATAGCTGCTCGGAACCCTGGTGACATAATCCGATACAGAACCTTCATAACTCCCAAAGGCAAACGAACACAATTCCTGCTCTTATGCTATAATCACAATTGAGCATGGAAATGGTTCTCTTATTTTATATCCTTTCCAAATTGCCTTTCTTTGGAATCTGGCCTTCATGCATGAAAAAGCAGGTTGAAGAACCATAGAGGACCTCATTGCATAATGTAGTGGAAGAAGCATTACAATCTGAGAAAAGTTTTAATATCTCATTGAGGATACCATCATATTCTGGTGTCTTCCTATTCTTTAAAGCCCTCAGAGTCTGCTAAATATCCTCAAATTAAAATTCATCCCGCAGATCTCCACTATAGAAACGAATTGTATGAGGCCATGGAAAGAAACCTCCTTGCCTTCCATAGCACAATTCCTCTAACTGTATAGTTATAAATGTGGGTACTGTATAAGGCTGTCATCGACTTATGAATGAATTTACAGTTGTGTGTAAGGTGCTGGTTGTTGACTGCCAAATCCATGGGTCATAGCCCTCTATCCCTTCCCTTTCCTTCGTGTGCAGCCTTTTTGGCTGCTGGTTGCATCATTGGTTAGGGGCATGGATATGCCGCTGATGCAGTGCCCCTATTACCAGTACACTGGTACTTATTTCGCCGACCTCGGAAGGATGACAGGCTGAGTCAACCAGTGTGACTATTCCTCATTTTCATAAATGCCAAGGTGAGCCAATGAAAAAAGCCAAGAATTCACAAGGTTTCGGAAAAGCCATGATAATAGAAAACCTATACGCCAAGAAAACCTATAGAAAACCAAGACGCCAAGGTGAACAACGAATAGCCAAGATCTTGTGAAAAAAGCCAAGGAGTGGTCACACTGGAGTCAACCCTCTGGTGTTAATTCAGTGGCCAACAGGGCTTGAACTCAGGACCAAAGGATCCTAAGCCACCACCATAACCACTAAGCCAACACCAGGCTTATAGCCCTCTATCAGTCAAGTAACAATGAAAGGGAGAGGGGCATCCTTGTGTCTTTCAACTGGATTTACCAGATCATTAAACACAACCTTGCGCTCTTGCATTTCTACCTCACATGAGCGGATAAAAGCGGGGTTAAGCAATTGGTTCACTTTGGCTGTCTGTAGGTTTGTCTACAATCATCAGTTTATGATCGAGGAACAACTTAATTAAATGTTATATATTGAACACTAATCGAAACATGAACCTGTAGTTCAATAGTACTTTGGCACTGGATTCGTCCCGATCGTGCATGCACAGAGAGGAATGAGATCATGTTTTTTACTTACGAAATCTAAAGATTTCAAAGAAAATCATTCCAAAGAGGAAACTTACTGTTTTTAGCGACTTCATAAAATACACAAACAACAAGCACAAAGAACTGATGTAACGTATTAAAGAAGGTGGTGTAAAAGACGCTGCATCAACAGCGGTAAACTTCCAAAAGCATCCTTTTTCTACAACCTTTAAAACATTTTATTAGTTACTTAAACACTGCAAAACACAAATCACCTTGTTGGCACTTTCAAAAACCTTTTGTTTAGCAGTATTTGGACCAAATATTACAACATTTTACATCATCTCGACCATTCAGATTTGCTGCTCAGCTCAGCCATGTTCTTTTTTTCCTTCTCAAGACTGCATGGGGTAAGGTGTTTGATGAACTCTCCAGTGCAAAAAGTATAGTTTGTCTATTAATCCCCGTGAATGTCCATAACAGAAGTTAAAGCCTTGCATTGCTGTTGAAATCTAAATAACAAATTAACAAATAAAAATGTTGCTTTTCTTGAGAAACACATTTCTTGATTTGCTTGAGTGTCTTAGGTTTACACTTGTAAGCATCACACATTGAGCAATCAAAGAAAAATGGGGAAATAATGGTGGTTACCCACTCGGTTAAAAATACACACAGATGCTTCTGATATCTTCACAAACCATTTTTAGATTGTTCCAAGTGGACCAACTCAAATTGAGGGGAAATTGAACAGTGATCGGAAAAAGTAAGTCCATGGTCTTAACAAATCATTGAAAAACTTGCTTTGGACACAAATAAAACCAATCATTGATAAAAGAACACCAAGCTAACCAATCCATGTCTAGCTGGAATCCCTCGTATCTACATTGCAAGCATTTGTTTAAAATGTTGAAATCTGAAGCTGAAGGTTGTCTTGTATTCTTCCCTCCAATCTTTCAAGTGTGCAATTCATCATCTCAATCTTGTTCACACAACCGCCCCAATCGCTTCTACTTTTGCTCACTTCCACCTTTTCTTTTAGTACTTCTTCTTAACCACTCCACTCTGCTTCTGTCATTCTCTGTTCTTTCTTAGTCTCATTCCACCCACCCTGTGTTTGTTTCTTGATTTTTTTTTGCTGTTAATTCAGGTTTGAATTGCCTCTTTGATTTACGATTGTGTTGATGACTTGTTTCCTGACTTGGATTTTGGTCTGGACCAAATGCTTGAGGGGAAGTCTTGGTGAAACAGAGTTGAGTCTATTTAAGTTGTCGGCGAATCGTTTCTTTTCTTTCTCTCTTTTTGGTTTATTGCCATAACTCATTGCTTATTATCTTATATCATCCCAGTCGAACCCGTCTCTGATTGGGATGCTTTTGTTTTACTGTAAAGTGTTCCTCCCTTTTTGCCTGATGATAATATTCACCCACATCCAGCACATCTTGGAGACATATGATTGCCTATTTGTTCAATTCCTCTTGGCTGCCATGACACAGCGCTTCGGCATGTTCTCCTTTCAGAATCAAGTGAGTCTTACAATGTGACAAGAAGCAGAAATATGTGATTATTTTCTGGTTTACTTTAATATGGAGGAATTACAACATCCTATTCTTCCTTCAAGTAAGTTCATTGCTTTTTTTTTTTCAACGAATGCGATCATATTAAAGTTTTGCCCACATTCATGTTTGCGTGAGGTATTACCCTCTCATCAGTGGGATGGTTCTCTGTTGATGCTAACCTCATCTGAAGAGATGAGGAAGCAACTCTCTTGTGATCAGCAGAACAGTGGTTACTCTCAGAATAAACAGGTTAAGTTTAAAAAAACCTCCAATGGTACAGATATTAAAGAATTGTATGAAGCGAAAGTGTTTTCAGAGAAACTTCCATTTATGGAGCTGTTCAAGCAAAATAACATTGCACGTGACGCGTCTCCAAATGATAGATTTAGGATTTGGCTAATCTATCTATAATTCCAGTAATCTCTGTGTGTGTGTGTCTGTCTGTTTGTCTGCGACCGCCGTATCTCGACGACCGCCGGTCCGATCTGATTGAAACTTGCCAGGAATATTGCCGGGGACCCGCAGATGTGCCTTTTCGAGGTTTGATGTCAATCGGACGAGCGGTTCCCAAGTTACGGCCATTTATCTGTCGACCAATGACAAGACACGGTGCTATGACATCACGAATGACATCACAATTAATGTTATTTATTTATTTATTTTTTTGGGCACGATTGACGGCCCAATCTGATTGAAACTTGCCAGGAATATGCTGCGGGGACCCGCGGATGTGCCTTTTCGAGGTTTGATATTAATCGGATAAGCGGTTCCAAGTTACGGCCATTTATCTGTCCACCAATGACAAGACACGGTGCTATGACATCACGAATGACGTCACAATTAATGTTTATTTATTTATTTATTTGTTTTTTTGTGAATACATTTGTGAATACATTTACAGAGAGAGGGGGGAGAGAGGAGGGCAAAGAGGGGGCAAGAGGGCAAGAGAGGGGGCGAGAGAGGGGAGGGAGAGAGGGGGCAAGAGAGGGGAGGGAGAGAGGGGGGAGGGAGGGAGAGAGGGGGAGAGGGGGAGTGGGAGAGAGGGGGAGAGGGGAGTAGAGAGAGGGGCGTCACAATTCAAGAGAGGGGAGAGAGGAGGGGCGAGAGAGAGGGGTGAGAGAGTGGGGTGCGAGAGAGAGGGGCGAGAGAGGGGGATGAGAGTGGAGCGGCGAGAGAGAGAGGGGGCGAGAGAGAGGGGCAAGAGAGGGGGGATGAGAGTAGGGGGCGAGAGAGAGGGGGCGAGAGAGGGCTGCACATACTGGCACTCACCTACGGGCATGCCCCTACGGGCCCGTACTAGTAGAAGAAAGCAGAAATAATGTACAATCTCAGAGAGGTGGAAATGATGGCTCAGTTAATTCACTGTTTGTCTGTCGTTGTTTGTCCATAGGGGAGGAGATTCATCTACCTGGAATGACCCTTTACCTGCAAAGCATCAGCCCTTAGTGTCTCTTCTGTCACAGTTGTAATTCCAGAATGCATGAGCAGCTGGAACGCACTTATTTCTGTGAACAGGAAGTGTCTACTGGTGGCAAGGAAACAGTACCTTTTGACTCATTGAAAAATGAGAGCCAACATCACACCATGTTGGTTGGTCAGGAGGTCAAGATCGCAGAGCTTCATTTACTCCAGAAAATTTGATTCCTTCGGGAGACTCACTAAGTTTCCTGAACAATACGCCACGTAACAGGAGAAAGTTTAAAGGTTTCCCTCAAGCTGGCAAGATCTTGATCATATTATCCGGTCCATGAACTCGAGGAGGTATCTTCAACATCTGCAATAATATTACGAAGAGAACTTGGCATTTCGTAATGACCACACTCATGCTCGGAAATGTATTGACCATCTTATGGAATTCAGGAGAAAAAAAAATGCTCTGTGAGAATTGAGGAGCAGCCTTTTATTACACAGATCCATCAATAATGCAAGATCGAGGCTCATGAAAGAGCAACATGACACTCACTGTAAAAGGACAATTAAATGACAGTGAGGCAGTGGGGCAACAGTTGGACACAATAAGCAAGTAAAGGGAATTGATTTACAGGGGAAGAGGAGAGAGATATAGGAGGGGAGGAAAGAGTAACATGCAAGGAAGAGGGTTGGGTTAATGTCGGTGGGTTGATCAGGGTAGTTCCTGTTGGGGGTTGGGGGTAGTGCTCCACACGTACCGTGGGTAGAATCTGCAGCCTGCTTCTTCCGTCTCAATCAAAGCTAATTTTTCTGAACCGGATCCATCGTGCTTTTCTGTTACATTTTCGTCCCTGTGTTGCTGTTTGTGTTTTCGTCACATTTTCCATGTTCAATCTTACCTTGTTGCTCTATTTTGTCAAATTTATTTTCATGTAGCTCAGAGCTACAGCCTGGAGCAAAACCGACATGGTTTTTGAGGTTTGTTTGTCATTCCATTTATTTTTTTCCCCCCAAAATTGTCCTTTCTACCTCTTCAACATTATCCTAAAATCCCCTTCTTTAACCCCCCTCCTCACTTCAGAAATAAATAAATAAATAAATAAATAACAAAAGCACTCTTTTTCACTCCAAAACACAATCTCATTCTGCCTTCAACTTGTACTGACTGTACCTCCCTCTCTTTATCTCTATCTTTTCTCAATATCTCCAAATTAAATCTTCTTTGAAGGAAATGCTTCTTCCCTCTTCTTTTGAAAGCATATTAAAATGCTTCACTTCCCATATTTCTCTGTTATGAGTACCCCACGTGTTCTTCTTCCTCACTATAAAATACCTCCTCCTCCTCCACCTCTCTCCTCTCCTCCTCCTTCCTCCTTCCTCCTTCCCCTTCTCTTCTTCTTCACAAACAGTATTTGCAAACCTGTCTCTCACCTAAGCGTTTGGTCCATCAACCTTTTTTCTACTCTTCTGACAGCATGACCTTCCTCTCTGTGCCTTCAACAAAAAATTCCTTCCAGCTCCCCCATGGTCTTTATCTCAGAATGTTAAATTTGGGAATCTTGAGAAGGCCAGTTTGAGGAGGTTGTCTGCATCCAACAATCAAATCCCCTCATGTTATATGAGTGTCGATCCCCTCCATGTTCGTGCCCTCCCCACACCCCCTACAAGCCTGCATCCTGCCAACCCCACCCTTTCTACTTATCCACCTCTTCAGCATCCCTCCACTCCATGTCCCCTTTTTCTGCATCCCTCCTCAGCCCATCCTCTCCAAGCTTCTTCCTCACCCCACCCTCTTCAAGTTTCCCCTCCACCACTTCAAAGCTTCGCCCTCCACCCAACCCCATCAAAGCTTTCCCCTCCAACTCTTGACCCCGTACTGCCCCCTCTCGGCATCCCCGTCGTCCCTCCCACTCATCCGGCCCCTCTCCTCAGCTTCTCCCTCGTCCTACCCCTCTCAGCTTCTCCCTTCCCCTGCCCCACCCTCTCAGCTTCTTCCTAGCCCTGCCTGCTCGGCCTGCTCCTCCCATCTTCCCCACTATACCACAGCCTCCCTTGCCATCCGTCACACTCTCAACCGCCCCCGTTCCTGCACCATCCCCTTTCCCCTCATGTGTGGACCTCAAACATCTGAGGCCTCTGCTCCAACCTGACAAATCTCTCAATTCAGGCTGCTGCTGATAAACCGGACATAATCTTTTTAAACGAATCCTTTCTCCACAGGACATCCATGACTCTTTCGTGTTCCTCCCTCATGATTGTCTCCTCTGATTTAATAGGCCCGAACCCTGTCCTGGCAGTGGAGATGTACTTCACATCGATAACTCAATTTCTCACTGTCCGTGTACCGATCATGCACATCCCAATCCCCAGAAGTACTTCTGGCTGCAACTTCCCGTCTGCTCCCACCTCTTGTTTGTCCGTGTGTTGTACCGTCCTCCAAATGGTGATGACTCCCAATGTATATCTCCGTCTCGGACAAAATGGACAAACTTTTAACCATTCATCCAAACTCTCTTTTCCTCATATGTGTTGATTTCAATTGTCACCATGCAAATTGGCTGGGTGTTTGTACCTCTCTCACTAGCCATGGCATTTGTGTGACTCCATGGAACTGACTCGATCTGTGAACTTTCCAACCCTGATTTCTCCAAATGGCAAATCCTCCCTTCTGGACTTGGTGATGACAAACTTCCATGCAAATGTCTCCTGGTCTTCCTCTGCCTCAATTGGTTCATTATATCAGGTGCTTGTGAAAGTCAACATCTCTCTTGCTATTCTGAGAGAGCTGACTCAACACCAGTGAGTCTGGCATTTCATTCAGTCAGATTGACAGGGCCTGCAAGTAGCCATTGCTCTTCAGGACTAGTCTCCAATATCCACTGTCCTGCTATTAACTTAGCCTGTGAATTCTTCCACAGAAACCTGCTCTCTGTCATTCACAGATTCATTCCATCTTGTCTTCAATTATCCTACCCTTCTTCCCACCCATGGTACACGAAATCCTATAGTGAGGCAGTTGCTCTGAAACAACTTGCCTTCTCTTCGTGGGAGGCAAATCCAACCGAAGGCAATCTCAGATCATTTCACAAAGCCAGCAACAAGTGTGTGTCCTCTCCCTCAGGAGAGCTTAAAAACAACGTCTGTCCAATCTCAGTAATGAACTTTCAAACTTGTCTCCCTCCTCCAAAACCTGGGAGCACCTTGTTTAGTCCATCTCTGGTGTACGCTCCTCTTCTATCCCTTCCCTCACTTCAAATGGCACCACAGCCGACTCCATCCACGAGAAGGATGCACGCCTCAATTCTGTGTTCGCTTCCAAATCTTGTGTCCCCAACCTCTCTCTCTGTCTGTACCCACCCTACCCAGTCATATCCAACTGCTCCTGGACTTTGTGTTTTTTGCACTTGAGAAGGTGGTGAATTTTCAGGCATCTCTCGACTCTCGTTCTGCAAATGAACCTGACGGCATCAGCTCACGTGTCCTGAAAATCTGCTCTGCTCTTCTTGCACATCCTCTCTCTGCTCTTTTCACCCTGTCATTTGCCCTAGATCAGTGGTCGGCAACCCAAATAACAAGAAGAGCAATTTTTTCAAATTTGGTCAGAAACGCGATATCTAAAGAGCCGCAATGCACATAAACCCTATTTCAAGAACTGAATAACAGGACAAAGACACACACATTGATTTTTTTTTAATGCAATGCATGTTTATTGAGTTAGTATCAATGAAAGGGGCCATTAAATTTTCTTCAGTATATTGAGTCAGCTTACCCATATTTACCTCCGCCACCGAAGGTGGAAGGAGGTTATGTTTTCACCCCTGTGGTGTTCTGTTTGTCTGTCTGTCTGTCTGTCTGTCTGTCGCAGGATATCTCAAAAAGTTGGGACGGATCTGGATGAAATTTTTGGCAGGTTGGGTGTGTGACAATGACGCACTGATTAGATTTGGTGAAGATCCAAATCCACATTCAGATAGCAGAATTTTTCAATTAAATAAGATTCTTCACCATTGAGAGATGGGACCAAAACTATATATATATATATATATATATATATATATATATATATATTATATGTACACACACACACACACACACACACACACTTTCTTGGACGTGACAATCTCATTTCGAATCCCTTCTTGAACATCCCTCATAACTCGCAAGTCAAGCCTCAAGTTTGGCAAAAAATAATTGCCAAAACAAAATAATGAGCAAAAATTCACCATTTTAATTCCTATTTTAACAAATGTAAATACAATGATGCGGTGCACGTGTAGTTTGCTTTTGGTTTGTTTGTACTCCCAAGATGGCGGACAGCAAACGTGGTGACGTCACAATCACGTGCACCCTCTATTGAAGGAGGGAGTTATCAAAACAACATCTCGTTTGTTATTTACATACAAGTCGCTCATTACGGGATTTTCGCTTTCCTACCCAGTGAGGATCAGGGTGTCGCTAAGTTTTTAGAAGGGGGGGGTTCGAACGGTAACTTGTGGCTGCGAAACAGGTTGAAGCAATAATATTACCGACAAGATGGCGAAAATAACCGCTTAATGGAGAGCAGGCCGTGCGTGGAGCACAACGTGCAAGTCTTGCTCGGAGAGTTCGCCGGTAATCGGATGTATTTTCCTGTTTATCACTGCCACAGGTCTCGAGGATGAGTTTTATCCTTTCACGACACTCACAAAGATTTTTCTGAAAATTAATTTATAATGAGAAAAATGGGGATTTTATCGATCAGGCCTTGGGAGCCGTACTTAAGTCCTTAAAGAGCCGCATGTTGCCGACCCCTGAGCTAGGTCATCTTCCACCTGCGTGGAAATCCACGAACATCACTGCCATTAGATAAAAATGCGCAAAAAGCGATCCCCTTAACTACAGACCTATGAGCTTACTTCCAATCATCAGCAAGATCATGGAATCCATTACCCATATGAAATCCTCCCTTTTCTCCAACCTGTCTCTGGTGTATGCACCCCTTCCATCCCTTCCATCCCTTCCCCCACTTCAAATGGTACCAAGGCTGGCTGACTCCACTCACGTGAAGGCCGAGTTCCTGAATTCTATGTTGTGCCATCTCAGATCATCCATTTGGATTCAGATCAGGTTTCACACATTCACACAAAAACTCTACCTTGTCCATGCTTCTTCTACTCTCCCAACAATGGTTGGAGGCTTTTAATGTCAGACATGAGATCAGGGCCGTCTCTTTGGACATATCTCGAGCTTTCAATGCAGTCTGGCATCCCGCCTTGCTATCCAATCTCTCTGCCTGTGGCATCCAAGGCCAACTCAACACTTGGGTTACTGACTTTCTCTCCTCTCGTAGCCAATATGTGGTTCTCAACGGAATCCTTTCATCTCCTCTCCCTGTTAAGGCTGGAGTGCCCCAAGGCAGTGTTCTGGGCCCAGTCCTAGTCCTGATCTTCATCAATGATCTCTCTGACTCTCTGAAAAATCTTCTTTATCTATTTGCTGATGACTCCACCCTCTGCTGTGACATCCTCCATCCTTCAGATAGACAGGCAGCAGCTTCTTCCCTTTCTTTAAACCTTAAAAAAAACACACACAAGCTTCTCAAACACTTGAAATATGCCATTAATTCCTGACAAATCTCACATTTTCATCTCTGTCGAAAAGGACCATCTGGCAGGTCCTCCCATCTACTTTCTTCACAATCCTCTTGCGGAAGTTCAATCACTCAAACTTCTGGGTCTCACTATTCAGCCTGCAGAATGGCTTAGAGCTATGCACTGTGTTATCTAATCTGGGTTTGAATCTCACCCCAGCTATCAACTGTCATCCTCATAGGTAGGATGAGGCTTGCTTGTGCTGTCCCTTGAATGGACATTAAACTGAGCATTTAGGCAGGTGGGGTAACGACCTCAGGGCCCAGACTTAATTGGGGCCCATAATTATGCCTTCATTTTTTTGTTTCATATAATGATTGTGGTGATAAAACACAGGGGGCAGCTTTATTTTGTGTCTCCCTCCAAGGCACTCACGACAATTCCCTATCGTTGGCCTGCAACCTCGCAAAACGGTCCCCCTGAACTACAGACCTATCAGCTTACTTTCAAACCTGTAACCTCGCGAAACGAAAATAAGTAAAAACACCCTTCCTCGTAAAATACACCACTGTGAGAACAATTTACATAATGACAATCGCGGTCATGACAATGAACACAGGAGTATTGGCCACACCCCCATCCAGATTTTTTTTTTTAAATTATGTGTTTCTTGAAATTTAACCTAAACAAGGCTGAGATCCACTAAATGTGAAGGGCTACAGAGAAAAAAGAAGAGGAAAAAGTGGCAAAACCTTCACCGAGTCCTGAAACGAGGAAACCTCTTCACAGGACCACTGTGCAGACCGGGGAGAAATGGGTTTAGAAACAAATTCGCATTTAGTGAATAACACCCCAATTTCCCTGAAACACGGCGTGTGCTTCTAAAGATTGAAAATACAGAAACCTCGGTATTGACTGTTTAACAAAAAAAAATTAGGAAGGGGGCCCAGATGAAGGGTCCCCTACACTAAATAATGTCCTGGGGCCCATTCTGGCTCCCAGCAGCCCTGGGAGTCCCGGCTGCCGACATTAGTTGTTGGATGTCAAAGATTCTACGATGTCCTTTGCGAAGAGTAGATGAGCTGTTGCTGGCACCATTGGACCCAAACTTGTTCCTCCATTATTTTCAGGATCAAGTTTGGGATGAACAGATCAATATCGATACCCAACGGGTGTGATGTACAAGATGCCCTCATACACCTGTTTCTTATTGGGCCCTGCAACCTCGCAAAACGAAAATAAGTAAAAACTAGAACGGTATTGGGTCGAGTGCATGCCTCCACCAGGCTGAACAGTTTATGTTTTGTATCCCACTGATAGGCAGGATCTGGATCCGGACTTGAACCAAATCGAATCGGCTTGTTCTTGTCACCTAACTGACTCATACACAACTTTTTGAAGTATCATGCAGTATATCGTTTTTGGTCCCATCTCTTAATGGTGACAAATCACTTGGGAAATTGGGTAAGGCCTTATCTCTTTCGGAGGCTGGTCCATGAATTGGTCGTTGATCCAGCCATAAAACTACTACAAAGCAGGCAACGAACAGGAAGACAAACAAGTGATGAACCAGGGACACGAGCAGCCAACGGACCAGGAAAACGAGCAGGCAACAAACAAAACTCCAACTCCAAAGGTGACAAAAATGCATCTCTCTTCGGCGAGCGATAAACCCCGAAGAGCTCCAAAACTCTCTCTCTCTCTCTCTCTCTCTCTCTCTCTCTCTCTCTCTCTCTCTCTCTCTCTCTCTCTCTCTCTCTCTCTCTCTCTCTCTCTCTCTCTCTCTCTCTCTCTCTCTCTCTCTCTCTCTCTCTCTCTCTCTTTTTCTCTCTCTCTTTCTCTCTCTCTCGCCCCTCTCAAAACCCTTCCTCTCTTTCCCAAGGCCTCACTGGTGCCTCACCCGGAGATTACAGAAGGTTCCACATGCAAATCCTTAACCTTAATTCCCAGATATTTATTGGACAACACATCACCCTTCGTATGATGCTCATTTAAACAAGACAATTCTTAAGCTAACATTTCCCTACTTAATACATCGAGATGGCTAAACTACCCGAAACACGGAGCATACTAAACTACACATTTCTAACTGTTCTAAAGCGATTCCCACCCCACAACTACAAACTTAACAATAATATATTCATTCATAACCATATTTTCAGTCCAATGTATGAGGACATAGACCTCCTTCGAATAACGGAGTGTTAACATACTCAACTTGTAGAGTGGTTAATGCATCGAACGGTGTCCTTGGAAAAGTAGTGACAGAGAAGAGGGTGGTTACATTTCAGTGGGAATTAGATCGGTACCTGTATGCATTAGAGATAGAGGTGTATGGAGATAATGGCTGGTGTGGATGGGAGGTAGCAATTGTGTGTGGATGGGTGATGATACTGGGGTTGGTGCAGTATAGGCATGATAGGTCAAATGCACTCCTCCTGCACCAAAGTTCCCTGTGTATCGTTATGCACCCTGGCCAAATTACAAATTCCTGCTCTAACTTGTAGGGGGCACTGCATCAGTGGCACAGTCATACTTCCAGTAATGATGCACCTAGCAGTCACAGGCTGCATACGAAATGAATGAGCTGTACAAGTTACTCAGCGCATAGTGCACTTCTGTACGAGGTACTCAGTACACAAAATTCAGTACACAGCTCAACGAGGTATGGGGTACACAGTTCACAGTACATAGCTGTACAGTTTACTCAGTACATTGCACACAGCTGCAAAGCTGGAAGTGCATAATGACATCAAACGATGTCATCAGCTGAAAATTCCACATAACGATAACTACTAATCCTCATGGCCAGCTAAGGGGCACAGGGACCCTCTTGGAGAGTTGACCCTTTTGCACTTCGTTCTCTTGGTGCAGGAGGAGGACGAGATTGGGACCATACTCTGTGCAGAGCGTTGGTACTGCCTAAGCAGTCTCCTTGGCTATTGGACACAATCCTGGATGGGTCACCATTCCGACACAGTATACCAGCATGCTGGCACTCATTTTGCCGACTTCGGAAGGATGACAGGTCGAGTTAACCCCACCTGGTATTAATTCAACAGCTGAGTGGGATTGAACTCAGTACCTTAGGATACAAAGCCTGCCACCCTAATCATTGAGCCGAAAACCAGGCATGGCTGGGGCAGGAGTGAAGCAAAAAATTGCACATCGCTTTGAAACAAAGATTTCTGTGGTGCTGTTTTGTCAGTAAATTAACTTCCAGACTGTTTCTGAATTTATTTATTCATATGCAACGTGTGGCTGCTTGGTTGCATCATTTTCTGGGGGTGCAACTGCATCTACACCCCTGATGAAATGCCCTATGGTATTCATGTCACTGACCTCAAGGACAGTAGACTGAGTCAACCCACCTGGTGTTATTTCAACGGCTGGACAGGGGCTTGAAATGAAGACTCTAAGATCTTAAAGCCAACCACCCTAACCGTTAAGCCAGCAACAGGCTTTGTTTCTGAATGATAAACGGAAAGTCAATCTAAATATGAAGTGAAGTTAAATTCTCACTGATATCGGCTACTGCCTAACGTAGTTCGAGTACTGGCTGTAACCCTTCCCTATATCTACTAGGTATAATTGTTAGAAGCAGTATATTTTATGTGTATAGATCTATTGATACGTCAACATATACGTTTAGTCCAGTACAGATACACAATAAAACATGATTTTAGTTTGCAGCTTGTTGTGACGTTTCAGGCAGCATATTTATTTGGCTCGTAAGCCCAAAAGATGCCTAATCAATCAAAAATAAAACGAAAATTCAAGCTGCTTGCAAATTCGTTTTGCCGTCATCTTACATATACCTAGGAGGCATCTAAAACCCATGAAAAGGAAAATGTCGCAGAGCTTCAGAGGGCTCCTGTCCCCGTCTCTAATGGGACACCGCCCCCTCGACTATGACAGGGGGCCTACGGAGGCCCATTTAACCCTTGTCATTTTCAGTTAACCTTCTCCCGAAAATTTTGCTCAAGAACTGCACCTGGACTGCAGGTAAATTGGGCTGGTCAAAGTCCTTGCAATTGTTTCTCAGTGGCACGGCCTTTGGGTCCCCAGGACTGTGGGCCTGGATGGCAACATCTCTCCCCAGGTTTTTCAAAATAATTAATTGTATATACAAAATCGATTCGTAGTTATTCAACGTACAGTATATCAAAAAATGGGATATGAAAACGTTAAAAAAGCGGCAGAAAATAACCAAAAACGAAACAATGTGAAGGATAAAACAAGAGACCAGAAGGGAGAATCATTATTTGGTTACTACTGTGTTAGGAATGACCTCTGAACATATAAAGTACAATATTTTAAAGTTTCAATTTGAAATTCCTTCCATGGGTGTGAGATTTCTAATGATAATGTAGTGGAAATGTCTAAGAATAAAAATGAACAAAAATTACTATTCTGATCATTACCCATGCCCACCGTGTTTCACTTTGCCACTGATATCCACAGTCCTCATCAGCATGTTGTACCTTTAAAGGTGTGCTTGAGATTTCACCTGGACTGAAAGGACACAAGTGCTTTTTCCTGTGTCTGCATTTCCTCATATGTATATTATTTCGGTGGTTACATTTTCTGATATTACCATTTTGATACAGCAGAGAGCGCTCTCTATTCTTCAGGCTGTTGGCGAGACGGACAGCGAAGTTGTAACCCACCTATCAGATATTACGTCGAACACAATACCTCCCTGGGGATCTTAAGAAGGTGCACATACTTTCGCATGTTAGTTGAAGTTGTGTTTATCACCAAAGCATTCATTATTTGCAGGATCAAAGTGAAGACAAAAGTTTGGGGTGAACAGATCAATGTTGATGCCGAACAGGTGTGATGTACAAGATGCCCTCTTACAATTGTTTCCGAATAGGCCCAGCACCTTCGTAAAACAAAAAATAAGTTATAAAGAGTGCTTGCTGTTAGATAATAGTGGCACTTAGAGTGATCTATAAAATAATTGTTGAGTATTTATCACATTTTGGTATTTTATGGTAGTAATCACTTACACATTATATTCATTCATAACTCCATATTTTAGTCCATTGCATGAGGTCAGAGACCTTCTTTGAATCACGTTGGTAGTGAGTATGAACACACTCGGTGCACTTTCCAAGTGTGGGTTGGCGATATATGTACAGTATATCTATACTAATATATGTCAATGTGTGTGTGTCAGTCAGTGCATCAGTGTGTCTCCTCCATAACTCCAAAACCATAAAACATAACAGCCTGAAACTTTGCATGCATAGGAAGAAAACTCCAAGGAAATGCAAGAGTGAAAATTGGGGGTTTGGGTTAATTAAAACACCCCTTTTGAAGATAATTAACGACCTTATTTAATTATATATTTTATCAGGCGCATCCTCGGTCGCCGCTCTCTATGGGGTCTTGAGGCATATCCTAGGTAACCACGCGGGGGTCTGAAGCCGCCATGTTTTTTGGCCTGCTCAACCATGCTTTGACTTGGAATAGGCTGCAACGATTTCTTAACGATAAAGTTTTTTTTTTTCACTTTCCTCACTCATATTATCAAATGCCTGTTCATCATAGCTACGGATCACTGGGGTACATTGCAGTGCTTATAAACACCCGGAGACGGCAGCGCTCATTAATTAATTTAATTTCCGCACGTGCGATCACCACAAGAATCTCTTAAATTAAGGAGAATTACAAAATTTAAGTTCCAGAATCAAACTTACAAGCAGTTCCGACTCCGAGAAAAGTGTTCATTTTTGCAATTTTATTGCAAAATTGAAAATGTGCAATTTTATTTTTACACGACATCGTTTTCTTTTGTCTTTTGTGCGATTTCCTTTGAATGTAATCCACCCCTCACTTCGACATCGATACATGTATAAAAACAATAAGGTCCATCCGACCAGGTGTTTGCCGTGATCTCGCCGTGAAGGCATCGAGCATAGATCGACATTTTGTGTTCTGTGCCTTGATATATTTTTCAATTGAACTTCACTAATTTCCCACTTGAATTTCTCTTTCAAAGAACTCTGTTTAAAGGTAAATCTTTGTGCTTGTCGTTTTTATGTATTTTATGCCTGTGTACATTTGCATGTGTGTGTATGTGTATAAACTGTATTACCATAACGGAACATGGCACGTGTGTGTGTGTGTATGTGTGTATGTGTGTATGTGTGTGTGTGTGTTTGTGTGTGTGTGTACACATGTGGGGTTTCAGAATGTGGAATGGAGTCCTCCCTGGGTGGGCTCAAAGTATCCACCTTCATTTCAGTAAGGGGTCACGATTCATGGACCAAGCTGTTGAAGTTTTTCTGTTCTTCAAAAGTATTGTGCCGAGGGCTCTCTTCAGGATCGTTACTGAGCCCCGGACAGCTTCCAACTGTAGTTTGTTTGTAGTAATATTCCCAGGGATATTTTTTTTTAATATCTCTGAGGTTCTTCTTCATCATTCCCATGAGGTTCTTCATCATCACTGGCACAATTTTGCCATTCTTCAACTTCCAGGATCTTTTCACTTCATTCTTGAGGTCTTGGTGTTTGGTCATTTTCTTGATTTCTGTATCATTTATTCCAAAATCACTGGTATTAACACCTCAATCAGCAATACCTTCTTCTCTTTTTTTGTACCGAAGTATGATATCTGGTCGCAGTGCTTTGTTTTTGATGTTCACACTCGATGGGATCATTAGGTTGTACGTGAGCAGTACTTCAACGTTTTCAGTGATTGCTTTTGGTTCATTTTCCCACAAATTTTCTGGAACTGGGATATGAAAGTTTTTGCAGATGTGCCAGCGGATTACTTCACAAACTCTGTTGTGTCGTTGTGTGTACAGCTGTTTCTGATTTAAGTGTGTTTTTTTTTTGCATTTGGTCATTAAAGCAAAACATATCATTCTCTTTGCTAACGTTCCTCCACACCTCACCTGTCTTTTTTTTTTCACCTCCCACCCACCCCTCTCTCTCCCTCTTTCTGTCCCCGCCTTGCTCCCCCTCCTAATAAAATGCAGCACTCTCCTCCCACACCTGTGTGTGTATGTGTGTGTGTTTCTCTCTCTCTCTCTTCTCTCTCTCCTCTCTCTCTCTCTCTCTCTCTCTCTCACCCACCACCTCCTCACATCCATCCCTCCCACAGTGTACAACAATATTTGGTGAGGTGTCGCTCTCCCCATCTCCCCGCCCCCCACCTTTCTCGTCCTCCCCTCCCCCTTTCTAGCTACCCCTTCTTCATCCTTTCTGCCTCCCCTCCCCCTCTCTCCCTGCACATCCTACTCTCTCCCTCCCTCTTTCTCCCCCCCCCGCCATCCCCTTATTGTCCCCATCAGCGAAGAGATGGGTTGTATTTGCTAGTGTATAAATATATTGTTACATGGAAGGAGTGTGGGAGGGGTGTTCCATAGGTAGACTGTGGTAAGTATAACATGGTCCGTGTGTTTTCGAGTAGGTTAGATTCTTAAGTAACAGGGACCTTTCAGAGTAAGTCGTTTTGCAAAATATGACGCTGAGGAGGCAGCGTATGTAATTTATAGACAGGGTAGTCAGGTAATATTGTATGTGTATACACCTCTTCTTTGTGGGTGGGGCCAAGTGAGGACTTCCCCTCCCAAAAAGTTTCACACACTTCTCAAAGGCCTTCACGACATATCAGGCTGATGTGTGCCAGCCGTTGCGGAGTATTGTGCTGTGGTGCCCGGAAGAGGAAATTAATTTATTTTTTATTGGGGCCTCCCTGTGGGTGGGATGGCCTGAAGGATGACACCTCTCAAGAGCAACGAACAACTAATCATGGAGCTCATGGCAAACGAAGGAGGTTCCTGAATGCAGAGGGTGGGCCAAAGAGGACCAGCTGTGCAGTCCAGAGAGAAGAAGGGTCAAGAGGGTCATAAAAGCTGATTCTGGGGACACGTCCCAAGTTAATGGAAGCTGAGGACAAAGGAAGATTGCTGTCTGTTCTTTTGTGCTCCTGACTGTTGGCCGTCCTCATCTTGGGTGCTCCTCATCGCTGACGATATTATGGCTGGTTTGCCTCGTCTTTGTCTTTGGCTTTGGCTCACTTCGTCGCTGGCTTCTGTAACGGGCTGCATCATTGCCCTGCATTCCACTCCATGCATCGCAAAAGGGAAGTCCGTATTACTATGATCTGTGGTGCCGAGTGTTGGTTAAGTTTTCATTATTCTCATTCATCATTACCTTTGCCACCAAAGGTGGAAGGAGGTTGTTTTCACTCCTGTCTATTTGTTTGTTTGTGTGCAGGATATCTCAAAAAGTTGCAGACGGATTTGGACGAAATTTGGTGGAAAGTTTGGGTGTGTGACAAGGACACACTGTTCAGATTTTGGTGAAGATCTGGATCCGGATACTCGAATTTCTTCGAATAAGTGATTCTTCACCATTGAGAGAGAGGGCCAAAAACGATATCTAGCACGATATGTCAAAAAGTTGTGGACGGATTCAGCCAAAACTCGGTGCACACGTTGGTTGTGTGACAAGGACGAATTGTTTCGATTTTGGTGAATATCTGAATCCAGATCCGGATACAATAAATTATTAATTTATTAAGTGATTCTTCACCATTGAGAGATTGGGCCAAAAATGATATATAGCACAATGTCTCAAAAATTTATTGGGCCCATTATGTTCTACTGGATCAGGTATTGCGTTGCGTAAGTGGCATTGCAATGGCGTAATGCCATTCTGAATGGCATTACAATGACCACATCAACAGCGTAACATTTTTGAAACTTGTATTTCAAGCAAACAGATACAAAATCAAATGAGGAAGTTCACCGTTAAATGCAATGTTCAACTCTGATTCCTGCGAGTCATTGTTTCTGCCGCCCAGTGTCCCAGTCCTGCCGGCACAACTCACGAATGTTCACCTCGTCCTTCAGGGCTGTCGATTCTTCCATTCCCGTCGTGGTGTCCTCTCTTATACGATGGCCCGTCCAGATGATTAAAGAGCTCAAAGGAATTATTTCCCGATAAACAATCTTAATGAGTTTTAAATCAACCTGATTATAATTGGCTCCATGAATTTACAACCACTCTTGACGTTAACACCTCGTTCACTCACAGGTAAATCGAGCACAGGGATGATGGAAACACGTAGCTCATCACATATCACCTCTCTCCACCTCGCTCTCGTGGGTTTATATAGTATCACAGAACAATGCCGTGTCTTCCAGCAAATGCGATTCTAGTCTGTACTGGAAGTTTCGTTTGAGAACGTTTCAGTACCTTCACAAATCCTACCACACAGTTTACGGTACAATACTGGCATCTACAGTCAAAATGAGCTCATTACATCAAGCAGTTTGTATTACAAATTACCGATCCATGCTACACGAAACATAACATGTAACCGTCAATTTAATCGTTAATTTACAAGCATTCACCAATGTTTAAATTTACCACAAAATATATCTTTTAACTGACAGGGATAAAGAATGAAATACAGGTATAAGGAAGTACAGGCAGATTAAGTTTATGTTTATGTTTTGCTGCCTGGTGTTGGCTTAATGGTTAGGGTTGTGGGCTTGGGATCATAGGGTCCTGAGTTCTGGTGTTGGCATAATGGTTGGGGTTGTGGACTTGGGATCATAGGTTCCTGAGTTCAAATCCTGCTTGGCTGTTGAAGTAATGCCAGGTGAGGTTGATGCAGCCTGTCACTCAGCCTGTCATCTTCTGAGGTCAGCAAAATGAGTACCAGCTTGCTGGGATGATTGAGCCATTTGAGTATCCTGTGTTGGAGTGATGAGTTGTCCAGGATTGTGCCCAATGCCCCAGGAGACTGCTTTGGCAGCACCAACACTGTGCAGAGTATGGTCCCCCTGGATGGATGGATTATGTTTTGGAGTGAAATATTTTGCATTTTAAATTTTTTTGAAGCGAGGAGGGGAATAGGATAAAGTTGAAGCTGAAAAGATAATACTTTGGAGAAAGGAAGTGGAACACAGCATGCAGCATCAGAGCGGAGACAGAATTTGCATGCCGGCTCGCTGAAGCCTTGGTGACCTCAAACATGACGTCAATTATAACATCAACTATTGTAACATTAACATTATAACGTTATAGCGATCCATGAACAAGCCAATTATAACGGGCAGACATTGAGAAATAGGTTTAGTCAAGGTCACCCAGTCACTTCCTTTAATGCTAGCCTACGAACTTACTGAACATGCTCACATCTCCTATATCACTAATCGATCAATCAATATGTGTACGGTTAAAATCTTGAAGACGAGCTATGAAGCTTGGGTTTGATTGTCGACCCGACTATAAACTGTAACCGGTATTTTGCAGCCATGGAGTTTGTGTCAAACAGTGTTCCATTCGTCATATTGACTTTAAGCTTGGCGTGTTAGTGTTCCCATCTGAAACCCTGACTCATGATGCTAGGAGCTCAGGTTAAAATGCCAAGTAGCAAATGTTCGTCCATTGTCTTGTATGAATGTTATTGTAATTCAAGTTAAAATACATTGATGTCTGCAAATGTCTATCCTGGATGTGATCTGCGTCGAGCTCCTCCGTGAGCCTTCGATGATTGCAAGAAAGGAAAAGACTGGGTGTCCCATCAGCTCGCATAAGCTGGTGCTGGTGGACGTCACATACATGATGAATGATATCCTTCGATAAAGAGTAGTTGGGTTGTCGGCATCCCGAACAAATTACAAACTCTTGTTCTGATCTGCAGGTGTGCAGCATTCCCGGCATGTCCACACCTTCGTGACGATGCCAAGTTCATAATGGAATCCCATTGCAATATGCAGTCACCAACGATAACAAAGGCCTGGTGTGTGTCGGCTTAACGATTAAGGTGGCTGATTTAAGATCTTAGGTTCTTGAGTTCATGACCCCGTCTTGCCATGGAATTAACAACCAGCTGGGTTGCTCAGCCTGTCATCCTTCGGAGGTCGGCAGAATGAGGACCAGCTTACTGGCAACAGGGGGAACTGCATCAGCGGCACAGCTCTGCTCCCGAAAACGATGCAGCCAAACAACCACCGCCTACATACGAATAAATAAATAAAAGAAAACAATTTCAAATTATTGACCTCTCGGTTTAGTAACGACCCTTGGAAGCGCAAGTCCTAGTCTCTCGTAAGAGCCAATGCATGAACTTAACCCTAATCCACACATTTAGAATTGGCCACGATTTGTCGTTCTCTGCAAAAGAAAGCAACCGATAAAACCGAAATACCCCCAGGAAAGCGCAATACCTATAAAACCTCCAGGAGGCAACCCGAAGGAACAATTTGTACCACGTGAAGCAGTACACGTAAACTCCTCGTTCGACACGCAACAATGCGTGTTCGTAACACACGAACAGTGGGGTGAATGTAACGGGCAACAATAACTCTGATTTCCTCCCAACAGTCCCGTCGACCACCTGCAAAACTCACCGGAGTTGGGCAATGCGTGCAATGGCATTCCTTCTCACCAGCGACTGCTTGCATTCATTTCCCAACACAATATTCTTTAAAATCAATGTAACAAATTTCCTGATTGTTTACAAATCACGACTCTTTGTAAATTAAGTAAATCCAGAAATAAATTCTTAACTGTGGATGCATTCATGACTTCCATTCCTCCTCACGAGGCATTGGGACAACAACCAATGTTCACGTCCAAACGAAGCGTATGAAGACAATCAGACAATGTCCACCATTCTCTATTGTCTACCATTTGTTAGATGTGTGAGTAATACGACGACGTGACACGTGTAAAGTTCCTTTTCTGTTTTTCAATGTAAAGCTTTCCTGGTATTGTTTGATTGAGCTGCCAATATATTGTACATCAGTCTTTTGCTCCGAAGAAATAAATTAAGAATTTCACCATTTCATAGAATCCGTTGCTCATTGAACGATTTAACGCCATTGCAATGCACAGTAGCTTCCAATCTAAATGTTTGATATTGCGTCAGTGTGTCCCACATTCGATGTTGTAGAGCCTATTAGTCACTAGGTTAAAGGCCCACTCTAGTAAATGCCAAGTAATATGCTCCCCAGCTTTAAACCACAAAAGATGGTATCTAAAATAATATAGGCTACCTTTCCTTGAAGAAGGAGAAAGCTACTGCTGCTACTTTTAGCACAAATTTTCCTGTTGCTCTCACAATCACACCCACCTGGAAGTTCGTCTCACATGCCACGCACAGGTGAAGAATTTTAGTAGATAGGTAAGATTAGAATAACAAAGAAACCATCCAAGGGGACAGCATGGAAATGTAGAGTATTTAGTCAATTCATCCTTGTCTGGGAGATTTATACACTGTTAAATCTTCGTTGACTTTAGACCTTTGTTTGTTACCTCTGCTGAAGAAGGTGGATGGAGGTTCTGATTCCTTCCATGTTTGGCTGTCTCTTTGTCTGTATGTGATCGGGAGATCTCCAAAAGGTTATAGTTCCATGAGTAATAATCGCTCTGCATCTGAGGATAACCAAATATAGGCTACTAAGTTATTGGTAGGGACTATATGATTATTTCAATATGTTGATAACCAGAGCAGCTTATGTATGTATTTGCATTTTTACCATTTTACCATTCTGAGATATTGACGTTTTGGGGGAAAATCACACAATGGACTATAGACACATCCCATGAAGAATATCATTCAATAACAGCTCAGGATATCCAGATTTTTTGCCTTTTCGCTTTCATTATGCGGAGGTGGGTACATTCCAGAGATGATAACTCCAATAAGCTGCCAGTCTGCAATGGTTATCACATCAAAATATGATCATATATATATATATACACCAATTCAAAATCATAACTAGGATTGGTTTCCTTAGATGGTACCGACAAGTGGAATTTCTGGCCTGGGCCCATGGACTATTATGGACGCATTCAAACGATGACAAGGCCGAATTGATTCGATTTTGCTGAAGATCCGGATTGGGATCTGACCCATCAGCGGGATACAAAACGTAAACTGTTTGGCCTGGTGGAGGTATGTGCTCAGTCGAGTGCCATTCTAGTTTGTTTTGATTTCTCATGCTATAGTCCAATGCATACAAGTTTTTCAGAATAAGTCAGAATGAACACGGGATTTGGAGACTCAAAAATGAGCCAACTACTCACCAATTTTGGATAGTACCTCTTTTTACCCTGCGCGCGTCAACCTCGAGCCACCTAAGCGAGTGCACCAGTTACCAGGAGGGTGTCATGGTAGAAAGATTTAAGCACACTAATGGGTGGTGCTGTTTGTTATTTTACCGGTGAAACCAACGTACGGCGGGAGGAAGAAGGATATTTAATAAGTAATTTATTTATCCCTAGTGTCTACCTTTAAAACAACAACACTGATTAAAAGCAATCCATAATGACTTTCCTAAGAATCCCCTAATTAATAAAATACAAATGTCACAGATATCAATGCGGTTATGAATTAACTGACGACTTTTGAGGTGGTAACTTATATCAGGTAACCAGCTTGTAGAATAAACCCCAACAGGCTACAAATGGGTGAAGGGTCGGCTGTGAACATGTTCAAAAGGATCTTGTCCGTTGGGTGCGCACAGGATGAATCCGACCGGCCAGTCTCGCTGCAAAAATTCCTCAGAGGGTGAAGCCTTGTATCAGCGAAGTATACAGATTAACCTGAACCCACAGATCAAACTGTGTGACATGTTGAATTTGGGACTGCATGCTGCGTATACTTCGGACGATGCGTACTGGCAGCAGGTAAGGAGAGAATGACGGAACAGGCAGGCTGCCGCCTCGATGCAGCCAGCCAGGCGAGTGTTATGAACTCTCTAGTTGTGTTCGATGAACTCTCTAGTTAAAGCATGTCATACAGGGTGAAGTTGGTTCTTTCAAGTCAGAGGTTGGAGTTGCTGAAACAGTTCCGGTTCATATACAGAAGTCTTCTGATTCCCTCTTTACTGCTTGAGCCAGTTTTGAAATGAATTCTGCCACAACATGTGCAGTACGCCGCAGCTGGGCCTCCTCTCCCTCCACATGTTTCCTCTCTCCTGTCTTCTGGCACACTCCATTGGTATTTCATGTCTTGTTCAAACTGTCAGCAAGCCTTTTGGACGTCTTTAATTCAGAGATGTTTCATGTCAGCAAGGTGACTGGTGACAGTCTGGTGCTGCCTGGCCCTCTTATCTCGTGAGTTATTTTCATTCCAAAGCTCTTGTCCAAGCCTTTGGCAGCATTGACTGGGCATTGTGACCAAAAGGATTTTAAAACTGCCCATAATAATTATTTTACCCAGTACATTATACTGTCATCCTCAGAGTACAGGTAAACAACCTTCAATGATTAAGTAAATATCTTGTGGAGCAACTATAAATAGTGGGGCAACTTAGCTAAATATAGCATAACAATTGTGCATTTTGTGATGAAAGCACCAAATTTGGCACACTAGTAGCCTATCATATTATGAACAGATTTGGATATTGGGCCATCTCAAAATTTTTGATGTTAGTGGAAAATGGCTGCCACAGCCATCAGCGGCTGAATTTGAGATGGCCCAATATCCAAATCTGTTCATAATATGATAGGCTACTAGTGTGCCAAATTTGGTGCTTTCCTCACAAAATGCACAATTGTTATGCTAAGTTGCCCCACTAAAACTAAAGCAAAGTACATATCTTGTCAAAGGCTGCCTGATAATTACATGTACATATGGTAGCTTGGCTGCCTGGGACTATCATTTTGTTGGGGCACAACTCTGCCAGTGATGCAGTGTCCCCCCTATACCAGTACACTGGTACTCATTTTGCTGACCTCGGAAGGATGACAGGCTGAGTCAACCCCACCTGGTATTAATTCAGCAGCCAACCGAGCTCAAACTCAAAACCCAAAGATCCAAAGCCAGCCACCCTAACCACTAAGCTAACATCAGGCTCTAATACTGGATTATAACACTCCAATTAAATAATACAATAAAAAAATGTCTGTAACACTGTCTGTCTGTCTGTCCATCTACATGCATCAGTTTATGATCGAGGAACAACTTGATTTCAATTGAATGTTATATTTTGAATACAAATTTAGCAGGACTCGAAAAAGTATTCATGCCCCGAGGACAGAGTAACTACGAGAAAACCGACGCGAATGAGCATTCACGTCATTATGCTCCGAGGGCAGAATAACTGTTTGAGATTCTGACACATATGGTGGCACATAACGCCGTGTGATTGGTACCATGCCCGTTATGCAAGGTTCACAACCAAAACTCATGCAGATCGTGCTCAGAAACGCGAAGCAAGAGTTTAAAAGACTCTTCCCCATGTCCTTTTTCTCAAGACTGCATGGGATAAAAGTGTTCTATGAGCTCTCTAGTTAAAGCATGTCATCGACATACCCTTCACCTCTCTTAATTATCAATGAGGCAGCAATGATGTCATGTATGGCCATTTATGACTGCTCCTGCTCCTCTTGAGAATTGTGGTATTTACTACTTTCCATGCAAGCTGCCCAGTTTCTGGGGATCATAAAGCTGATACCAACAGGGGAACGTTGTGATGAGCGATCAAAATGATTGGAGAAGGAGGGAAGAAAAGCTCACGTTTTCAAGAGCATGATCCAAGAGATGATAGGATAAGCATGAAGACTATTCTTGAAACGAGATGGTTAACTATAGGCCGTACCTGTACTCTCAGCTCCTTTTCTAGTTTGTTATTGGTAGTATATAGCCATGACAGCCTGATAAAGCCCTTTAAATGTTCTGACACTATCAGGCCAAATGGATGCTCTTTGGGATTGTCTCTCCACTTATCAGGTACACCACTGCAGGCTTCAATGCAGGTACTGCGAGGAAAGGATTATATTTACTGTTGTGCTCATAACACCTCCATTATCCTCCCATAAAGAGATGAATGTGCAATATATTGGGAATTGTGCTGATCACTGCACAATCTCAAAATACTGATCTTCACTGCTTTTGAACTCCAAAGGTATATATATATATATATATGTTACACACACACACAGCAGCTTTCATTATTGAAAATTACCTGCGTTAAAATGCTCCTCGCCAATCATTTTGTAAAGTCAGTATAACGTGCTGATGGATAGTTTAATTTCAGGTTTTAAAACATCCTTTCAAAGCTCACAATTAAATTCTTTCCATCCGTCTTATCCTCTTTGCAACTTCGCTTGTGGCACACGGAATTAGTTCAGGTGAGTTATTGTCCCTGGTATGATCTGATGTTATTGGAAAATCCAGAAATGCCACGTTTTATGCATTTATTCATGCGTCTCATTTCCCTGCGTACGGTTGTCCCGGCTGTTGCTACTTGGAGGAAAGTGCAAGTCAGCCCAATTGCCAACTCAACACTTTACTACGGAAAACGCTCCTCTAAGTTTATTGAAACGAACTGCATTGCACGAATGTGCTTCGGTTTTTTTTAATGAAGGTAAAAGGCATTTTGCAAAAAAATAAAATCTTCAGCATATCTTTCACTTATTGTTTTGCATATTCTGCAATTATTCTTAAC
>CM068964.1:44041927-44076064 GCA_035128595.1 Eptatretus atami
GTGTGTGTGTGTGTGTGTGTTGTGTGTGTGTGTGTGTCTGTGTGTGTGTGTGTCTGTGTCTGTGTGTGTGCTGTGTGTGTGGTGTGTGTGTCTGTGTGTGTGTGTGTCTGTGTTGTGTGTGTGTTGTGTGTGTGTGTGTGTTGTGTGTGTGTGTTGTGTGTGGTGTGTGTGTGTGTGTGTGTCTGTGTCTGTGTGTCTGTGTCTGTGGTGTTGGTGTGTCTGTGTGTGTGTGTGTGTCTGTGTGTGTGTGTGTTGTGTGTGTGTGTGGTCTGTGTGTGTATGTGTGTGGTGTGTCTGCAACGCGAGGCTCCACAGCACAAACCAGCAAAACCGATTTCGATTTAACTTGGCGGCACAGGTGCCATATGGGGTGGAATGTGTGCGTTTGAGTTTCGGTTGCTAAGCAACCACCCGTTGCTGTGCAGCGCCAAAAAAACCGCACGTTCACTATTTTCAATACTTGTCCTAACAGTTTTGAATGTGGAGAAACGAGACTTTGGAATTAAACACTTCGAGATATTTAGAAAATTTTACTCGAGCCGATTTTTGATTTAGGTTTTATTTTTCAAATGGTAGTCCTTCAAAAATCGGGTGTCTATTTACCGTCATTTAAGGTGTGTATACAGTGTTGTAAGGAACTAACACGTCGTTCCACCTTCGATCTCTCCTCGATCCAACGTTATTGACCAAAGTGAAAAGGATCCAAAATAAATGGAATCACCGGCATTCTGTCTTGTGGATTTCTAATATATGGTATAATCAAGTTATGTGAATTTGAAAAACATATTTTAAAAAAAAAATTCTACACCCCCCGTTTGTTATCGTCCGCTACACCGCCAGGTTCATCAAAACAACCGACCAGGAAGTCTTCTCGCGCTACCGACGGTCTGGTTCGTATTTCCCTGAACATCTGTTGTGTTTATGGTTATTTTTTCTTTTCTTCTCTCTCCTCTTCAGCGTTACGTTTTGTTTCGTGTTCTTCTGACGTTCACTCTGTTTGCTGTCATCTGAGGTAATGTCAACAAAATAATGACACATTTTATTTTTACTTAATTCGTCCCTAATTTACTCGAGCGATTTTGATTTAGGTTTTATTTTTCAAATGGTAGTCCTTCAAAAATCGGGTGTTTATTTACCGTCATTTTTTATGAGGGCTTAGAGAAAGTGGCGGAGCTTAGGGAAAGTGGACCTGGTTGATGAAAAGTGGGAGTGGCGTAGGAAAGTGGGCGTGGCTTATTGAAGTGGGCGTGGCTTAGGAAAATATTGTGTGGCTCAGGAGTGTGTCAAACAAGAGCATTGAGAGAAGTTTATCAGGTTTCCCGTGTGTGTTGTGTGTGTGTGTGTGTGTGTGTGTTGTGTGTTGTGTGTGTGTTTGTGTGTGTGTGTCTGCAATGCGAGGCTCCACAGCACAAACCAGCAAACCGATTATTTTTCAAATGGTAGTCCTTTCAAAAATAGGTGTCTATTTACCGTCATTTTTTATGAGGAGTGCCAGTTGGCAAAATACGCAATAGGAAACATCTTGCCAGGCAGAGGAACAATTGTATGTGAACCAATACGTTTGGCAATGAATCTTCGTCGGTGGATCGGTCAGAATGAAAAGCATCGTATCCAGCGCTTCGATCCTAGCGGATCCCTCGTCGCCTACCGGCTTGTTTCATATTTGTTCCTTGATAAACAGACGAAGTGAAGTTGAGGTGGATGAGAATGGATGTGAAATTACCAAATTCTCGATAGGGAGTGTTTTGTTGTATACAGCATAGGCTGTGTGATACAATCATTGGCTGAGGGGCATCTGCACCGCTGATTGTCCTCTGTAGGTTAGGGAAGAGATTAGAAAATTGTTCAGGGTGCAGCGATAGCTCGCCTACTCTTCACGAAGGACAGCGTGGGATCCTTAATGTCCACCAACAGATGGTCTTAGGGAAAGAATATTTGGGAGAATTTCACCTTTTGACTTTGAAGAATCTAGTCCAATCAGCAGACAAGGATGTGGGCTGCCTTTGGAAGAATTGAGGAACTGTTGGGCACAGAGAGGTGGCATATGCGGAGCAGATGGGGGAACGCCCAGTTAAACTTCCATCCGAGGGCCGGCACACACATTGACGAATCGCAGGTCAGGTTAGATATGGAGCATGCGTGGGAACAGCGCGTCATTGCGTCCACTTCCACGGGTACTCAGGGGCTTCCATCTGCTATCCCCTCAGCAGATGCCTGGTCATCCCCATGCCTTGAGATCCATGAACCTGCTGCAACCGAGGCACGTGGTCAGCCGTTGCCCTCCTCCACGCAGAATCACCCTGCCTGTGAAACACCGGGATGACAGTTTATAGCTGGTCAGGATTTGAACCCAGGCTATACAGGTTAGAGGCCAGTGTATGTACCTCCAGACAATCCTGCCAGCCATCTCTTATTAATTTGGCAATTGGTCACTGGCTTTGGACACCAATACAAATTTTATTACGGATCGTAGGCATCAAAAAGCGACATATATCGAACAAACGGTTTCAAATGGAGCAGCTCGTCACCATTAGAGCATTTAAATTGCATCAGATGTGCAATAAATGCGAACTGTTGCTCCCAGCCTGCCGGCTCGATGACAGAAGACACATTTGCATTTTTGCCTCCCAATCTCTACCCGCGTTTAGAATCCCGTGCGGGAACGGGACAACTTGCTACTCGGACAATTTATGATGAACAAGATTAATCTGAGTAGAGAAGAATGCCGATAACGATGGACTAAAGAGTTTCTAGAATGAAAAAGAAATCATAGTAAGGTGTGAAGGTTGAAGTGAGTTGTTGGTGAGTTGCCATTTGAAGACCAGGCACAAGAGCTGAAGATTGCATTAACTCGGGGAGTTATTCACAGACAGGTGAAAAGGAGAGGAGGTAAGTGGAAAGGGAAATAACAAGGAGTGATTTTTGGGGGATGTTAAAGGAAGTTTATTAGTGATTTAATATGTACTAGCTAGTTGGGGCCGGTGAGGATGGTAGGCTTGAAAAAGCAAGTGGGAGGATGGTGGTTGAGAACGTGTTGAGTTGAGCAAGACCAGATGAGTAGTGAATGAAGACAGAGTCACTGCCGACTCTTCTTTGTGAAGAGACGACCAGTCCAGCGCCATCACCTCTTGCTGAGAGATACCAATAGTTTTCAGATCTTAGGATTCTGCTGCCCCTGGAGATGCAGAAGATAGTTAGGCAGCCAAACGGTAAAAGGCAATACTCCATAGTACTGTGGACAAGTAAATGCCTTGTATTACCAGGAGAAAATTAAATCTGCAAATGATACACTTGGCCTTGAGAGACATTGTGAATGATCGTCAACCAATGAGCGACTTGGACTGCACATTGAAGAGGTTAATCACAGAAACAGATGTTGTGAGGATTTCAGATGTCTTTAAGGTAAGAATTTGGGAGAATTCCACTTTTTAACCTTAAATAATATAGTCCAATCAGCAGACAAGAATGCGGGCTGTCTTTGTAGGATTGAGGAACGTTGTCACTGAGAGGTGTCAAGTGTGAGCAATACAGAAGTATCCAAATGGAAGTATACATGTTCTTATGTACACCTTGTGCAAGATCATTCCTAAAACACTGCATTGAAAGAACAACAACATGAAATTATACAGGGAAGAATACACCATCACCTGCAACAGGATGTTTGCTTCTTTATAGGAAACTCCCTGCAACTCCTCATTTATTATTTAAAATCCAGGGAATGCCTGGATGCTCTTGGTGAATGCAGCCTGAACTCTTTGCTATCTTTATAAACATTTGTAGAAAAAGGAGACAATGAGAAGAAGGGAAAATAAGGAAGAAAAGTTGGTGATTTGAAAAACTGATTATATACTACGTCAACGAACCGTGAATGTCAACTGATTATGACCAATGGTGAATGAGGAAGCTTTATTTTGAGCACTTCAAAAGGCCAAGAAAGAGTAAATACTCATGGCACAGTGAAAATTACGAATTAATGTGAGAAATCTCAGCTGTGGAATCAAAGTGTCTTCGACTAGAAAACACGACGTGTTCAAACGAAGACCAATAAGGAACCCGAAGAAGTAAAGAGCAAGATGGAGTCGTCAGGAGGGAACCTGGATAGGATTCGGGTTTCAGCGCAACTCCACTACCCCAAACCCATCCAGGCGCACCAAGTGAGCCTTCCAGAAAAATTTCTGCAAGAATTGTGTAAAATAATCGACTGGTCAACCATCCAGGTGTAGAGTATTAAAAGTCAGCGTCATCATCACAGAATAATAAATGGGTTCAATTTGTTGCACAAAACATAGAAGAGTCTGTGTTAGTAACATCATACCAGAGTAAATTCCGACATAAGCTAAACCCCAGATATTTAGTGTTCAAGCCAATCACATTTGATTCTACATGCTTGTTTAAACAATCTTGTTTTTGAAGTGCATGCACTTGCTTCATCAAGTTCAGACAGATTTAATGTCCTGAAGTATCTTCCTTACTGTCAGACACCCATTCTCAGAATTACGTAGACTGGTACTTGGGTTTTGGCAGTCTTCAGTTCCCATGCAAGCACATGCTTTCTGTGCACACGAGTCACTGTTCTGCAAGAGCAATCTCTTCGCCGACAGGAACGACTTCTTACAGCGACCAACCATAAGCTCTACCAGACCTCGGAATGCTGGGTCCTTCGTCATCCATCAATACAGGCTGCAAGAAACCATCTGAGATGGTTCACCCATGTTGCTCGGGTGCAGGGAAACGTTGCATGGCATTCACGCTTCCTCCAAATGATGGTTTGAAAATTATCTCGCTTCATATGCTGGAGGAGACTGTCAGATGATGAGATAGGGCCCCTCATTCTTCTGCCCCTTCTGACAAAATAACCAGTGCCTAACGTAGTCTGCTTTTGGCACCCACCAGCCTTTTCGTTCTTTGTGTGCAGATTAACAGAAAAGCTTCACATCCCAAGATCGTGTCTGCCCAAGTGTAGTATTTTTGCCCAACTTAGACGTTATATTCTGATGCTGTTTGCTCCCACATATTGTGTCAAAAGCTTTCTTTCTTGCCAATCAAACGCTGTGTTGGCTTGAGCAGTTAAGGCGGCGGCTTAGATATTAGGGACTTGAGTTTGAGCCCCTGTTGGCTGTTGAATTAACAGCAAGTGGGTTGACTCAGGCTGTCATCCTTCAGAGGTTGATGAAATGAGTACTGGGATAGAGGGCACTGCATCTGCAGGACAGCTGTGCCCCCAGAAAATGATGCACCCAGCAGCCACATGATAGCTTTTCTTGCCAATGCCAAGCATTAAACTGGTCGAATCACACCGTTAGTGCGTGGAATGCAGGTAGAGAATCACACAAATGGCGACTCAACATAGCAGCCATCTTGTGATGGGGATGTATCTTAGTTTGTCCTTAACCCCAGTGTGGAACCACAGTTATCAGAAGCAATTGACTGTCAAAGTTGCATACGCAGTACAACCACATCAGCGTCAGGGGAGTGAATCACTGCCTTTTGTGATCATATCTCTCTCTGTGTGTGTGTGTGTCTGTGTGTGTGTGTGTGTCTGTGTGTGTATGTGTGTGTGTGTGTCTGCAACGCGAGGCTCCACAGCACAAACCAGCAAACCGATTTCGATTTAACTTGGCGCACAGGTGCCATATGGGGTGGGAATGTGTGCGTTTGAGTTTCGTTGCTAAGCAACCACCCGTTGCTGTGCAGCGGCCAAAAAAACCGCACGTTCACTATTTTCAATACTTGTCCTACAGTTTTGAATGTGGAGAAACGAGACTTTGGAATTAAACACTTCGAGATATTTAGAAAATTTTACTCGAGCCGATTTTTGATTTAGGTTTTATTTTTCAAATGGTAGTCCTTCAAAAATCGGGTGTCTATTTACCGTCATTTAAGGTGTGTATACAGTGTTTGTAAGGAACTACACGTCGTTCCACCTTCGATCTCTCCTCGATCCAACGTTATTGACCAAAGTGAAAAGGATCCAAAATAAATGAATCACCGGCATTTCTGTCTTTGTGGATTTCTAATAATATGGTATAATCAAGTTATGTGGAATTTGAAAAACATATTTAAAAAAAAAATTCTACACCCCCCGTTTGTTATCGTCCGCTACACCGCCAGGTTCATCAAAACAACCGACCAGGAAGTCTTCTCGCGCTACGACGGTCTGGTTCGTATTTCCCTGAACATCTGTTGTGTTTATGGTTATTTTTCTCTTCTTCTTCTCTCTCCTCTTCACGTTACGTTTTGTTTCGTGTTCTTCTGACGTTCACTCTGTTTGCTGTCATCTGAGGTAATGTCAACAAAAATAATGACACATTTTATTTTTACTTAATTCGTCCCTAATTTACTCGAGCCGATTTTGATTTAGGTTTTATTTTTCAAATGGTAGTCCTTCAAAAATCGGGTGTTTATTTACCGTCATTTTTTATGAGGGCTTAAGAAAGTGGGCGGAGCTTAGGGAAAGTGGACCTGGTTGATGAAAAGTGGGAGTGGCGTAGGAAAGTGGGCGTGGCTTATAGAAAGTGGGCGTGGCTTAGGAAAATATTGTGTGGCTCAGGAGGTGTGGTCAAACAAGAGCATTGAGAGAAGTTTATCAGGTTTCCGTGTGTGTTGTGTGTGTGTGTGTGTGTGTGTGTGTGTGTTGTGTGTGTGTTGTGTGTGTGTGTGTCTGCAATGCGAGGCTCCACAGCACAAACCAGCAAACCGATTATTTTTCAAATGGTAGTCTTTCAAAAATAGGGTCTATTTACCGTCATTTTTTATGAGGAGTGCCAGTTGGCAAAATACGCAATAGGAAACATCTTGCCAGGCAGAGGAACAATTGTATGTGAACCAATACGTGTTGGCAATGAATCTTCGTCGGTGGATCGGTCAGAATGAAAAGCATCGTATCCAGCGCTTCGATCCTAGCGGATCCCTCGTCGCCTACCGGCTTGTTTCATTATTTGTTCCTTTGATAAACAGACGAAGTGAAGTTGAGGTGGATGAGAATGGATGTGAAATTACCAAATTCTCGATAGGGAGTGTTTTGTTCGTATACAGCATAAGGCTGTGTGATACAATCATTGGCTGAGGGCGCATCTGCACCGCTGATGTCCTCTGTAGGTTAGGGAAGAGATTAGAAAATTGTTCAGGGTGCCAGCGATAGCTCGCCTACTCTTCACGAAGGACAGCGTGGGATCCTTAATGTCCACCAACAGATGGTCTTTAGGGAAAGAATATTTGGGAGAATTTCACCTTTTGACTTTGAAGAATCTAGTCCAATCAGCAGACAAGGATGTGGGCTGCCTTTGGAAGAATTGAGGAACTGTTGGGCACAGAGAGGTGTCATATGCGGAGCAGATGGGGGACGCCCAGTTAAACTTCCATCCGAGGGCCGGCACACACATTGACGAATCGCAGGTCAGGTTAGATATGGGAGCATGCGTGGGAACAGCGCGTCATTGCGTCCACTTTCCACGGGTACTTCAGGGGCTTCCATCTGGCTATCCCCCCAGGCAGATGCCTGGTCCATCCCCATGTCCTTGAGATGCCGATGAACCTGCTGCAACCACGAGGCACGTGGTCAGCCGTTGCCCTCCTCCACGCAGAATCACCCTGCCTGTGAAACACCGGGATGACAGTTTATAGCTGGGTCAGGATTTGAACCCAGGCTATACAGGTTAGAGGCCAGTGTATGTACCTCCAGACAATCCTGCCAGCCATCTTCTTATTAATTTGCAATTGGTCACTGGCTTTGACACCAATACAAATTTTTATTACGGATCGTAGGCATCAAAAAGCGACATATATCGAACAAACGGTTTCAAATGGAGCAGCTCGTCACCATTAGAGCATTTAAATTGCATCAGATGTGGCAATAAATGCGAACTGTTGCTCCCAGCCTGCCGGCTCGATGACAGAAGACACCATTTGCATTTTTGCCTCCCCAATCTCTACCCCGTTTAGAATCCCGTGCGGGAACGGACAACTTGCTACTCGGACAATTTAATGAATGAACAAGATTAATCTGAGTAGAGAAGAATGCCGATAACGATGGACTAAAGAGTTTTCTAGAATGAAAAGAAATCATAGTAAGGTGTGACAGGTGAAGTGAGTTGTTGGTGAGTTGCCATTTTGAAGGACCAGGCACAAGAGCCTGAAGATTGCATTAACTCGGGGAGTTAATTTCACAGACAGGTGAAAAGGAGAGGAGGTAAGTGGAAAGGGAAAATAACAAGGAGTGGATTTTTGGGGATGTTAAAGGAAAGTTTATTAGTGATTTAATATGTACTAGCTAGTTGGGCCGGTGAGGATGGTAGGCTGAAAAAGCAAGTGGGAGGATGGTGGTTGAGAACGTGTTGAGTTGAGCAAGACCAGATGAGTAGTGAATGAAGACAGAGTCACTGCCGACTCTTCTTTGTGAAGAGACGACCAGTCCATGCGCCATCACCTCTTGCTGAGAGATACCAATAGTTTTCAGACTCTTAGGATTCTGCTGCCCCTGGAGATGCAAGAAGATAGTTAGCAGCCAAACGGTAAAAGGCAATACTCCATAGTACTGTGGACAAGTAAATGCCTTGTATACCAGGAGAAAATTAAATCTGCAAATGATACACTTGGCCTTGAGAGACATTGTGAATGATCGTCAACCAATGAGCGACTTGGACTGCACATTGAAGAGGTTAATCACAGAAACAGATTGTGAGGATTTTCAGATGGTCTTTAAGGTAAGAATATTTGGGAGAATTCCACTTTTTAACCTTAAATAATATAGTCCAATCAGCAGACAAGAATGCGGGCTGTCTTTGGTAGGATTGAGGAACTGTTGGGCACTGAGAGGTGTCAAGTGTGAAGCAATACAGAAGTATCCAAATGGAAGTATACATGTTCTTTATGTACACCTTGTGCAAGATCATTCCTAAAACACTGCATTGAAGAACAACAACAGTGAAATTATACCAGGGAAGAATACACCATCACCTGCAACAGGATGTTTGCTTCTTTATAGGAAACTCCCTGCAACTCCTCATTTATTATTTAAAATCCAGGGAATGCCTGGATGCTCCTTGGTGAATGCAGCCTGAACTCTTTGCTATCTTTATAAACATTTGTAGAAAAAGGAGACAATGAGAAGAAGGAAAATAAGGAAGAAAAGTTGGTGATTTGAAAAAACTGATTATATACTACCGTACGAACTTGATTATGACCAATGGTGAGAATGAGAAAGCTTTATTTTGAGCACTTCAAACAAGGCAAGAAGAGTAATACTCACGGCACAGTGAAAAATTACGAATTAATGTGAGAAATCTCAGCTGTGGAATTAAAGTGTCTTCGACTAGAAAACACGACATGTTCAAACGGAAGACCAAGAAGGAACCCGAAGAAGTAAAGAGCAAAGATGGAGTCGTCAGGAGGAACCTGGATAGGATTCGGGTTTCAGCCACAACTCCACTACCCTCAAACCCATCCAGGCGCAGCCAAGTGAGCCTTCCAGAAAAATTTCTGCAAGAATTGTGTAAAATAATCGACTGGTCAACCATCCAGGTGTAGAGTATTAAAAGTCAGCGTCATCATCACAGAATAATAAATGGGTTCAATTTGTTGGCACAAAACATAGAAGAGTCTGTGTTAGTAACATCATACCAGAGTAAATTCCGACATAAGCTAACACCCCAATATTTAGTGTTCAAGCCAATCACATTTGATTCTACATGCTTGTTTAAACAATCTTGTTTTTGAAGTGCATGCACTTGCTTCATCAAGTTCAGACAGATTTAAATGTCCTGAAGTATCTTCCTTACTGTCAGACACCCATTCTCAGAATTACGTAGACTGGTACTTGGGTTTTGGCAGTCTTCAGTTCCCATGCAAGCACATGCTTTCTGTGCACACGAGGTCACTGTTCCTGCAAGAGCAATCTCTTCGCCGACAGGACGACTTCTTACAGCGACCAACCATAAGCTCTACCAGACCTCGGAATGCTGGGTCCTTCGTCATCCATCAATACAGGCTGCAGAAAACCATCTGAGATGGTTCACCCATGTTGCTCGGGTGCAGGGAAACGTTGCATGGCATTCAGCGCTTTCCTCCAAATGATGGTTTGAAAATTATCTCGCTTCATATGCTGGAGGAGACTGTCAGATGATGAAGGTAGCCCCTCATTCTTCTGCCCCTTCTGACAAAATAACCAGTGCCTAACGTAGTCTGCTTTTGGCACCCACCAGCCTTTTCGTTCTTTGTGTGCAGATTGAACAGAAAAGCTTCACATCCCAAGATCGTGTCTTGCCCAAGTGTAGTATTTTTGCCCAACTTAGACGTTATATTCTGATGCTGTTTGCTCCCACATATTGTGTCAAAAGCTTTCTTCTTGCCAATCAAACCTGGTGTTGGCTTGAGCAGTTAAGGCGGCTGGCTTAAGATATTAGGGACTTGAGTTTGAGCCCCTGTTGGCTGTTGAATTAACAGCAAGTGGGGTTGACTCAGGCTGTCATCCTTCAGAGGTTGATGAAATGAGTACTGGGGATAGAGGGCACTGCATCTGCAGGACAGCTGTGCCCCCAGAAAATGATGCACCCAGCAGCCACATGATAGCTTTTTCTTGCCAATGCCAAGCATTAAACTGGTCGAATCACACCGGTTAGTGCGTGGAATGCAGGTAGAGAATCACACAAATGGCGACTCAACATAGCAGCCATCTTGTGTATGGGGATGTATCTTAGTTTGTCCTTAACCCCAGTGTGGAACCACAGTTCATCAGAAGCAATTGACTGTCAAAGTTGGCAATACGCAGTACAACCACATCAGCGTCAGGGGAGTGAATCACTGCCCTTTTGTGATCATGTGCATGCATGCAGCAGTATTCTTGTATCGGCTTCCTCATGGTCTTATACTAGCAGGACCAAATCCTCACATCGCCCTTTGATTAATGGAACCGCCTGTCTGCCATCCCTGAAGCTACAGCGAATAACAATTTTGGCCTACTGGCAGATTATCTTGTGTCATCTGGCACCAACGTTCAGCCTTGAATGCACAGAGATTGGTTTTGTTCTTTGGGTTTGCATTGTATTTTGGCCACTGCTTAGGAATTGGTGTTATGGTACCTTTGATTTTGACCTCCAAGTCCATGGATGCTCCTTGTTTTGCTCGCTTTCCAGCTTTTTTCGACTTGGCAGTGTACTGGTCGAAGACTACATCAACACGTGTGCACTGATTCTTTCCTAAAAAGGTCTGTTATAAGTTTTTAGCATTTGTTTGACGTGCCACCAGCCTTCAACATCTGCACCGATGCCATGACATCTCTGCTAAGGTGTTTAATACAATGGAATACATTGTCTCCGCTAAAGTGTATTTTCAGTTGCAGTTTGAGCCACTGACCAGTATAGGATTCTGAATCCACGCCGACCTTTTTCTTTCAACAGGGCCTTGTAGTTGGCCAGCAGTGACCCCATATGGAAGTCCTTGCCTGCCTCTATATCGGGTACAATTTCTGCAGCTTGTTCCGTTAAAGGTGTTGCGTACGTGGTTTCCCCTGTGAACTCCTTGTTTCCAGTAAACTTCAGGTTTGTCTTGCTGACATAAGAGGAATAGCATGCTTTGTGTTATTTGGCCTCTGCAGATATCAGATCATTTTTGATGCCAGGAAGTATGAGAAACATGTCTTCTTCACCCTCTTCTTTTGCAGCATTCAGTATGGCAACAGTAGCTTGAAAAGTACTGACAGCCACCATTTCCTTCATCTTCTTTCCTTCACCTGCGTTTTGTTTTTACAAAAGAGGCATTTAGACCAGTCATGGGAGTTGTTTTTGACAGGGACAACCTTGATGTCTCAGCAGAACCACAGGAGCCGGCATTGCTGCTGACAGATGCTTCTAATGACCTTGGAGATGAAAGATGCTTTCGTCGTTGGACAGAGCGTAAATTATGTGCACTTGTACATGATTCGAAACACTTGGAGAGCCAAATAACTGGTAGGTCAGCAAGAGAGGGTCTACATCTGGTCTCAAGCGATCAAAGACGTCGTCATCATCGCGTATATCCAATGGCGAAATAAGAGTCTTAAGTGACGACTCTCGTGCTCTTCTCAGTCTCATCAGTATCTGTCTGACAGATAATACAACGATCAAAGTTCGTATATTTCTTCCTCTTTGAAGGTAGGAGACGAACAACCGATGCCTCTCTTTCGTCTGGACTGGCCATCGCCATTTGAAGTTAAGCTATTGATTGTAGTCTGGTGATGATTTTCTTCTATAAACAGATGAAACAGCAAATTAAACATAATAATATTACTGCAGTGGTACGTATTTCGGTTTGGTAAATCATAAATCGTAAATGTGATTTCAGTGAAACATTCCTGTCACATGATCTTTTAATCCCTGGAGACCCCATATCTGGGCCACTGATATATTTCTGGTATGTGCTATCTTTGTGAATTAAATGACCAACACAATGGTCCCAAAAACACTGAAATCAGTTGAAAAGTGAAAAGTTTCAGCAGTTATGTTTCCTTCCACCTCAAGTTTTTCAGTGTTAACCTGTCACAAACTTAGCTTCTGAAGTAGCTTCCAGATAAAAACGGATTCCACAATTTGACCTCACATACTATCTGGAGTGTTGTCGGAGGTCCATTCCAGCACTCTGTCATGTCAAAATTTAGAGGTAGCGGGTATTGAATGAAGTCAAAATTTTCAGGTCTGTGCTTTTGGACAACATATGGTATATGGGATTTGAACAAGGGGTTCATATGGTAATACTAAATATTTGGTCATGTCTTGCCTTTGGCGGTTAGATGTGATATGCAAATTTCTGTGATGTACGTTTCACAGCCAATCATAGACTCCCAAAGGCAAGACGTGGTTGCAGTCACTGAAATCTGTGGGAAATTCCCATAGTTGTATGTACTGCCCCACGGTGCACTCTTCATGAAAGTCATGTCAGGCCGTGAAAATCTAACTGGTTTACTTTTAACCCGTCCGTGATCAACCTGAACTCGTCGGACTTTTGTAGTGACTAGTGGTGGTAGTAGGCCCGTCGGTCCATTGGACCAAATTTTCATTGGTGGCCTTGTAGCATACCTGCCTGCTGCACTGCTTGGATATTAGCTTACTTTTTCACCAAGCCCATATGTGCTTGGGCCAGGGCAGGGATTACATGTTCGTTATTATTATTTATTGCTAAGTGGTCGTATGATTATTATTGTTAGCTCGCACTCGCGAAGTGAAAATTAGGGTTAAGTGATCGGTCCCGTACGTGTGTATGTGTGTGCCTGCATTTTGTTATTCCCTTTTCTCTGGAACCGCTTGTCGGATTGACACAATTTTCAACATAGGTGCAACTACTCTTGTAGAATGTTTTGAGGATAACGATGGTGTCATAGGTCATGTGGTGTGGCAGCCATGTTGAAAAAAGGAGAAACGGACCTCTATCTCCGAAACCGCTGCATGGACAAAATTGAAACTTAGCACATGTCAAGTACTCCCCATGGGGAATAAGTGTGATTTTTTTTTTTTGTGGTGTCAAAGATGCCTTTGTTATGACATCATAATTGCATACATAAAACGCTACATCCGATCAGTATGAGAAGTTTTGAGGGTCATCTCGGGATAAATTATTCAACAAAAAAAAGCTATGATGTCATTGGTCACATGGTTCGACAGCCATATTAAAAAAAAAATAAACCTTCAAAAACGTTCTTCTCCAAAACGGCTGAACGGATCGAGGGAAAACTTCACAGGTATGACCGCCTATCCATGAGGAACAAAAAGATCCCCACCTATGGCATTATAGGTCACACGGTTTGGCAGCCATATTGGATTTACCCTAAAACCTTTAAAAATCCCCTCCAGAACAGGTGGACAGATTGATTGGAAACTTCACACACATGTTCCCCCAGCCTTGGGGATATGAGGGTGTTCATGATTAATTGATAGGTCGCATAGTTTGGCAGCCATATTTGATTGAAGGAAAATATTTTTTAAAAATTTCTCTTGAACCACTGCATCAATCGACATGAAACTTCAAAATTAAGATCAAGTAGTGGTAGGGAATATATGTTTCAAATTTCAAACTGATTGGACGCATGGTCTGGCAGGCAGAATTATTTAATTTTTTGAATGTGGATTCTTTTTGATTTGCTTTATTTTTTTATTTTTTGAATAATGTTTACTCGGCTGCACCTGGATGGGTTTGAGGGTGGAGGAGTAGCAGTTGAAAACCGAGTCCTATCCAGGTTGCTCTTGATGACTTCATCTTTTCTTTTTGCTTGTTTGGTTCCTTCTGATGACTCCAATCCAGTACCTATTTTACTTGGTCTTTCATTTGATTTAACTTCATTTTTTTAATTACAAATTTGCCACCAGAAGAGTTGGCTCGCACTAAGTCCTTCTCAAGACTACACGGGGTAAGTATTCTCTGAATACCATATAGTTGTTAGTATTATTGGTTCACGAGCGCCAGCCAGAGTGACCACTATATTCGTTATGTCTGTGTGTCTGTCTGTCCAGAGCATAACTCCGTGGACTTTGATCCGATCTTGATGAAACTTGGTTGTGTTCGATATCAATGTCTAGTTGTGTTTTCCTGGATGAGGGCGTACTACGCCCATTGTGGGCGGAGCCACGCCCAAAAAATAGCCATTTTTAGGGGGGTAGTTGGATTAAAAATCGATCTTCTCCGAGGGAATTGACTGAATGGAAAGGGTTCTTCGGTATTTGAATAGCAAAATGAATTATCTAAAACTTCTCCTGGTCCGATTTTTCATTTTCGTCGCAAGGTCAAGGTCACAAGGTCAAAAACTTAGAAAATTGCGAATTTTGACATAAAAATCATACGACCGCCCAAACTTTGAGAGCTCGTGAACAATATTTTTTATGCATAATCTTGAGGTCATTCCCCACCTAAAGTCTTGAAACCATTTTGCTCTATCCTGAACACCTTGCCCGTGCGCCCCCTTCAAGTTTGTTTTTACGCTGATTTCATCAAAGTATGGATAATCCGAGGAGTGCGAAATGCCATATAGCCTATATGATGTTATATTGTTCCTGGAATGTTCCAGAGGAAGTTTTGCACCAAAGGTCATAATCCTTGACCTTTGACCTCTAAAGGCCACAGAGGTCAAATTTTCAAAGTTGTGTGAATCGGACCAGGTTTTCGACCTTCTTCGACGAACTAACTCCAATAAGCTATAGCACGTATCCTGTTTCCTTATTTTAATGTCCACAACATTGTTTTGTGACCTTTAAAGGTTATGCAAAGGTCAAATTTTGAAAGTTGTTGAACGAAACCGGGTTTTCGACATTTTGCAGCCAATAACCTGTCACTCGTACCAATCATGTTGATCATTTTTATAACTTGGTCAAAACATTATCACATTTTCTCATCCTTGACTTCTGAAACAATCTACATCGTCAAATACGCTCGTGAACCATTGAGGTCTTCAGACTTGTTAGTGTTATCATTTTTATGTTGTTGGTATTTATTTTGTAAAGAGAATGCCGTGTAACGAGCTATTAAGCTGCTCCATACAACATAAAATGGTGTTCGTTTAAAACATGGGAATTCTTGTGTGTTCTTTGTAGTTAATTAGCCGAATCAACTCAGGAGATCATGACGATGATTTTGATGTATCACATTTCACATCAGAAAGCTCCAATGTAACTCCACAAAAAAAACACACACACACACACACACACACACACACACACACACACACACACACACACACACACACACACACACACACACGATCCATATATAGTATAAGCATGAAACGCAAAAATTGTCAAGACGCATGACCATTGTATAAACAGCGATCTCACGGGGTGTATGTAGTTCATGACCAGAGTGTGTAAGAAATTAAAATGAAATAAAAAATTCTACACCATCAGAAGGATGCAAAAGGACGTGATGCAAAATGATTGGTGCCAACATGAAGCAAATAGCAAACGACCTGAAGGATAGATCTTCGGGGCTAATAAATAGCAAGGTGCGGTTTGTTAAGGAAATAGGAATTCACGTTTTTTCTCCATGCAGATAAATGCCCAATTATTGCGCTGTTAAAAACCAACCATCTCCACCTTTTTAATTCGGAAAAATTCAATTCAAAATCGTTTCCTTTTATCCCGGAGATAAATTCCGCTGCAATATGGAAAGCAAATCATTTTGGCACGTGCTCGCTTTGCTAATTACTCATTAATCATCATAATTAACAGAGCATGTAAATTCTCTCAGCTACATGATGGAATTGCTCAGAAGATGTCTGGGAGCAGCGTCGCCGCAGGCATGGAAGGAATTGGAAGGAAAGAAGGAAGGAGTGTGGTTGGGAGAAATTCTGCTTTCATTTAACGGATTTAATTGAACAGGTTCAATTCAGGGAATTCTCCTTTATGGTGAACCCACGTCGTGAAATATAAATCAGAGGAAGACAAATGCTAGGAAAGAGAGAGAGAGAGAGAGAGAGAGAGAGAGAGAGAGAGAAGAGAGAGAGAGAGAGAGAAGAGAGAGAGAGAGAGAGAGAGAGAGAGAGAGAGTATCTGGCTTGGTGCGCACAAATGAGCACAGTCACCCACCGGTGCGTACCTGTCGGAAGGTGATAAAAACGTCTTAACTCCGCATATTTGTGAAGGAAGTGGCAACTGAATTGATCTCGTGTAAAAGTCTTTGTCCTTGTTGTTTCGTGGATCTTCTAATTCTGTTCATGTTAAGGCGCATGAATTTGCAGATTAAGATGTATGAGAGCCGAGTGTAAAAGCAATGCTCGGTTGCCTACTGGAAATTGAAAAGCCTTTTCTGACAGGTATATTAAGGAATGATATAGTAGCCTCCACTCAATCCCACTGTATGTTTCAGCACTGTGGTCATTTATGATTGGGAGACTTAGCGGGTTAAACTTCAGGGTGACCTGCCCCCCAGAGGCTAAGGATTGGAACATGCATTGCTTGTCTTAATTAAGAGAACGATGAGCTAAACGGATGAGCCACTGAAAACGAACCGTGTAAAAACGGACTTTTTGACCGTTGCACCATTTGCTGTGTGACTCGCCATTTCGGAGAATGTTTATTCCTGGAATTTAAAATTCAACCGGTGACACTGATGTTTGCAGTGATGACACAAGGAGATTTGGTTAAAAAAACGTTGTTGTCTGCCCCTCTCTGGCAGGTCTATGAGGCACTTTTTTTTTCCTGATTATACAGTTGGCTTCTTCTCTGTCTCCCATGCCTGATGGCTGATGGAACTTCCTGAGAATTTTGTAATTATTTTATGTAATTTCTCGAAATTTATGAAAAAAATCCCAATTTTAAACAGGAATATTTCACAATTCTGTTTCAAAAATGATTGCTGAAAGTAAAAAATTTTTTGAAGGACATTTATTTGAAAAAAATTCCTTGGCAAATCGTAAGGAATTGCATTAACAGATCAACGGGCTACGAATTAGCACAAAATCCATATTAAAAAAATTAGGGCACTCTGCAGAGCGTATACCTCTGCCACGCAATGCCTGATCCACAAGAACATATCTGACCCAATAAATTTTTGAAATATGCTATATATCGTTTTTGGCCCCTTCTCTCAATGGCGAAGAATCACTTTAAAAATTAAATAACTCTCGTATCTGGATCCAGATTTAGATCTTCACCAAAATCAAATGAATTCGTCTTTATCACACACTCAAATATGTCCACCAACGTTCGTCCGAATCCGTCCACAATTTTTTGAGATATCGTGCTATATAACATTTTGGCCCTGTCTCTCAATGGTGATGAATCACTTTTAAAATTCTAGTAGTCGGATCAGGATCCAGATCCGGATATTCACCAAAATCGAATCAATTTGTTCTTGTCACACGCCCAATCAGCCCACCAAATTTCATCCGGATCCGTCTACTACTTTTGGAGCTTTCGTGAAATATATTAGTTTAGCACCGTCTCTCAATAGTGAAGAATCACTTAAAAAATTATCGGATCCGGTTCCGGATTCGGATCTTCACCAAAATTGAATTAACTATTCTTTGTCACACAACCAACATGTCCACCAATTTTCGTTCGAATCCGTCTACAATTTTTCGAGATATCGTGCTATATATCATTTTGGCCCAATCTCTCAATAGTGAAGAATCACTCGAAAAATTATCGGATCTGCATCCAGAATCGGATCTTCACTAAAATTGAATCAATTCTTCTTTGTCACACAAACAACATGTTCAAGTTTCGTCCGAATCCGTCCACAATTTTTCGAGATATCGTGCTATATATCATTTTGGCCCTATCTCTCAATGATAAAAGGAATCACTTTAAAAATTCTAGGAGTCGGAGCCGGACCCGGTTCTTCACCAAAATCTAATCAGTTTGTCCTTGTGGCACACCCAACCTGCCCAGCAAATTTCATCCGGGTCCATCAGCAACTTTTTGAGATATCCTGTACACAGACAGACAAACAGACAAACAGACAAACAAACAGACAGAGAGGGGTGAAAACATAACTTCCTTCACCTTCATTGGCGAAGGTAATAACATTTAGCTGGAACCATAAGTATTCCACTTTAATATAGTGTTGACTCGTATGTATGTATCTATGTATGTATGTATGTATGTACATTATTGTTACGTGGAAGGGGGGGTGGGGAGAGGAGGAGGGATCCAGAGCTAGACTGTGGTCAGTGTTAGTGTAGTATGGTACGTGTGTTTCACTTAGGTTCGATTGCCATGTAACAGGGATCTGTCAGAGTAAGTCGTTTGTTTTACATGATGCTGAGGAGGCAGCATATGTAGTTTAGAGACAGGGTGTACAGGTTAATTAATTCTGTACTGTATATGCAAACACCTCTTGTTTGTGGGCAGGGCTAGTGTTGTGTTTGATTAAAGTGATTGTGGCTTTCAGGGGCATCATGTTTGATTAAATACCCTGAGAGCAGCACTCTTGAGGAGTGCACTTGGCCATCGGAATATAGGCTCTCGAGCATGAAGCTGTTTGGAGTTTGTACGTGATGATTGTACCAGTTCAAATACAAGACATTTGGTGAAGAGGATGGCTGGTTTACAGTTACCAGCTCCACCTCCATTCTTGGCTTCTCTCGGGACCCGGCCTCTTCCACGGCCTCGATGGAGTGCAGCTTTTCAAACCTACTTGGAAGCTTCGGTTCCTAGATCATATGGATGCCACAGCACTCGTAAGAGGGTGATCTTGATTCACTGATTGGGCGCCGAGGGCCAGCATATGTTCGCACAGCTAACACCCAAGACCACATTTGGAAATGTGGTGAGTGCACTTGAGAGCTACTTTGGTCCGAAAAAGAGTGCCATGATTGAACAGTATAAATTCCACCAGCACTACCGGGGAAATGGTGAACCTGTCCAACAATATGTTGCTTCACTTTCTGACCCGGCTGATACCTGTAATTTTGGGGTTGTAACAGATGAGCTCATCAGAGATCAGGTCATAGAAAAGACTTCCATTCCTCGTATTCGGGAACGGTTGCTAATGGAGGATGATCGACTCCCATTCGAGAAGGCTACAGCCCTGGCTATCCAGACAGAATCAGCCATGATGGATTCTAAGCTGATTCAAACATCTCCAGCAACCTCAGTACCAGGAATGCAACAGGCACCACAGTTGCAGACAGGTCAAATACAAGGGCTTCAAATCAACCACCAACAACAGCCCCATCCACGCCTTGCCCACGTACCTCGAACAAAGCCATTTCAAGCTTGTCGTCGCCAACATGGCGTTAAAGCACAATGTCCAGCATGTGTAAAACAATGCGGTGCTTGCTTTAAGATGAACCATTTTGCACAAGTATGCAGGTCATCAAAAAAGCGGACATCATCCGTTTGTCAGGTTGATTAACCAAGTGCTTCTGATGTTGAAAGAATACATCGTGTACACCATCACAGACAAAATGCCTTTCCGTCCTCAGCAAGGGGGCAACTTCAAGGATTGTGAAGTTGACATCACGTGGATTTTGGTATCACTATTCATTGATGTAGGGGTAAAAGCCTCCATTGTGAGTGACAATCGCTACCGCAAGTACTTTTTGTCTTATCCACTCAACTCTGCGCAATCTACAAGCCTACGATGACTCCCTCATCCAGGTATTGGGAATGATAACTGTTCCTTTGAACTACAGGGGTATCAAGCTCAACAATTTCACCTTTTTATGTTGCAAAAGGCAAGAGCCTAACGGGTGTTAATCCGTTCGACAAGCTTGGGTTCAAACTTTGAACCCGACTGGGGCACACATCCACGTGATTGCAGAGAAAGACAATGTGTACAAACACCTGTACCTTTCCATGTTTGTTGTATTTTGGGAGTGTAAGTGTTACTGACACACTCCTCGAGTGGACCTTGCAGTTCCACCAGTATCTCAAGGTTTGAGATGTCTACCTTTCACTGTTCTCGAAGAAGTTTCGAAGGAGCTAAAATGCCTTGAATCTGAGAGCATCATTGAATTTATTGATTCGTCTCCACGGGTGTTGAATATCGTCATCGCATGACGTAAGAATGGAGAATTAAGACTTTGTGTTGACCTTAAGTCGATGAATAAAGCTGTTATTCCTGATAAATACCCACTTCCAACTATAAATGAACTTTCTGCTTAATTCCACGGTGCCACAATGTTCACAAAGATAGACTTGAGGAGAAGCTACCTACAGGTACCTCCAGCAAAGCAGAGCAGACATTTAACCGCATTCATGACTCATGAAGGCCTATTCCAGGACCATACAATACCATACGGCCTCAGTTCTGCATCAAGTGTGTTTCAGAAGATAGCCTCTTTGGTCCTGTCTGGTATTGAGGGGACCCTCAACCTCCTTGATGACATCATCATCTACGGGAAAGACAAAGCAGAACACGATCAGCAACTGGATGAAGTGTTGTCACAACTAGTGAAGCACAACTTTTGACGCTGAATTAGGAAAAGTGTACCTTTGTAGCATCAGAAATTGACTTCTTAGGATATCATGCGACAACTAACGGGGTGTACCTGATGCAGGACAACATCGAAGCAGTTATGACTCTTCCTTCTAAGTCAATGCAAAAGAGCTTGCATCATTCCTCAGGACTATAAATTTCGACCTCAAGTTTGTACTCAACGACGTGGAGATCGCTGAACCTCTTCGTAAACTACTGTGCAAGGATGTGCCCTGGGAATGGACTCGTACCCAGCAGCATGCGTTTGTCATGCTGAAAGAGAAGGTCACATCTCCTCCAGTCCGAACACATTTTGATCCTAATGCAAAGACTATTGTCACAACAGATGTATCAGGTACAACAGCGGGAGCAGTACTTTCACAATCGATCACAGGTAGTGAACGGCTTGTAGCATTCGCATCTCGCACACTTATGGAGACGGAACACAAACACTCAACAAGGGAACGCGAAGCATTAGCATGTATCGATGCGTGCAAACACTGGCACATCTATCTGTATGGTAGAAAGTTCATGCTCCGCGGAGGCCATCAATCACTGACAACACTACTCACTACATCGGGATCTGGACATAGACCACTTCGAATTTACAGGTGGTCAGACCGTCTCTACCAGTATGATTTTGACATGGAATACTTGGCAGGGTCCCATAATCAAGTGGTGGGCATGCTCGGTTCTATAACACCAGTAGAGAACACAAAGAATGATGTGATTAGTGAAGTTGGCACCTTTGTAAATACCGTTATTACAAATGCAACCACAAATTTAGTCACTTGTGATGAGCTCAAATCGCACTCTCAACAGGATGCAATTCTACAAAGAGTGTGCAATTTTCTCCAAACAGACTGGCCTCAACAAATCACAGAGGAGCTACAACCCTACTACAGGATTCGACATGAGCTATCCATCTTTGATGAAGGTTGTATTGCCTGTGGCATCTGTGCGTGCGGTGATCCCAAAAGAACTACAGCAGCGAGTGATGCGTCTCACTCACGAGTGACATCCCGGGATCGTCAAAATGAAACGGAAATGTCGCAATTCTGTTTGGTCGCTGGGTATTGACACATGCATCAAACAGTTTGTGAAGAATTGCGAAACATGCGCCCTCAGCGAGAAAGCAGGAGATCCACATCTTTCTCCTCTTCAGCCTACATTACGGCCGGAGAAACCGTGGCAACGGCTACAGGTGGACACCTTCGGTGAGGTTCGCGTTGCACCTCACAATCAGAAGTACTTGGTCATAGTGCATGATCTTCACAGCAAATGGCCTGAGATCACAGCTACCAGCTTGTTTTCAACTTCGTCCATTATCAGCATCCTGGACAAGGTGTTTACAAGACGGGGGCTTCCCGAGTCCATTACGTCAGACAACGGACCTCAATTTACATCTGAGGAATTCGCACAATACCTCAAGGCCAATGGCATCGAACATCACCGAACCACATGGTATAATCCGCAGAGCAACGGTGGGGTGGAGAGGTTCAACAGAGTCATCAGAGCATAAAAGCAAGTCTGGCTCATGGACAGACATTTGATAAGGCTATCCATACTCTTTTGCACTTGTATCACTCTACACCTCATTCGTTGACTGGGAAGACGCCTGTGGAGCTAATGATAGGGCATAACGTGTGCCTGCCACTTATTTCCCTAAACCACCTACATCGGCAGATACAAAGATAGAAGTGATGGCAAAGTTTATCGCAAAGCGCCAGCAGAAAATGAAGGAATACGCACACAAGCGGTCGAGAGCAAAGTCATCTTAATTTGCAGTGAGCCAATGGGCCAGAGTGAAATGCCCCAACCACGCACATAAACTAGCGACTTCATTATCATGTCCCCCAACAGATCTTGCAGCAACTGGGTCATCATAGCTGCGTACTCGGAGATGGCACAAAGAGGAATACACAATGTCTGGTACCAACCAACCTTCAAGATGCAGAGAATGACGACAACTGCCTCTTCTTTCCACAAAATCTTCAAGATGAGGATCAATCTCAGAATCACAATGATTCAGCTGGGCTACAATCTGGCGTACACAAATCTGGTCATGTTCGGAAGCATCCTCAATACCTGAGAGATTACTGGTGCACATAAAGTTCATTATCCATGAATATGGTTCAAACTTCCCCAAAATGAACTTTAAATCTTTGAACACGTATCATAGAAAATGTTGGCGTCAGTTTTGAGTTGAGATTGTGGATCTTGGATTTTCAAATGGATAAAGGGTTTATTTCAGAATGGGGGAAAATATGTTGTGTTTCAATAAAGTGATCGTGGCTTTAGGGGCATCAAGTTTGATGAGCTACCCTGAGGGCAGCGCTCTCGTGGAGTGCACTTGGCCATCGGAATAAAGGCTCTCGAGCAGGAAGCCATTTGGAGCTTGTTTGATGATTGTGCCAATTAAAATACAACACACCTCGGTGAGGACTTCCCATCGCAGAGGAACATGTCACGTGTGCAAAAAGGTCAATTATGATCTCTCTCTGGAGTGTGTGCCAGCCATGGCGGCGCAGCGGGCTGTGGAGCCCGGAGGAAAAGATGTACATTTATTTTTATAGGGGCCACCACTGTTGGCGACACCTAAGCTGGAGACTCCACCCAGGAGGAAGAGGAGGACTGGATGCACCATGAGTTGACCAAGAGAGAACTCCATGCACGAGAGTCGACTGGTATGCACGGGAGTCGAAGAGAGAGTCCATAAGAGAGACTGCAGAGTCCACCAGGAGAGAACGGTGTGCAAGAGAGGTTTGTGTACAAGAGTCCACCAGGACAGCACCAGGAGAGGCTCATGTGGAAAGGACGACAGAGACCTCGCTTGGAGGAGAAGCCTCGTGTGGAATTGACCCAAGTTGGGATCACCCTGTATTTTTGGTGGCCCATGAGGTCTCTGGCTCAAAATTGACAAAGGGGGACCACATGGCCAAGTTGAAGGCCTACTCATCACCAGCCCTGCTCGTGGCCATTTGACATCTTCTGGGCACCATGGTTACTGGCTCTCATCTTGCAGCTGTTCTATAAAACAGGCTGCGTTGTGTTGAACTGCATCCACCCTGTGCATAAGAGAAAAGGGAAGTCCTGCCTGCATCATTGTCGTGTTGTAAAAGTGTGATCTGTGACACATCGTGGGTTAGGATTTGAGCTCTAATTTCTCATCATTGTATATAAGTTTGTATATCCCCATTCTCTTCTTTGTGCCTTTTGACTCGCTTGGTTTGTTACGTTTATTATAGTATATCTTATCGACCCTCTTCCTTGTGCTTTTCAATATAAAATAAATCCTTTAAAATGTAAGAATGCATGTTTCAGCCATGTGCTTTCCATGTGAGATTGCCATCGATTTGGGCTCATTTTGGTGACCTTGGGGAATGGTCAGTAGAGTAATACTTAACACATTGCATTGAAAAAGACTGCTTTGACCATCCCTCAGGACAAAAGGTCCTGGCTCTGAAGAATTCTGTATTAACGGATACTCAGACGCGACAGTATATATGTACATTATGTATGTATGTATGTATGTATGTATGTATGTATCTCGAATTGGCGATCACTCGTAACTAATTATGATCGTTTTCATGTTCACGACTTATGGGTCCGCAGGTGGCTGATGAGGCCAATCTACGAACCACAAATCCTATTGCAGTGAGGGCACCTGCTCCCAGGTGGAAGCGGGTGAGCTGTTTGATTTTCTTGGCTTTCTTTTCACCTCCTTCTCTTATCCTCAACTGCTTGCCAAAGTAATTCATCAATACGATGGGAGCCCTTATAGAGGAAGTTGTGCCAAGCAAATCTATCTTACACGATCATGTCCGAAGTGTCTATATTGATCTTGCATTCCTTCAAGTTGCCTTTTAGTGTGTCTTTGAACATTTATGTTTTCCACCATGAGTCCGCTAACCTTCTTTCAGCTAGGAAAAAAGAAGCTGTTTTGGAAGGTGATGGTCAGACATCCTTCCGGACAACATGCCCCATCCACAGTAATTGGTTGTCATATGATCAGAGCATCAGTGCATTAACACTCTATCGAGAGCGAGGTGGCTGACGATTCACCTGTTAAAGGATATAATTAAATAAGGCCGTTAATTATCTTCAAAAGGGGTGTTTTAACAACCCAAACACCAATTTTTCACTCATGCACTCTCTTGGAGTTCCCTTAGTATGCGTGCAAAGTTTCAGGCTGCGAGGTTTCATGGTTTTTGAGTTATGGAGGAGACGCACCCACACACTGACACACGGACACACACATACTGACATTTATTAGTATAGATATCATTTATGGTCCCATCTCATTGAATCAGTTGTTCTTGTCACCTAAATAATAGTGTTGGGAAATTATGGAATGACCCAGAGCAAATTGCAAGAGTAATGATTCCAATATTTCCGGCATGACTTCCACAATTTAACATCCCTACCCTGGCCTAAGGTTGTAACCCAAATTTTGTAGCATTCTGATTGGTGGGTCTGGAAAAGAAGATTTTGGAAGGAATTTGCGCAACCACCATTTTGACACGCTTCCGGTCATGTGATTTGCATGGCCTCCACAATTTAACACCAGGACCCTGTCTTAATGTTGTCACCAAAATTTGGAAGCATTCTCACTTGTGGTTCTGGAGAAGAAGATTTCTGAAGGAATTTACACAATTTTCCCTAAAATTGACTCGGCCTGCTATTTTGACACATTTCCAGTCACGTTATCAGCATGACCTCCGCAATTTAATATCCATACCATGGCATAATGTTGTAACCCAAATTAGACAGCTTCCTGACTGGTGGTTCTGGAGAAGAAGATTTTTGAAGAAATTTACTAATTCGGCCACTTTTTGACCTACCTAACGTCACGTGACTGGGACAAGCTTTGCAATCCCTATTAACAGTCAGGAGAGGAACTTTGCTGCCAAATTTCAGCCGGATCGGCTCAGAAGTTTGGCCGACAAAGTCGAAATAGGAGATGGATGGAATTTAAATTCCAGATAACCTAAACATCATACCTATTCCTCACGAGGCGAACTTGCCATGTGCCAATTTTCAATTTTTTTCGCTGGTGCAGTTTCGAAGATACAGAGCTCCAATTTTTTTCCATTTTTCCAACATGTTCCCATACCAAACTAGAACGGGCACTCAGTAGAGCGCATACCTTCGCCAACGCTACATTTTGCCCCTCCCGCCCCCCAGAAACCGTTGATTGTGAGGGTATTTAATCCCATAACCACATCTGCCATCTCATATGTGTTATGATGGCTTAAAAACATTAAATTTGCTGTGTCATATCGTATATCACAAGATTGGGCATTGAATTCACAACATTTTGGCATTGGTTGCATGCAAATTGGATAAAAATCGACCGCACTATGGCAAAATGATGATTTTGACCTTTTCATGACCTCGACCTTGACCTTTGTACTCTTAATTTTGTAATTGGTATTAGAGTGTGGGGAACAGAACAGTCAACATTTTGGTGTTGGTTTCATGCAAATCGGATAAGAATTGACCGTGTTATGACTAAAACCGCACATTTTGCAATGTCGTGACCCCCCTGACCTTTGACTCCCAACCGCTAATAAGGGTTATTACGTCATTGTGTCATGTCACATATCACAAGATGGGCATTGAATTCTGAACATTTTGGCATTAGTTGCATGCAAATTGGATACAAATTGACCGCTATGGTAAAAAACGATTTTGACCTTTTCATGACCTTGACCTTGACCTTTGACCCGATTGCTCCCAAAATCTAATCAAATGGTCCTCGGATAATAACCAATCATCCCACCAAATTTGCTGCGATTCAGTTCAATACTTTTGGAGTTATGCGAATAACAAACAAACAAACAAACACACATATTCACAAATAAATAAATACACAGCGATCAAAACATAACCTTCGCAACAAAGTTTGCGAAGGTAACAATTAAAGCCTCTCTGCGTTTTGTTTTTTGCGTTAAGTTGTCCACAACGCTTTCCGAAATAAATGTGAATTTGTGTGACCCCTTGACTTTGACCCCCAACCGCTGCCTTGGGTGACAAAAGTACTATACCATGTGTCATATTAGAGGATCGGGAATTTAATTTTGAACATTTTGGAGTTAATTTGCTGTAAATCAAAACAAAATTGACAATTTAATCGCGAAAAAACGATTTTGACCTTTTTGTGACCTTGACCTTAACCTTTGATCCGATCGCTCCCAAAATCTAATCGATTTGTCCTCTCGTGATGCCAAACACATCCACAAAATTTCATGACAATCTGCGAAGTGGTTTTTGTGTAATGTTGTCCACAACGCTTCCCAATCAAAAACTCCATTTTGGTGACCCCTTGACCTTTGACTTCCACAGACTAACTAGGGTTGCAAACACTATACCATACGCTATATGAGTGGATCGGGATTTGAATACTGAACATTTTGGACTTAATTTGATGTAAATCGGAACAAAATTGACACTTTAATCGCAAAAAACGATTTTGACCTTTTTGTGACCTTGACCTTGACCTTTGATCCGATCGCTCCAAAATCTAATCGATTTGTCCTCTCATGATGTCAAACAAGTCCACAAAATTTCATGACAATCTGCTAAGTGGTTTTTGCGTAATGTCCACGACGCTGTCCAATGAAAAATGCTTTGTGGTGACCCCCTTGACCTTTGACCTCCAACCGCTAACTCGGGTTACAACAACACCATATAATATGTTATATTTGAGGATAGGGCATTGAATACTGATCATTTTGGCATTAATTTGATGTAAATTGGAATAAAATTGACTGTGTTATCGCGAAAATAAAAATGTTTGACCTTTTTGTGACCTTGACCTTGACCTTTGATCCGATCGCTCCAAAAATCTACTCGATTTGTCTTTTCATGACAACAAACCTTCCCACACAATTTCAAGCTAATCCGCTGTAAAGTTTTTGTATAAAGTGATCCAAAAAATTGTTAATACCATTTTTGGTGACCCCCTTGACTTTGACCCCCAACCGCTACCTAGGGTAATTACGCCACACTTCATGTGGCATAGCCTAGAATGTATAATTGAGTAATGAACATTTTGGTGTTGGTTTTATCTCATTCGGATAAAAATTGACCGCGTTATGACGAAAAAACGATTCTGACCTTTTCGTGACCGTGACCTTGCCCTTTAATCCGATTGCTCCCAAAAGCTTCGCCTGGCGTCCTTGAGTAACTGCACATCATCTCTGAAATTTCATGCAAATTGGTCCAGCAGTTTTTGCGCAATGTTGTCCGCACACATATTCCCCAATAAATAAATACACAGGGGTCAATACAATACCTTCGTCAAACGAAGTTTGCGAAGGTAATGACCTATGACGTCATAATTATCACTAAAACATTCTGCATGAGTAGTTGCTTCGACGGTGAAAATTTCGTCTCAATCCGACAAGCAGTTGCAGAGAAAAACACTCATGTTCTATGTGGCCAAACAACCAGACAAACAAATGAACAAGCCAGTAGGTGACATGGGTGGTCGCTACATAATTGCATACTAGTCATACAGATTTTGACGGATCGGGCTGAAATTTTTTGACAAAGAGGTTGATTTATGTGCGCATAAAAGCGTGGAAGCCGATTTTTGATTTTCGAAAAAAAAATAAAAAAAATTCGGATTTTTTCAAAAATTTCAAAGTCCCGTTGCTAGGCAACGGTGGCGTCCATAGCAACCGTGCTCAAAAGCATACACTAGATCTTGGTAGAACCTACAGTCAAGGTTTCCATCAAATCGGTTGACTCCTCTGGCCTCCAGAGCTGTCCATTACATACAAACAAACAGACGGAAAACCTGAGAATAGTGGTAGTCTAGCGACTACCCAAAAATCACTCATAGAGTGACACTTGGTGAAACGGAACGGCACTCGGTGGAGCGCATACCTCCGCTAGGCTGAACAGCTTACATTTTGTATTCCACTCATAGGTCGGATCTGAATCCGGATCTCAACAAAAATCGAATCGGCTCGTTCTTGTCACCGAACCGACTCTTCCACCTTGTTTTGTCACAAGTCGTCCACAACTTTCAGAGATATCATGATATACATAGTTTTTGGCCCCATCTCTCAATGGTGAAGAATCACTTACAAATATTCTGCTTTTCAGATCCGGATCTGAATCTTCACCAACATTGAATCAATTAGTCCTTTTAACACACCCAACCGGTCAACAAAGTTTCTGCGGAATACATCCATAACCTTTTGACATATTGTGCGATATATCGTTTTTGGCCCTATCTCTCAATGGTGAAAAATCACTTAGGAAATTGAATCACAATGGTGAAGAATCACTTTAAAAGAAATTCTCGAATCCGGATCTGGATTCAGATCTTCACCAAAATCGAATCAATTAGTCATTGTCACACACCCGACCTGTCCACCAAGTTTCATCCAATTCTGCCCTTAACTTTTTGAGATATCAGGCAATATCGTTTTTAGCTCCATCTCTCATTGGTGAAGAATCAGTTAAAAATCCAATAATTCTCGTGTCCAGATCTTGATTTGAATCTTCACCAAAATTTAATCAATTCCTCTTAGTGGCAATCCCAACCTGTCCACCAATTTCGTGTGAATCCATCCATAACCTTTTGAGATATTGTGCCATGTATCGTTTTTGGCCCTATCTCTCAATGGTGAAGAAACAACATATTCCCAGATCCGGATCCGGATCCGGATTCGGATCTTCTCCAATATTAAACCCCTATTTATTAAGATTGCTTGTGTCTGTCTATTCATTGTGGGTTCGACTATAAACCCGTGTGCATCCGTCTGCTACGCATCTTTTCCATAAACGCATGGAGCTCATTCAAAGTCGCCATTGGCCTCTTGGTGGCCTCTCTGACCTGTCTCCTCATTGCTTGGTCATCCAGTTTGGAGGGACGGCCTGATCTCGGCAGGGTCTTGGTGGTACCATACATCTTCCACTTCCTAATGATTGTTTTGACTGTGCTCCAAGGATATTCGAGGCCTTTGAAATATTGTTATACCCATCACCTGATCGGTGCCTTTCCACAACTTTATCCCAGAGGCGTTTTGAAAGCTCCTTGGTGCTCATGGTTGAGCCTTTGCTGTGAAATGCATGACCCAGCAGAGGAAATCTAGAGAAAGAGTTGATTTTATTTCTGAAATAATCAGAATCACGATAATTTAACACAGGTGGAGGGCAATTAACTTGGTGTGTGATTTTGAAGGTGATTGGTTACACCTGAGCTAATTTACAATCGCTATTATAAGGGGGGTGGATGCTTATCCAACCAAGATATTCTAGTTTGTATTATGAAATAATTTTCTGAAATTTGTGGAATTTGTTTTTTCACTTGGAAGTTGTGGGTTATGATATGAAAATAAAGGTGGAAAAAGTCTGATTTAATGCAATTTAATTCCAGGCTATAAGGCAACAAAAGGTGAACAATTTGAAAGGGGGTGTACACTTTCTATAGGCACTGATATATTGTTGCGGTTCTGCTAAACCGCATGCCTCTAAGAGTCTAAGGCAATGGCACCCAACATACAGTGATCCCCAGGCAGTTATTTCGTTAGTCTCTGTGCAGTTAGATCTTCCCCTCACGTCTAGTGGATTAACGGGGCAAAGTGCATTATGTGGGTCTAATAGTCAGGTCTATTAACTATATCTCTATCTCCAATTGATTTCTAATCCAACCTTTTCCTTTTAGCCATGGTACAAGTCAAGCAAGCAAGCACACACGCCATGCAAAATGTGATTGAATAGCAAACACACCACGATGCCTCCCGTGGCTTAGAACCACCACCAACAAACTCCCTCCAACAAGCACACTACACACAACACAGCACACGCATTGCGCTCCATTATTTCATTCAAATCTGCATGCCAATTTCCAACGGCATCTCACCTTGCTTCACCCCTCACTCACCAAACTTCACAACTTCGACCACAAATGCTTCCCGCACCCCCTTGTACCTCTGCATTACTACAATTCAACACAATACGTAGGAGTACCGCACAACTTGGGCTGCCATCGGACCGTGTGATGTGGGGAGGAGCAACGGACGTCATTAGCACCAACCGCATCTCGCCAGGGATGCACCGGGTGAGCACGCGGAATTGATACGATCCTCGTGCAGTCGTCAGAACACAGCCAGATGGGCGGTGAGGAGGGGTCGCGGGAAAGGTGATCCGGGATTTTGGTACGGAGCCCGGGTGTGCATTTTGGCTCATGAGAGGAGGTGCCATGGGTGGCTGGTGTGCATTGCTAATCGGCATTCAGACTGCACTCGGAGCACATTCGGGGCTAGGTTGTCAGCTCATACCCTACGTTGAGTCAGGAGCTCCGGGCCGTGGTGAGCCGAATGGGCAAATGAGACCATTTCTGGCCGGGAGAGCCTGGCAGGGCGTGGCTAGGGCTGATGTAGCCCAATAGAGGAGCAGGATTCGGGGTCACAGCGCGTCGCCTTTGGGTCGTCACCCCACCCTTCGCCCGGGGCTTATAAAAGGAGCGCTCTGCTTTCGCCCTCTTCTTCTCTGCTCCTCTCGGCTCTGCGTTGGCTGCTCCTCATTGCCTCTGCCCTTCGCTGGCTTTTCATTCACGGTTGGTGTGCGACTGAGATATGCTTATTCCTGAGGACCAGTGTGAACGCACGTTGCCAGGAGCCTCGGCAAAGTGACTAAGCCAGAGATAACGCGCCAACTCTCGAGGTGGGAACGCTCAAGCGTCGCGTCCCACAGAGGTACACGCTACACTAGCAGACCTATACACTACTCGATTTGGGATCTATCACCTCATGCATCTTCTCTCTTCTCTTCTTTCAACCCCTCTATCTCGTCCCTTTTGAACGCACAAAGGAGCATCATTACTGACTCGCAATCTCATTTTCCTCTGGCGTGACACCGCACCCCCAATATTGCACTACACCACACCTACTATTCCCACACCTTAGACACCAGTATTTCTCCCTCCTACCTCTCCCTAAGCGTACTGGGTTGTGTTGGTCAGCTGACCGCGTCAGGTATTGCGAGGCTGTTTGTCCTCATTTGCTCTCTTTCTTTCTGGCTATCTAATCTACCTCAAGTTTGTGTGTGTATGTGATGGTGCCTGTCATAGCATAAGTTAAGCTTGTCGAAGTTTTAACAGGATAAGTCTGCTCTGTGTCTGCTTTTGTTAATTGCTTGCCTTTTGTCGCACCCCATAAATTCCTTGCTATCCCCTGCTGCACAAACGAATAAACCCAATTTACTGTGCCACATACCTCTCCTCACTTGATCGTAAATAAATGCTTGTGTAAAAATGTTCCCAGCTCGTTTCTGTCTTTTCCTACATTGGTCCAGCATGGTTCGTATTCCAGCTTAAGGGGCTGTTACACTTCTGACGTTTAAGCCAGCGTATGCAAGGTATCAAAATGTATGTAAACGCGGCGTTACGCTGTAAACTATTGATGTTTTTTTTAAAGTTTTGGAGGTATATAATAACGTGTTGGACGTATGCATAACGTATTAGTAACAGTAACAAGAACGCCTTTCAATCACATATAGATAGCTTATACCAACGCAATGCTGAGCGTGTTTCGCGCGTTCACAACCTATGCCCAACGATAGTGTAACTTATGACTAGCGCGTGGCAGCGTATCGCCGACGATCACGTGCGTAGCTATTAATAGGCTGCGGCTCGACGATTCAAATCATAACCGCACTAGAATCGAGAACTGTGAAGCCGCTGTCACCACCTTGACCTTTAGCACGACTATGCGACGTATGAAAATTTGCCGAACAAAGCTGCACACGTCGAATACGTTATGGTAAGTTTGTATACTAGAGCACACTGGCATACGTCGTAGTACGCTGGCACTTACGTCGTCATACGCCGAAGTACACGTCGATAATTTTTCCAGCGCTGTTGAAAATTTCGTCACGTACTCGCGTATGACAACTCGGCATACGCTGGCCATTAAGTTGTAGGCCACTGTTACGCGCATCGTTGACACACGTCAATCACACGTATGTACTTACTCATATTAGTCGAAACCGGTCGGTCCCGAAAAAAGGGGTCAAATGTTAGCGTCAGTGTTCCAGACTCTCCTCTGGTTTGTTTTTTTCTTCGGCTATGACGGTGATGCTTGAATTCGATTTCTTAGTCGGTTATGATTTAAATCGTTGAGCGGCAGCTATTAATTATATTAATATATAATAATTATATTATATTATATATATAATATAATTATATAATTATATTATATATATAATTATATTATATTATCATGTCATCATACGCTTGGCATATCGTCCGAAAATTCCAAGCGTGGAAAATTTGGCTAACAGTCGCGTACTAGACATATGCCAGCGTACTACACGCTTGCCAGCGTCTCTAACGTTATAACTACATAAGTTTAGTTCCACGTATTGCAGATTTATACGCCAGGCATACTGTGCCAGCTTTTGAACTCGTACATACGTGGCCTGTCAACGTGTGACAGGGCCTTTACCGGGGCATTATCCCCAACCAATCTGTTTTCTAGCCGTAGTACGTTCCTTGACAGTTATGCACGCCTGCATCTGATCCGGTAAGGTGATCCAGTTTGAACAAGGCGTACTGAGGGTATGTCCCCCGGTAATTAGATAACGTGACCTTTCGGTAAGCGGTGTTCATTAGATGGAAGACCCTAAGTCACATGGTTGAGTTATTGGCGTTCACGGTCAATTAGCGACCCGCCAAGTCATGAAGTTATTTGTGTGCGATAGCCTGTGATTCCACAGAGTTTGGTGGGAACCCGAGGTAGCGTCCCCCCTCGTGGTCTTCTCGCCTCTGACCCCCGGGTCTGCAACAATATATGCACTTGCATGATGTGCTTACACATTGTGTAAGCATACGAACCGTGCTTCCCCATTGTCTCGGGTTGCTCACCTGGATTAATTTTTTCATTTATTACCCTCGCCAAAGGAGAACATATTGCATTTGGGTCAGTTTGTTTGTTTGTCTGTCCGCACAGAACTTTCGTGCTTTTCTCTGCAACTGCTTGTCGGATTGAGACAAATTTTTCAAAATTGGAGCAAGTACTCATGTAGAATGTTTTACTGATAATTATGACGTCATAAGTCACGTGGTGTGGCAGCCATATTGGAAAAATGGAAGAAATTTGGGCCTCTGTATCTCTGAAACTGCACCAAGGAAAAAATTGAAACTTGGCACATAGCAAGTCCTTCTCATGCGCAATGAGAACAATTTTTTTTATGATGTAATAGGTGCCCTCGTTATGACGTCATAATTGTATATGTAGA
>CM068964.1:44112253-44136048 GCA_035128595.1 Eptatretus atami
TATATATATATATATATATATATGTCACAATTAATTGTTTTCGAAATTAGGTTTTCATACATTTTTTGCCTGAATTTTTCTTATGTTTCAGTGTTCTGTTTTTCCCATGGAGTGTTATTACCTCCACGCACATGAAGTGAAAAGCAATTAAGTATATTGGTTCATTTTGTCTGCCTGTCCATCTTACAAATGTCAGTTTTTTGATCGAGGAACAACTTAATTTAAATTGAATGTTATATTTTGAACACAAATCGGAAAATAAATCAGAGTATTTTAGCAGTACTTTGACTCTGAAGTCATCCCTGATCATGCATGCTCGGAGAGAAGTGAGATAATTATTTTACTGTGTTTGCCTGTCTGGCAGTCAAACAAAATTGAAAATCATTCCAAACAGGAAACTTACTGTTTTTAGCAACGTCCTAAAGGACACAAACAACAGGCATGAAGAACTAAGGTGTGTCAAATAAGGTGGTGTAAAAGATGCTGCATCAACTGTGGTAAACTTCTGAACTTTTTTTTCTATGACCTTTAAAATCTTTATTTTATTTCAATTGAATTATATATTTGAACACTGTAGAAGACAATCGTCTTTTTGCCACTTTCAAAACCCTTTTGCTTAGCAGTACTTTACTTGGACAAAATATTACGGCATTTTATGTCATCACAACCAATCAAATTTGCCACTCGCAAGACCCGTCCATGTCGTTGTTAAGCAAGATTGCGTGGGGTAAGGTGTTCTACGAACTCTCCAGTTTTCTTTTATTATTTTTGTTGTTGGTTGTAATTTTGCTATCAGTATTAGTCTCCTCTCATGAAACTCAAATTGTGCATACAGAAATATTATGCAATAATTTTTATCGTCTGAGCACCATGATGTCTTCAGGTGTCCACCGCGAGATGTTTAGGACAGCACACAACACATCTACTATTTACAACGTGTCAATCTCCATCTCTGTACACTCTAGATAAGATATCCGCCTTCGGGTCCTCAATGTTTATTTGATGGTAGATGTCCGACTTCAGATGAAGGAAGTCAAGAGGGACCTTACAGCGCCTGACTTTTGCCGCACCTTGTAGAATGAAATTGCTGCAGATGTTCAATTTCTCTCCGCTCAGTTCAGTGTATTAAACCTCATCAAATGCACATCGAATGCTTCCTGACTTACTGTGGTATAATCTTTATAGAAAAGCGATGCAATTTAATGAAAAATATTAACAGGAATGAGTTTGGCAAATCATGTTAATAACTCACAATTACCAAAGCACCCTAATTATTCAGTCACATTAGCTTTGATCCACAAGAGGTGCTATGGGCTCTCATTTTTAATGCACTTGCATAAGCAGTGTGCAAAGAGAGTGAGGAGGGCATTCTACCCCACAGCTCCTTGCAGTGGTACTTCTCTCATCATATGAGTGGGTGATTCACTGGAGGAAGATGAGAGAATGGGGAGAATCATTGACATTCTAGTAACATTGTGGTTGACATTCTACTCATTCAATGGTAGTTTGTGAGATGTCAATTTTAGCTTCCATGCACATTTAAAAAATATATACAATTCTTTTTACAAAGTCAAGGCTCGTGGAAGAGCAAATCCTTTGTAAAGATGTAAGCTCTCCTCACAATAGTTTAAGATGGTTGTACTCATCTCTTTCAAATGTATAACATTTGCTTGCTTGTTGGAAGAAAAAAAAACAAGATTTACTCTCATTTCCAAATCACTTTCTCCAAAACTGCTTCCTCTTCCCTTCTGCATTTCCTCTAATTATGTTTACCTGAACTACACAAGGGCCCACCCAACTTCGAATCTTGCTTAGCATTGGCCTGGTGAGCATTATCCACTGAATTGATGGCTCATGATGCTGGGAACCCAGTTGTGTGTCTTTTATCCATTCTCTACTAAAGGCGTCTTAATAAGAAAACTAAATTTTTCGCTCACCTGGAACGTAGTTCCGGGGAGCTTTTGGCATGGTGCGTCGTCCATCCGTCAGTCCGTCCGTTCAAACATTTGCAACTTATTGTCTGAAACACACGCGATTTGATGAAACTTCACCACAACCTTCATCACCCTGTACATACCAAAGTTTGTTCATGGCATTAAAAATTAAAAATAAAAATAATAACAATAATAATAATAAGAATCGGGCGACAGGGGTTGCCCCCCCCCCCCAAATAGTTATTTGCTTTCTTCTCAGAAAGTACACATGCAATTCCGATGAAACTGGACCACAACCATCATCACCATGATATACCAAAGCTTGTTCATGGCAATAAAGAAAGCTAAAAAAAAAATAGGTCTGAGGAGTCTAAGGGGGGGGGGGGTGGGGGTGCCTCCCAAAATATATATTTGCTTTCTTCTCTGAAACAACACATACAATTTCGATGAAACTTTACCACAATCTTCATCACCATGATTTACCAAAGTGTTCACGATATTAAATTTTTTAAAAAAAATTGGGGTCTCGGGTGGTGTACGGGAGGAAGGGGGGGAGGAAGGGTGGCCCCTCAAAATATGTATTTGCTTTCTTCTCTGAAACTACACACACAATTTCAAATGAAATTTTACCACAACCCTCGTGATGTACATGTATAGTTTGTTCATGCTATTTTAAAATGTCGGCGTAGAATGGGATTTATGGGTGAGGGGGGGGGGGGTTGCACCCTCCAAAAAGGTATTTGCTATAACACCGATTCATTGATACAATTTGCTGATTCCGTCCCACATTAACTTCCTCCTCAGTATTATTATTCTACCAGGTGAGTGCCCATGGGTATTGCCCTTATTTTGAGCTCACCTGGAAGGTAGTTCCAGGGACCTTATTGGATGACACGTCATCCATCTGTCTGTCCCTCCACAAATACTCACAATTTCTTCTCTAAAACTACACATACAATTTCGATGAAATTTTACCACAACGTTCATCACCATGCATGTACCAAAGTTTGTCCATGGCGTTAACAAAATCGCGTCCCAAGGGGGTATACAGGTGTTGCCTCCAAAAATAGGTATTTGCTTTCTTCTCATAAAATACACATACAATTCTGATGAAACTTGAGCACAACCTGCATCACTGTGATGTACCAAAGTCTGTTCGTGATGTGGGAGCAATTTATAGCCACCTGAAGACAGAAAAACTTTATTTAGCTCAATACGAGATGTTTATTCAGTAAAATAAACGACACTTCTGTGCACAGAAGGAAGAATTGAGCCTGCGACATCGTTGCAAGCTGAACACTTAATTTTACATAGAATATTGAGTATATGTTTACAGTTTCACCAGGGTGTGTCTAGATAACAGATGGAACTTTGTGGACTTTAAAATTGCAACATAGAAGGATAATTGGTGTTCTGTTTTGGAGCTTGCTTATAGCCCGGGAGAGGTGGTGGGGGGGGGGGGAGAGATATTGTGGTTCAGATGGTCATCAGATCGATCAGGTTTTGCAAGGTTTTACGACTACAGAGGAATGTGTGTATTCTGCCCTCTCTGAGTTTTTCCAGCATATATTTATTAAATTCTTTCTCAAAGCACTAAATTAAGTTAATTTGCATTTTTACATTATAAATTCAATTAATAATCCAGTTTCCACAATGGCATTAAAAGAAACAAAATCAGGGTCTGAGGGGGTCTACGGAGGGAGTTTATGGGGGTTGCCCCCTAAGAGGTATTTGTTTTCTTCTCGGAAACTACACACGCAATTCCGATTAAAATTCACCACAACCTTCATCACCTGTGATGTACCAAAGTTTGTTCATGACATTGGAAAAATAGGGGTCTCAGAGGGCGGTAAGGGAGGTGGGGGGGGGGGGGTGGGTTGCCACCCAAAATATATATTTACTTTCTTCTCCGAAACTACACACAGACAATTTTGATGAAACTTGACACACCTTCATCACCCATGATGTACCAAAGATTGTTCACACTATTAAAAAAAAAACATCATAGGTATTGACTTTCTTCTCCGTTACATATTTTGTGGGTCATCCATGCTAAGGCCCTGTCACACCTTGACGATTTAGCCAACGTATGCTGACGTTATGCAAAATTGGGCTAAAACACCGGACACGTCGAATACGTTATGGGTAAGTTTGTATACGTTAAGAGCACGCTGAAAAACACTGCCATACGTCGTAGTACGCTGGCTTTCATCGTTGTACTTTGCGGTTGTCCTCAAATTTTAGCATGCTTGAAATTTTACGACGTATGCGGCGTATGACTCAACGTTCCGCTACGCTGGCCATAAGTTGTAGGCACGTTATGCGATCGTTGACACACGTCGACACACGTTACTTGTAAGTTACTCATAAGTCGAAACACGTCGAGTAATGATTAGCGTACCCGAAACTTATTTATAACCTATGAGTAACGTGTTGTAGGCACGTTACCAATCGTTGCACACACGTCGAGGCACGTTATGCGATCGTTGACACACGTCGAGGCACGTTACTTGTAAGTTACTCATAAGTCGAAACACGTCGAGGTAATGTTTAGTGTACCCAAAACTTATTTCTATCCTATGAGTACGTGCTTTGAACCTATGTGTAACGTACCTCCAACACACATTGACGTATGTAGAGTATTTGATTGACGTCTTCCGGACGACCACAGAACTTACTGAACGTGTTTCTAATTCACAGCAACTGTATAATGGCGTATTGGCAGCGTTTAAAAAAGAAAAACAACAACAATAACTTCCGATATTTCGTCACGTGCCGTTACGTCACGTCCGATTGCCTCTTCAGTTTGCTCATGTCTTATTCTTAGTTCCTCCTCTGTGAATATTTTCTGTTTGAGGATATTGTCACGTCGACGTCGAAACTTAAAAGCAAATGTCTGAATATATTTTAAAATTCGTGATAGACTAAAAAAAAATAAAAAAAAAAAACAAAACAACAAAACAACAACTTCAGATATTTCATCACGTGCCTTCACGGAGCCAAGGAGAAAAAAGAAAATGTGCCTTGACGGAGAAAATAAGTTTCGGGTTTGCTAAACATTACCTCGACGTGTTTCGACTTATGAGTAACTTACAAGGAACTTGTGTCGACGTGTGTCAACGATCATATCGTGCCTACAACTTATTCCCAGCGTAGCGGAACGTGTGGCATACGGCGAGTACGTCGTAAAATTATGCAGCATGAAATTTCACAACGTACTAAACGTACACGAAATATGACAGCGTACTTCATCGTTTTCCAGCGTGCTCTTAACGTATACACAACTTCCCATACCGTATTCGACGTGTGCCAGCGTTTTAGACACATTTTTCATAGTCGGCATACGCTGGCTAAATCGTCAAGGTGTGACTGCGATGTTGACACTTCCAATTCCAGGCGGTTATGATTTAAATCGGCGTGCGGCAGGTTTTAACAGCTACGCCACGAGTTCGTCGGCGATACGTGCAGCGCGCTATGCCTAGTTAAACTATCGTTGGCATAGGTTGTGAACGCCGACAACAGGCTAAGCATTCGTTGGTATAAGTTATCTATAAGACAACGAAACGTTCTGTGCCCGTTACTAATATGTTATGCATACGACCAAACACGTTATGAATACGACCAAAACTTAAACATCAAAATTTCAGCGTACGCCAACGTTTTACATCCATTTTTATACGTTGCCATTGCTGGCTAAATCGTCAAGGTGTGACAGCGCCTATAGCAACATCTCTTGAACAGAGAAATCTCATGCTCTTAGTGTCTTTCATGCTTTCACTGGCTGTAACCAAGCATCAGCCATTGTTGGTCGAGGGGAAACCACAGCCTGGTCCACGTGGATGGCATATGAAGAGGTAACACGTGCATTCACATGCCAAGCATAACCTCTAACAGAAGAATTTGTTGTGATTGCAATGCCATCACACGAGGCTTTGTAATAGATGTATAACTGAAGCAGTGACTGCAAGGATGTAAACGATGTCCACAAAGTTATTTTCACACAGAAAGGGAGATCCTTGGAAAACATTCCCCCGACTTCATCTCCAGCACACTAAACAGGCCGCACACCAAGCAGGTCATTGTTATGGTCAATGTCAATTGCCCACTCCTGAGTTACCATCCTCTGGCACTGGAAACGCTCTGAAGACCAACATTGGGAACCACAGTAGAGCACACTAAAGAGGCACTTAAAGCCTGCCAGGAGCTTTTGAGATATGGATGTCAGGTTGACAAAGGATGCTGAGGATGTTTCAGGTGCATCAAAGCAGAACTGCAATGCTCTGCCCTTTGCAAGTGTGGTGGTGAATGCGACCCTTACCAATGGTTCCTTGGTTCTCTTATCCAGCCTCGACATGGTAAGTGCCCAGGGGTATTGCCCCTATGTTTATTTAACAATCCTCTTAAGGAGGTTCAGTCATTCAAACTCTTGGGTCTCACTATCAGCTATGATCTTTCTTTGGCAAACCACATTTCAACATTGGCCTCCAAAGCTTACTGCCAACTGGGCATCCTCTGCTATACATTCTTTCCTTGGCATACCTAAGCTATTATATCCACCTACAAGGCTTTCATCGGCAGCTTCATGGAGCATGATCTCTCCTTTGGGCTGGCTCCCCTGACTCACATCTTGTTCATCTCGATGCTCTGGAAACCAAGGCCTTCACGCTCAGTGAAATCTCCCACACTGAAGCTGAGTCTGTGGGCTTATGACTTTGCCATCGCAGACTGATCAGCGGTCTCTCTGTCTTCTACCCCCTCCTCTCCGACCTTGCACCCTCTGCTCTGTCTGTGCTCTGTCCCGCTAATATTTTTGCAGGGCCCTCAAGATCTGCCAGCAGCCCCCTTCTGATGAGACTGCCAAAATCAAGAATCACTACTCCCTTCACTCTTTCATTCCTCTTTTTCCCTGCCTCTGGAGCAAATTCCCACACTCTCTTCAATCCCACTCTTCCCTGCAGGTCTTTAAAACAGCTGTTCACCACCATCTCATATCTTCCCCCATTCAAAACCATGATCTTTTTACCCCCGTTAATCCATCACAAACCTACATCCTTCAAATTCCCTGTTTTCCTTCCTGAAAGTCCTTGTAGTTTTCATCTTGTTTATCCCATGTACACCACCCCATCTCTCTCTCTCTCTCTTCCATAGATCGCCTGATGTCCCTGTTCTCTACTGTTATTCAGCTTCCCTCTCACTCCCTCTTGGCTCCTGATCCCTTTGTGAAATGTTCTGTGTGGTCAGCTCTTATACAAGCCTCGACAAAGCACACAAAAAAATGGCTCTTTTTGTTCAAGTTGGCTTTCTCCTCTCACGGCGGCTCAGTTCAATCGCTCGCTTGCCCAACCTGCAGAGGGCCTGGTGCGGGGCATGGCGAAGATGCCCCTGAGGCCCCTCTCACCCGGTCAGGGTTTTTTCTCATTGGTTCCCTACCTGCTGATTCCTCGAGTGCCTTCCAGAAGAGTCACTCACAACTGAGTGTTGAACACCCTTCTGGACGACTCTTCGGCGGATATGCCGTGATGATGCTGTCCGCCTTAGCGCTGGGATTGACTTGTAATGTGAAAAATATATTGCGATTTAAATGGGGAAAATGCAGGGAAAGAAGAAGGAGGAGTGGAGACTGGGACCATACTTTGTGCAGAGCGTTAGTGCTACTTAAGCAGTCTCCTTGGCTATTGTGCACAATGCTGGACGGGTTGTCACTCTGACACAGTATACCAGCATACTGGCACTCATTTTGCCGAATTCGGAAGGATGACAGGCCGAGTTAACCCCACCTGGTATTAATTCAACAGTTGAGCAGGATTTGAACTCAGGACCCTAGGGATCCAATGCCCACCACCCTAATTATTAAGTCAACACCAGGTATAGGGAAAGAAGGAAGGGAATTAATTTAAACTTAAGGATTAATTGTGTTCGACACGATGAAGGATTTATTAGCCCATACGAGGTCCGACAGGTGTTCGTGAGGTATGGGGAACAGCGAATCGGAGGCGAAAGGGTGAGCGATTTGGATAGATGTTGGGCGAAGAGAGAGATTTTTTGAGGAGAGCACGGGAAATAGAGGCTGGGGAGCAAAAGGATGAGGGATTGGAGATGGATGGTTGAACGGATGGATTGATAGAAAGCGAAGAGAGGAGGTGGGGGGGGGGGCTTCCAGTGGGGGTACAGGGTTTGAGAGGGTGAAGGTTTCTGGGGAGGTAAGGGGAGTAGAGGCTTAGAATCGAAAGGGTGAGGGATTTATGATGGATGGATGGACGGATTGATTGAAGGATGGATGGAGAGTCGGAAAAGTTGGAGAGTTAGATGAAAGTTTGGGAATTACAGGAAGGGGAAAAGCTAAACCCACACAACACATTTTTCTCCCATGCCCTGCACAAAGGGAAAGGACCGATCAAAGCATGCATACAAATGAAATAACTAACTCAGAGTTCCTTGCGTGTTGGATGCAACTCCCCTGGGGGTCCGTTTTCCACAACTGCAACAATATACTCGTATATAGATTTATCAAATGCATTCAATTGCTTCAGCTTATTGACTTTTCAGATAAACATAGTTTGATTAACACCAATAATTGTGTGCACAGTACTCAAAGGCAATGATGCAGGAACAATCACAAGTAAAACCAAAATGGCAATAAAAGAAGCCAGTTGGCAAGACACAGTCAGAAAAAATGGAGGGATATTGTAATCGGCTACGTCTGTCTGTCTGTCTGTCTGTCGGTCCGTCACGCTATAATCTTCCTAAACGGTTGTGCAGAAATTCACCAAACTTTGTAGTTATGATCAGCACATGGCAGGAAGGAGCAAGAGCAGTATCATTTTTGGCCCTGCCCCCTGGGGCGAGGTCAAAAGGTCAAATACCAGAAAAAGCAATTACGGGCACCTTTTAAAACATTTTAAACATTTGTACATGTAATCAACATTGAGGGATGCATGAAATATAACGATCTTTTGGATTTGACCGCAGGCTCATGCTCTAAGTTGGGAACTTAGAGGGTAAAAATTGGAAGAAAAAAAATTAAAACTCAAAATTTGATATTGGGTCATTCCTGGTTGAAACGATTGCCATCTTTGAACTTTGCTTGAGGTGGGCCATCGACTTCGCTCTCATTACATTTACTCATCGAGTACACTTATCACGTGTCAGTCATATAGACTCTCTCTCCCCAAAAATATTTTTTTCTGCAATTAGCGTTGCATCCAGCAGTAATATTTTTTTGGGTTTAATGCAATGGATGAGCCCAGAGAGACAATGGCCTGACCATGTTCTCTCTGAACATTGGCCTTTCCTACTCTATTAGTGCTGTGAATGACTTTAGTCAGTTATTGAAGTGTGAAATACCAATAAATAATGTACAATAAAGTTTTGTTTTCCTCTCTGAAGGATAATACTCATCCGGCATGATTTTTGTACCTCTCCTCTAAGGGAAAGACTGTGGTTATATTATTATTATTTTTTTTAAACTCGAAGAGAGTTTCATGATGAGACTCTTGACAACAAGAATAGGTGATAAAGTCCCACTCACCCGATCGAGATGTCAGCATGAGTGGCATTCTTGCAAGTGCTAACAGAGCAATACTTTCTGGTGAGATTGGATGGCATATAATTACGTTTCTATGCTTTTACATGATCTCCGATAATTAAAAACCATTACTTTAGCCTGTCATCTCTGTCTCCAAATGCAATTGTTGCTTGCTGTCTTTTATGTTAAGGTTATCCTGTTTTGGATCTCATTATTTAAGTACCATTGTTTTTGATTATGGAAAATGGTTGATATTCTTCTCATTTCAATATATTAAAAACCAAAAAACACCCATCAGATGTGGAACAACATAATTGTTCAATGACCAAGTACATTACAGAATGAAGAATCATCAGCCTAATCAGGAGATTCCCGCAATTCAGGCTTTGGAAACAAAGCTTGATCATTGGTTGTCATTTCCTTATTGGGTTTGATCATGTAAATGCTGGTTTGCCATAAATTTATCTGACCTACGGTAGCCATTCCAGTGCAATGGATTATCCTACAATTGATATAGTGATGATCTTTTGAAAGGAATAGTATGTGGCCTTTAAAAATAGGGCTACTTGGTGTATTTTATTGTTAAAGTTGGCAAGACACAATGTCACCTGAAATCTATGGGGGCACTGCATCAATCGTATAGTCACAGCCTCCAGCAATGGCAAATCTACAGACAGTTCCCCATACGCATGGATGAAAGATATACAGGTCTACGTACAGTGAGGTTACTATATTTCTCTGTTCCTGTTCTTTCATCCTTCTCTGAATTTTAGTTTCCATAATCTCGCTCCCTCCCATGCACGTCCTCCTCCTCCATTACCTCTGCCACCGAGGGTAGATGGAGGTCATGTTTTCACCCCTGTTTCTTTGTTTGTTTGTTTGTGAACAAAATATCTCAAAAAGTTGTGGACAGATTCGGACGAAATTTGGTGGAGAGCTTGAGTATGTGACACTTTCAGAAATGATTACATTTTGGTGAAGATCGGATCTGGTTCTGGATCAGAGAATTTTTTAAATGATTCTTCATCATTGGGAAATAGGGCCAAAAACGACATATAGCAGGATATCTCAAAAAATTGTGGACACATTTGGACGAAACATGGTGGATGAGTTGAGTAGGTGACAAGAATAAGCAGATTCGATTTTAGTTCAGGTCCGAATCCACATCCGGCTTATCAGTGGGATACAAAACGTAAACTCATCAACTTGGTGGAGGTATGCGCTCTACCGAGTGCCTTTCTAGTTCCCTCTTGTGAATGGCATGCTACCCTTTTTAAATCAGTGCAAGTACCCCAGTAAAGCAGCACTTTTCAGCCTTGACATTTTATGAGAACCAGAAACGCTCAAGGATAATGATATGGAGAACAGACATCTGCAACTGAAATCAGATGTGTAGGGGCATTTGGCCTCTATAGGGGCAGGGGGGGAATGGGTCACAACAGATCAACGTGGTCATTTGAAGCTGTAACTTCGTTTCTTAACCTCTCCAGTAGTATCTAATGCTCCTTAAGGAGGAATCTCAAGAGATCACTGTAGAGAAGTGCTGAAGGATTGGCTGAGAGATTCGAGAACGGTTGCATCTCCTCAGACTACCAATTTCTCACCGTAAAGATACTACCAAGTTGTTGTCGGGATCTAATAAATAAATGTCATTTTCTTTCTGTCTGTCTGTCTGTCTGTCTGTGTGTAACACTAATCATGCCAAAACTACTGGGCCAATTGCCACCAAACATGGCACATGGACCAAGTTCGACCTCATGGTGAACATGGACTACTTGGTTTAATATTATATGTAGTCATGGGGGTTCCGGAAGGAAGGTCGACAAATATTCTCCATGTAAATTTGTATCGTGTAGCGCCACCCAGTGATGGTGGCAGTGGGTACTACAAGTCATATGTGGAGATAACTTGCATTTTTGCATTATTTACGTCCCCAGAGAGTGGGAAGCCCCAAAGCCAACCTCCAATAATCAAGGGAGGCAGAGGAAGAGGGTGGGAGTCTGGAGGGAGGTGGGATGGGTGGATGCAGGGGGAGGGGTAGGATGGGTGGAGGCAGGGGGAGGGGTGGGATGGGTGGAGGCAGGGGAGGGGTGGGATGGGAGAGGGCGGGGAAGGGGAAGAGGAGGGAGGAGGTACCCAGCAATGCCAGACACCCCTGCTCGTGATAAATATAAAATAGTTTTATCCCATGAGTCAAATACAGTCATCTATTTATAATAGTCTGCCCATTATCCTTATGGGAGTGTTTTATATTTTTAATATCATGGTGATGACATCAAGTCAGATGAAATATTCGACTTTACAAATTCCTGATGAATTTTAAATGCGAAAACCATGAAAACTGTTCTCATAAGGCAGTGGAAGGTAAGATGGTATAATGATGAAAGCAAGGCTATATTTATAAGCTGTGCTTTGCAGCGATGAGTCCTCAGATGTTTTTTTTTTAAAGGTGATGGTTGTTGAATTGGGGGGTGGAGATGGGAAATGTTTGTTGAAGCAACATCTATTATCACGAACATACATTGCTGCACTTTCACAAGAATTAGAACATTTTGCTGTTCATGCTGAAATCGTTCATGTAACAATGTGTAAAATAACCTCCACCCATTGAAGGTGGACGGAGGTTATGTTTTCACCTGTCTGTCTGTTTGTCTGTTACTTGTGAAAATCGAAGATTTTTCAAGTACTGTTTATTGAATAGTTGGTCGCGTGCATTATTCTGTCTGCATGTCTTTGTTTGTCTGTCTGTATGTCAATCACCTTCGGGTCAGAATTTTAAACCGATCTTCACGAAACTTCACAAAATGGTGGAGTTGGTCAAAAGCAATGAATAAATTGATGTTGAGGTCAAAAGGTCAAACGGCCAAAGGGTTTCATCCGATTGACTTCAAATTCGATTGACGTCACTGAATTCAACCACCTATTAGTTTTGAGGTCAATATAGGCCAAAAGGTCAACATAGGCCAAAATTTCTAAAATTGGCAAGTTTCATCCAATTGACTGAAAATTTGAATAGGATTTTCGTATCAGCTCACTGAATATATCCACCAAATATTTTTGAGGTCAGCATGTGCCAAAAGGTCAACAACTTAGGTGCAATTTCTAAAAGCCTCAATTTTCATCCGATTGACTTGAAATTTGAACAGGATTTGCATATCAGGTCAATGAATTCAACCACGCATTTATTTTTAAGGTCATAAGGTCAACATAGCCTTAATTTCTGAAATTGAGAGACAAGAGACAAAACGATTGTTATATATATATATATATATATATATAATATAATATATATATATACATACTGAGAAATGAACAGGATAGAATATCATAAATATATGTGGAAAAATTACATGCACAGACTGGGAATCAAACCCAGGTCCTGTGAAAAACTGTATTAGTGCTCTGCCACCTGAGCTATCTGGGCAACCTGTATCAGTGCTCTGCACCTGAGCTATCTGGGCAACCTGTATCAGTGCTCTGCCACCTGAGCTATCTGGGCAACCTGTATCAGTGCTCTGCCACCTGAGCTATCTGGGCAACCGCAATAATTGAGTAGCACAATTCTTCCACATATACAAGTGCCACTCTCTTTCCCCTACTGCTTCTGGGGCACTCACTGCCAACCGTAGGAGCAGCTAGGGCTTGCACTCGAGAGCCCTGTGGGGGGAATCCATGTCCGCTATTAAACACCACAGGGGGCATCGTGATATACTTAGAAATGAACAGGAAAGAACATCATAAATATATGTGGAAAAAGAACATAAGCCACCGGCTGCATTGCTTTGCTGGTGGGTTATTCAGATAGCTCAGATGGCAGAGCACTGATATGGTTTTCCAGTTTTCCAGAGGACCTGGGTTTGATTCCTGGTCTGGGCCTGTAATTGTTTCCACATATATTCCACATGCATGTGCTCCACCAAGTGCTGTTCTACTTTGTTATATGTTGCCAGGTGTCTCTCCATGAGTGATTTTTTTTTCATTTGTTTATGTGCAGGATATCTCAAAAAGTTGTAGACGGTTGCAGATTAAATTTGGTGGGCAGGTTGGGTGTGTAAAAATGAAGAACCGATTCAATTTTGGTGAAGGCCCGAATCTGGATCCCGATAATTTTTGAAATGATTCTTCACCACTGAGTGATAGGGCTAAAACCGACATAACACGATATTTCAAAAAGTTATGGCCGGATTTGGCTGAAATTTGGTGGAGTTCGCAAAGTGACAGGATCAAGCCAATTAAATTTTAGTTCAGGTCCGAATCCAGTTACGGTCTATCAATAAGATACAAAATGTAAACTAATCAGCCTGGCAGAGGTATGTAACGTTACAGACTTGGTGCCAATGTAAACCATCAAGTGCCCTTCCAGTTTATTTATCTATTTATTTATTTACTTGTATGCAGCCTATGGCTGCTTGGATGCATCATTTTCTGAAAGTGCAGCTGTGCATTGATGCCCCCTGTAACCAGTAAACTGAAACTCATTTGGCCAACTTCAGAAGGATAACAGGCTGTCAATGCACCTGATGTTAATTCAATAGCACAACAGCTGCTTGAACTCAAGACCTTCAGATCTTACACCAGCCACCTTAACCATTAAACCAACACCAGGCTTCATGTACAATTAATCAATCGTGCTTGAGTTTGTGGAGTGTCACACTGTTTGGCATGTTGTCCTGGACTGGTGTTTAGGGTCTCCACGGGATTGAATGTCATTTTGCACACTACAGGCCACAACTAAGCATGTGACTGCTTGTGATAGCATTGTCAAGAGACTGGTGCCAGATCAATGTAACTTTACATTGTTTGGTTTAATGTATCAGAGCATGAATGGAATGGCTCAAATAGAAGTGCAAGGAGTGTAAATTGGCAACAGTGGAGAAATGAAGTGATTCCTTTGGTGTTTCGCCTGGAGAAAGAATGGCCAATATATCGTGTGGCTGCTGCATACTTTTGGTAGAAGCCTTTTTATCATACTAAAATATGCAACTGTCATTTTGTCTCTCTGTCATTTTGACCGTGATACATTCGGAGTGGCTGCCACCGATGCAGAAGTTCTGAAACAATAAATATGCCGGCTTCAGCCATACTTATTTATTCGAACCAATCGCCATCGAAACAGCCGGTGTGTATGGCCGTTCTGCATCCAACATCATCAGTGATATCGGTAGAAGGCTCGTTACATCCACTAGCGATATAAGGCAACTGGTCTGGTTCAAACAGAGACTGAGCTTGGCCGTCCAGCGGGGAAACGCCAATAGCATTCTGTCTTCGGTGTGGGAAGAACAAAATCTCACATTAACATCATTTTAAAGTGTTTTTTTGTTTTTTCGTGGTTTTTACTCATTTATTTTGTTTAAAAAAAAAATCTTTTTAAATACTTCCATTTACTTGGTTGGAATTTATTTATTTATTTATTTATTTTGAAGTTATTAACAATTTAAAATCACCTTTAAATAAATAAATAAATAAATAAAAATACATTCGGTTGTTACTTATTCAATCTCAACCATGTCTCTCATGTGGGCTCCCATACGAGCCTCGACAGTGGAAAAAAAAAACATAAAAAAATTAATTACTTGACAGGAGGACGAAGGGTCACACAGCAGAGTTTGTAGCAACTTCATTTGTTCCCCTCCCAAGAGGGGTTTCTGCCTTGTGCAAAATCCCTGTTAAGGTTGCTAATCGTGGCATTTTTTCAAAGCCACTTTTAATAACAAAAGTAATAACACCACTCATGATAATAGCATAATATTAATGGCATTACATAACAATATGAATACTAATAATATTCCCTCTCCCCTCTTGAACAAACGCCGTGTTAACATGTATAAATAGCTTATCGTGGCGTTTGGTGGTGCAAGCCCCACGAAGAAGAGTATGAGGAAGAAGAGGCCTTCCAGAAGTAAAAAAATATATATAAACCACAAACACGTATGACTACCTTTTTAAACAGTCAGTGCTGTTGTTTAACATTAAACTGAAAGAAATCTGGAGGAATCCCGACATCCTTGAAGCATCCTATGCTTTCCGGGTATCATGTCCACCACGGAAGAACGGACCCGAGACTAGATCGACTGTAATGTATATACCCCAAAGAGGATAATACCATGACCCTCCTGTCGCTCCGGGAGGGAGTGAGCGTAGTAGTTATAAAAAATAAAAAAGGTAAACAAAAATCCTGAACGACACATGCATCTCAGCCAAAAGGCTGAAACACATGGTCATACATACACACACACACACACACACACACACACACACACACACACACACACACACACACACACACACACACACACACACACACACACGGCATGGTCATACAATTGGAATATTCCTCAACAGGAGTGAGTCCCCATCCTCATCCCTGTATCCACATTTGTTGGATAGTGATTGGTCCACACTTCCATTGTGGGCTGGACTGTATTTGTTTCAGTGAAATAAAAGCATGCAAGCATGCATTCTGTGCTGGGACAGGCACACGACCCCCCTCCTCCCCCACAAGCCAACGATGCTACTCGCAGCCATGTACTGTAAGTGGAAGAAGAAAAAGAAGAGGAAGATAAAGAAGTAGTATAGCCTATGTCTGGCAGCTCTTTGGCCCTGTAGTGCTTTGAAGACTTCATTTTCGATGGGAAAATGACAAAAGGATCTATCCTCTCACCTGATATCCTTTTAAGTTACATCTTCTTGGCAAAATAATCTCGGGTGTGAGCATATGCTGACAGGCTAATTCAACACGATTCCACCACTGATCTTTTTTGTTTTTCCATATTGTTCAGCTTTATTGCCAATGTGGTGGCCTAAATAAAGGTCACGTGATCTTGGCAGTAACAAAACATGCTCCATAGGAAGGCATTCACGATTTCATGCCTTGTGTGGGATTTTTCAATCTTATATTCAGGACTTAATATAAATAAGTTTGCCCATAAGCTGCGCGTATGACGTCACAAAGGAAATCGCATTGCAACAAAGGAATGTAAAGCCGAATTACATGAAGAACTGGCAACGCCGGTTTGTTTTCGGGGGAAGTATGTTTTTCCGATTGCTGTTCCCAATAGTCAATGTGGGATAAACACGACTCCAGGAAAACATGCAGAAAGTGATGGGATTGATATCACAGTTTCCAAAGGGCGTTTTAGCCATTTGGTCACGTGACACGAACGGGTTCGTGCAATAGCACCAGAAGGCCTCTCCGGAGGAATACCCACAATTCAGTAAATGTGTGCAACGAGTAATAGAAAAATCGCTATAATGGTCGGGAAAAAAAGAAAATGGAGCTCTTTGCCATTTTTCCTGTCGGAATGCTTCCATCACATCATGTTGTTGGTGTAGGCTGCTGTGAAATATAATGTTAGAGGAAGGACAGATGTACGAGATTATAATTATCAGCGTTTGAGAAAAAACACCAAAAAGTTTTGACTCCGTTCCTCCGACCAATTGCGAGCCATTAAGAGCCGTGGCACAGAAAGACAACTCATGTCTGACATTCTTTTGTCATTTTCCGACAGAACCCGCGGAAGCTGCAGATTAGCTGTCTCGGCAAACGAAACGCCGTGATTTGCACCGGAGTTTGAAATTAACCGCCATGTTGGGCGATATCACAGCGTTTGTGGTCATTGGAGAAGATGTTTTTGAATAGGCCTTTTTAACCGATTTTAAAATGTGTTCGAATTTTTTTTTTTAAACACACACAAACATCTTTAATGTGCTCGAGGAAACAGGTGCACACGGATACACGTGCTCTGGCGCATTAACATCAGGCCAGGAGGAAAATGAAGCAATCTCGTGAACCATTGTGCTGCAGCGCACTTCATTGACTTCATCACGAGCTAGATTGCGCGGAAACTTTCTGCTGAAAGAAATGGCCTCGTGGTGAACAAGAAGGCGACGCCGAGCATGATGGAGCTCAAGCTGGAGGTACATCGGATACCCGTCAAGTGTCACGTGCTGGGCGTGAGACTCTCGCGTTAAATATGTCAAACGCACAAATACAGACTCACGAACCATTCAACCAATCTAATTTATACTGAGTAGTGAGTATCCGCTCCCATTCTTCTTAGAAACAGTGCTCTCTAATCACCTGTCGATGGTGGTGTGTGACATGTTGATAGTTGAAGGAGTGTTGGGGTGACATTGGGATTAGAGTGGAAAATAATGGAGGTGGTTGGAAGCATGGGGGTGGAGGGGGGAAGGCGTGGGGTTTAGGGGACCTGTGGGGCTGAAGGGGTGAGGTGGGAAGGAGTGTGGGTGGAGGTGGTTGGAAGCGTGGAGGTGAAGGGGTGAAGGTGGAAGGAGTGGTGGGTGGAGGGGGAGGCGTGAGGTGGAGGGGGGACCTGTGGGTTGAATGGGGTGAGGTGGGCAGGTGTGTGGGTGGAGGGGGGGAAGGCATGGGAGTGGGTGTAATGTACTCGATAGACAGGGACGAAGGCTCTCAAGTGTGAACAGGTTCAATTCGGACACGGGCACAACACAGCACAGCACGGCATCGGAACATGGCTGGGTCACATGACTCTGCTTAACCATGCCCCGGTACATCCATGTATGTGTACATTATCATAAACCACTGATGCCTCTCAGGGGGAGAGGTCTGGTATGGGGAGTGAGATGGGGAGAAGGTGATGGGGGAGGAGGAAAGGCTTTTGTTGCCTGTTTTTCGATAATAAAGGAATATTGTTTATTATTTTCTTGGGGAGAACTATTGGGTGAGGCATTGAATTAACATACTGCACAGGGTGAGTCAGATGTCCCAGGACGCGGATTTTAGCTGGTTAAAATTTTTTGACAAATTATAATTTCATCATAACGATTTTTGATTCTCCACTGCAGTTGCTGTCGAGTGCACTTCCAGTGTAAAATGGGTTATTTCCCCCCCCAAAGATGAACATTTGATTTTGACAGTGCTGGATTTCCAAAACGCTCCTCAATACCTTCTTGCACCTGTTTCATCGTCATGTTTGTCTTACTCCTCTCGTGGTACGACACCACTGCTAGAAGCCTCTCTTCCACTGTAAATAGATTGGTGTCTACCATCTTGTTTTAAAGTATTACTTGTATTATGTGTAACCCCCCCAGAAAACAGTGGAAATAGATGATATAAACAAATCTTATACAAGCAGCTAAAATCCTGTCCTGGGATTTATGACTCACCGTGGATATGACACTTTCATGCTTAATTAGCAAGGATCACACCGAAAATAATCCATGCAATAAGGCAGGCGTGCTCTCGCAGAGGCGCGCTCTCGCACAGGCGCGCTCTCGCACACGCGCGCTCTCGCACAGGCGCGCTCTCACACAGGTGCGCTCACACACGCACGCTCTCACACAGACACGCTCTCACACAGACACGCTCTCACACAGGTGCACTCTCACACACGCACGCTCTCACATAGGCATGCTCTCATACAGGCACGCTCTCACACAGACACGCTCTCATACAGGCACGCTCTCACACAGGCACGCTGTCACACACGAACATTTTCACACATACACGCTCTAACACACGCACACTCTCACACACACACGTTCTCACACACGCACGCTTTTACACATGCACGCTCTCACACAGGCAGGCTCTCACACATACACGCTCTCACACACGCACGCTCTCAAACATGCACGCTCTCACACAAGCAAGCTCTCACACAGGCAAGCTCTCACACAGGCACGCTCTCACACAGGCACGCTCTCACAAAGGCGACGCTCTCACAAAGGCAAGCTTTCACAACACAGGCACGCTCTCACACAGGCACGCTCTCACACAGGCATGCTCTCACACAGGCAAGCTCTCACACAGGCAAGCTCTCACAAAGGCAAGCTCTCACACAGGCACCCTCTCACACACGCGTGCTCTCACACACGCGCGCTCTCACACACGCGCGCTCTCACACAGGCGGGCTCTCACACAGGCGCGCTCTCACACAGGCGCGCTCTCACACAGGCGCGCTCTACACAGGCGCGCTCTCACACAGGCGCGCTCTCACACAGGCGCGCTCTCACACAGGCACGCTCTCACACAGGCACGCTCTCACACACACGCGCTCTCACACACGCGCGCTCACACACACACGCGCGTGCTCTCATACACGCGCGCTCACACACACGCGCGCTCAAACACACGCGTGCTCACACACACGAGCGCTCTCACACAGGCGTGCTCACACACATGCGCGCTCTCACTCAGGCGCGCTCTCACACAGGCACGCCTCTCACACAGGCACGCTCTCACACAGGCAGCTCTCAACACAGGCACGCTCTCACACAGGCACGCTCTCACACAGGCGCGCTCTCACACACGCGTGCTCTCACACACGTGCGCTCTCACACACGTGCGCTCACCACGCGCGCTCTCACAGACGCGCGCTCTCACACACGCGTGCTCTCAGACACGCGCGCTCTCACACAGGCACGCTCTCACACAGGCGCGCTCACACACAGGCACGCTCTCACACAGGCGCGCTCTCACACACGCACGCTCTCACACACGACGCTTTCACACACACACACTTTCACACTCGCACCCTCTCACACAGGCACGCTCTCACACAGGCAGCTCTCACACAGGCACGCTCTTACAAAAGCACGCACGCTCTCACACAAGTAAGCTCTCACACAGGCAAGCTCTCACACAGGCACGCTCTCACACAGGCACGCTCTCACACACAGGCACGCTCTCACAAAAGGCAAGCTCTCACAAAGGCACGCTCTCACAAAGGCAAGCTTTCACACACGCACGTTCACACAGGCACGCTCTCACACAGGCAGGCTCTCACAAAGGCAAGTTCTCACAAAGGAAAGCTCTCACACAGGCAAGCTCTCACAAAGGCAAGCTCTCACACAGGCACGCTCTCACAAAGGCAAGCTCTCACACAGGCAAGCTCTCACACAGGCAAGCTCTCACAAAGGCAAGCTCTCACACAGGCACGCTTCACACATGCACACTCTCACGCAGGCACGCTCTCACACAGGCACGTTCTCACACAGGCACGTTCTCACACACACGCTCTCACACCACACGCTCTCACACACGCACGCTCTCACACGCGCGCTCTCACACAGGCGCGCTCTCATACAGGCGCGCTCTCACACAGGCACGCTCTCACACAGGCAAGCTCTCACACAGGCACCCTCTCACACAGGCATGCTCTCACACAGGCACGCTCTCACACAGGCACGCTTGTCACACAGGCACGCTCTCACACAGGCGCGCTCAACAGGCGATCTCACACAGGCAAGCTCTCACACAAGCACGCTCTCACACATGCACGCTCTCACAAAGGCAAGCTCTCACACAGGCACGCTCTCACACACGCACACTCTCCGCAGGCACGCTCTCACACAGGCACGTTTCTACACACGCACGCTCTCAACACGCACGCTCTCACCACAGCGCGCTCTCATACAGGCGCGCTCTCACACAGGCACGCTCTCACACAGGCAAGCTCTCACACAGGCACCCTCTCACACAGGCACGCTCTCCACACAGGCACGCTCTCACACAGGCACGCTGTCACACAGGCACGCTCTCACACAGGCGCGCTCTCACACACGCGCGCTCTCACAGCGCGCGCTCTCACACACGCGCGATCTTACACAAGTGCGCTCTCACACAGGCACGCTCTCACACAGGCACGCTCTCACACAGGCAAGCTCTCACACAGGCACGCTCTCACACAGGCAAGCTCTCAACAAAGGCAAGCTCTCACACAGGCAAGCTCTCACAAAGGCACGCTCTCACAAAGGCACGCTCTCACACAGGCAGCTCTCACACAGGCAAGCTCTCACAAAGGCAAGCTCTCACACAGACTCGCTCTCACAAAGGCAAGCTCTCACACAGGCAAGCTCTCACAAAGGCACGCTCTCACACAGGCATGCTCACAAAGGCACGCTCTCACACAGGCATGCTCACAAAGGCACGCTCTCACACAGGCACGCTCTCACAAAGCACGCTCTCACACAGGCAAGCTCTCACACAGGCAAGCTCTCACAAAGGTAAGCTCTCACACAGCCATGCTCTCACACAGGCAAGCTCTCACACAGGCATGCTCTCACAAAGGCAAGCTCTCACACAGGCAACCTCTCAAAGGCAAGCTCTCACAAAGGCAAGCTCTCACAAAGGCAAGCTCTCACACAAGGAAAGCTCTCACAAAGGCAAGCTCTCACACAGGCACGCTCTCACAAAGGCACGCTCTCAAACACGCTTGCTCTCACACAAGCAAGTTCTCACACAAGCAAGCTCTCACACAGGCACGCTCTACACAGGCAAGCTCTCACAAAGGCAAGCTCTCACACAGGCACGCTCTCACAAAGGCAAGCTCTCACACAGGCAAGCTCTCACAAAGGCAAGCTCTCACAAAGGCAAGCTCTCACAAAGGCAAGCTCTCACACAGGCAAGCTCTCACAAAGGCAAGCTCTCACACAGGCACGCTCTCACACAGGCAAGCTCTCCCAAAGGCACGCTCTCACAAAGGCACGCTCTCACACAGGCACGCTTCACACAGGCACGCTCTCACTCAGGCAAGCTCTCACACAGGCATGCTCTCACACAGGCACTCTCTCACACAGGCACATTCTCACACAGGCAAGTTCTCACACAGGAACACGCTCACACAGGCACGCTCTCTCAAAGGCAAGCTCTCACACAGGAACGCTCTCACACAGGCACGCTCTCACACAGGCAAGCTCTCACACAGGCATGCACTCACACAGGCACGCTCTCACACAGGGAGCCTCTCACAACAGGCACGCTCTCAAACAGGCACGCCTTCACACAGGCATGCTCTCACACAGGCACGCTCTCACACAGGCAAGCTCTCACACAGGCAAGCTCTCACACAGGCACGCTCTCACAAGGCAAGCTCTCACACAGGCATGCTCTCAACAGGCACGCTCTCACACAGGCATGCTCTCACACAGGCAAGATCTCACACAGGCAAGCTCTCACACAGGCAAGATCTCACACAGGCACGCTCTCACACAGGCCACTCTCACACAGGCAAGATCTCACACAGGCAAGCTCTCACACAGGCACACTCTCACACAGGCACGCTCCTCACACACGCAGCTCTCACACAGGCAAGCTCTCACACAGGCACGCTCTCACAAAGGCACGCTCTCACACAGGCACGCTCTCACACAAGCGAGCTCTCACACAGGCACGCTCTCACAAAGGCAAGCTTCACACAGGCACGCTCTCACACAGGCACGCTCACACAGGCAAGATCTCACACAGGCAAGCTCTCACACAGGCAAGATCTCGCACAGGCACGCTCTCACACAGGCACACTCTCACACAGGCAAGATCTTACAAAACAGGCAAGCTCTCACACAGGCACGCTCTCACACAGGCACGCTCTCAGCACAGGCACGCTCTCACACAGGCACGCTCTCACACAGGGATCCCCTCATGCAGGTCGTGTGTGTTACCCACTCAAGGACACACAATGAAACGATGCACACTCTCTGTTTCCACCTACCAATCGCTTCGCTGACATGTTTAATCAAAGGACAGCCGGTTGTACTTTCCAAACATATTGTATATCTCCCTGTGAGTCTCAATGAGGATGTAAAATGAAGTGAAAAATGCGAAAAAAGATATGTTTCAACACGTCGTCGTCGTCGTCGTCGTCGTGGTGGTGGTGGTGGTGGTGGTGGTGAGCTCCTTCTATGTTCTATTATATATCTTTTCTGTTCTGAGAAGTATTTTATATAATTTTGTGCGCTCATTGTGCCCATCACACTTTATTCTCAGGGTTCCTGCTAAAGTAGAATAATTAAAATGGTTCCGTTTGAACCGCTACATTGAAGCATCGCAAGTCGTGCTTCTTCCTCTTTTCTCCTTTTAAAAACAGGCATTTTTATTATTAAACAGACACAAATTTGATTGTGAAATTAAAATCGATTATTTTCTTAACAACGGGACCACTTTTATTACCTGACGACAGCAAGAACCCTTGAGAACTAGAACGACATTCAGTGGAGTGCATAGTCTGCCTCGTGCGCTCATTCTGTACAAAAACGACCACATCATTAACTGAACACACGACTATTATGGCCAATATTCCCACATCATATCATTCATGCGGCCTATTATATCACATACATTGCCATTATCCGGAGCTTCATTATTGATTGATTTTATTGGCATATGAAACAATCACTTTTGTGCACAATAAGGCTAAATTGCATCATTGAAGATTAATATTTTTAACATTGTATAATTTAGTGAGGCCACATGTAGAATATTGTGTGCAGTTTTTGTCACCACAACTTAGGAAGGACATCGATGTCATAGAGAGGATTCAGCACAGGGCTACTAGATTGATTCCGGACCTAGCTAG
>CM068964.1:44139347-44151410 GCA_035128595.1 Eptatretus atami
CCATTTTCGAAATCCTTGAGACATCTCTGTGAGCAGTTAGTGATAGGGAGAAGAGGGTAAAGGAGAGAGAGACGGGAGAGAAAGAGAGACGGGGGGGGAGAGAGAGAGAGAGAGAGAGAGAGAAGAGAGAGAGAGAGAGAGAGGAGAGAGAGAGAGAGAGAGAGAGAGAGAGAGAGAGAGAGAGAGAGAAGAGAGAGAGAGAAGAGAGGCAGAGAGAGGCAGAGAGAGACAGAGAGAGGCAGAGAGAGAGAGGCAGAGAGAGAGGCAGAGAGAGAGAGGCAGAGAGAGAGAGGCAGAGAGAGAGAGGCAGAGAGAGAGAGGCAGAGAGAGCCAGAGAGAGAGGCAGAGGCAGAGACAGAGGCAGAGAGAGAGAGGCAGAGAGAGAGGCAGAGAGAGGCAGAGACAGAGACAGAGACAGAGACAGAGACAGAGACAGAGAACAGAGAGAGAGAGATGTATTTTTTGACACACATGAGAAAGATGGACCCTCACACCATTTCGAAATCCTTGAGACATCTCTGTGAGAGTTAGTGATAGGGAGAAGAGGGTAAAGGAGAGAGAGACGGGCAGAGAAAGACGGGGAGAGAAAGACGGGGAGGAGAGAGAGATGGGAGAGAGAGAGATGGGGAGAGAGAGAGAGAGAGAGAGAGAGAGAGAGAGAGAGAGAGAGAGAGAGAGAGAGAGAGAGAGAGAGAGAGGCAGAGAGAGGCAGAGAGAGGCAGAGAGAGGCAGAGAGAGGCAGAGAGAGGCAGAAGAGGCAGAGAGAGGCAGAGAGAGGCGAGAGAGGCAGAGAGCAGAGAGCCAGAGAGAGAGACAGAGAGGAGACAGAGAGAGAGACAGAGACAGAGACAGAGAGAGAGAGAGAGAGAGAGAGAGAGAGAGAGAGAGAGAGAGAGAGAGAGAGAGAGAGAGAGAGAGAGAGAGAGATATGTATTTTTGACACACATGAGAACAGATGGACCCTCACACCATTTTCGAAATCCTTGAGTCATCTCTGTGAGAGTTAGAGATAGGGAGAAGAGGGTAAAGGAGAGAGAGACGGGAGAGAAAGACGGGGAGAGAGAGAGAGAGAGAGAGACGGTGGGGAGAGAGAGAGAGAGAGAGAGAGAGAGAGAGAGAGAGAGAGAGAGAGAGAGAGAGAGAGAGAGAGAGAGAGAGAGAGAGAGAGAGAGACGGGAGAGAGAGAGAGAGAGAGAAGGGAGAGAGAGAGAGAGACGGGGAGAGAGAGAGAGACGCAGCGAGAGAGAGAGAGCAGCGAAGAGAGAGAGAGACGTAGACCGAGAGAGAGAGAGAGAGAGAGAGAAGAGAGAGAGAGAGAGAAGAGAGAGAAGAGCAGAGAGAGAGACAGAGAAGTAGCGACAGACAGAGCCGAACGAGAGCGACAGACGTCAGAAGGCGAACAGGGAGAGGACAGAACGAGAGAGCGACAGACAGAGAGACAAAGAGACAGAGAGAGAGAGAAGAGAGAGAGAGAGAGAGAGAGAGAGAGAGAGAGAGAGAGAGAGAGAGAGAGAGAGAGAGAGAGAGACAGAGACAGAGACAGGATGACAGAGGACAGAGGCGCACGACAGAGACCAGACAGAGAGAGAGAGCGACAGACAGAGAGAGCGACAGACAGAGAGAACGACAGACAGAGAGAGAGAGAGAGCGACAGACAGAGAGAGCCAAGAGAGAAAGAGAAGCGACAGACAGAGACGAGAGCGACAGACAGAGAGAGAGGAGCAGAAGCGAAGAGACGAGACGAGGAGAGTCGGACAGAAGAGAGAAAGAAGAGTGCGATCCGAGAAACGACCCGAGAGCGACAACAGAGAGAGAGACCGAAGAGAGAGAGCGACAGAAGCAGAGAGCGACAGACAGAGAGAGAGCAGACGAGCATGCAGATGAGAGAGCGACAGAAGCAGAGAGCAGACAGAGAGAGACAGACAGAGAGAGCGACAGAAGAGAGAGCGACGACAGAGCGAGCGAACCGACAAGAGAGAGCGACCGACAGAGAGGCGAACAGACAGAGAGAGCGACAGACAGAGAGAGCGAACAGACAGAGAGAGCGACAGACAGAAGCAGAGCGACAGACAGAGAGAGCGACAGACAGAGAAGGCAGAGCAGACACGACAGAAGAGAGACAGGACAGGAAGAGGAGAGAGAGCGACAGACGAGAGAGAAGCAGCGAAGAGAGAGAGAGACGAGAGAGAGAGAGAGAGAGAGAGAGAGAGAGAGAGAGAGAGAGAGAGAGAGAGAGAAGAGACAGAAAATAGCAAGCAGACAGACAGCGAGAAAGAGAGAGAGAGATAGCAACAACAGACAGACAAGAGGCAGATAGACAGAGAGATAGATAGAGAGATAGATAGACAGAGAGAGAGAGAGACAAGAGAGAGACGAGAGAGAGAGAGAGAGAGGAGAGAGAGAGAAGAGAGAGAGAGAGAGAGAGAGACAAGATAGCAACAGACAGACAGGCAGAAAGAGAAGAGATAGCAACAGACAGACAGACAGAGAGATAGACAGAGAGAGTAGATAGAGAGATAGATAGACACAGAGAGAGAGAGACAAGAGAGAGAGAGAGAGAGGAGAGAGAGAGAGAGAGAGAGAGAGAGGAGAGAGAGAGAGAGAGAGAGAGAGAAGAGATAGCACAGACAGACAGGCAGAAAGAGAGAGAGATAGCAACAGACAGACAAGACAGAGAGATAGACAGAGAAAGAAGATAAGAGAGATAGATAGACGAGGAGGAGAGAGAGACAGAGAGAGAGAGAGAGAGAGAGAGAGAGAGAGAGAGAGAGAGAGAGAGAGAGAGAGAGAGAGAGATATGTATTTTTTGACACACATGAGAACAGATGGACCCTTCACACCATTTTCGAAATATTTGAGTCATCTCTGTGAGAGTTGGAGATAGGGAGAAGAGGGTAAAGGAGAGAGAGACGGGGAGAGAGAGAAGACGGGGAGAGAGACGGGAGAGAGAGAGAGACAGGAGAGAGAGAGAGAGGTAAAGAAGAGAGAGGGAAGAGAGAGCGGGAGAGGAGAGAGAGACGGAGAAGAGAGAGAGAGGAAGGAAGAAGAAGAAGAGAAGACGAGAGAAGGAGAGAGAGAGAGAGAGAGACGCAGGAGAGGAGAGAGAGAGAGAGAAGAGAGAGAGAGAGAGAGGGAGAGAGAGGAGAGAGAGAGAGAGAGAGAGAGAGAGGAGAAGAGAGAAGAAGAGAGAGAGAGACAGTGGAGAGGAGAGAGAGAGAGGAGACGAGGAGGAGGAGGAGAGAGAGAGAGAGAGAGAGAGAGAGAGAGAGAGAGAGAGAGAGAGGAGAGACGAGACAGAGACAGAGACAGACGACAGAGACAGAGACAGAGACAGAGACAGAGACAGAGACAGAGACAGAGACAGAGACAGAGAGAGAGAGACAGACAAGAGGAGAGAGCGACAGACAGCGAGAGAGTGACAGACAGAGGAGAGAGCGACAGAGACAGAGAGAGCGACGAGACAGAGAGAGCGACAGAGACAGAGAGACAGAGAGACAGAGAGAGAGAGGAGACAGACAGAGAGAGAGAAAGAGCAGACGCAGCACAGAGCAGACAGAAGAAGAGAGAGACAACATAGCAAAGCAGCAGACAGACAGAAAGAGAGAGAGATGAAGCAACAGACAGATCAAGCAGATAGAGAGATAGAGTGAGTAGAGAGATAGCAGAGCCCAGAGAGAGAGAGAGAGAGAGACAGAGACAGAGACAGAGAGTGTGTGGGAGGATCGGATGATGGGTTCGAGATCTTGAAGAGACAGAGGTAGAGAGCAGATGGAGCAAATGAGAAAGGAGGTGGAGATAGAGAGAAGAAGAAAGGAGATATATGTACGGAGGAAGGACAAAGGAGATAAAGATAGAGAGGAGGATAAAGTGGAAAAGACAATGATAGGGGAATAAGCAGATAGGGACAAGGAAAAGGAGATAGATGTATACAGTAGATAGAGAGGAGAAAGGAGATAGAGATATAGAGATAGAGGCAGAGAGGGATGTGGTCCAGATTTATTGTGAGATGCATCCTGACAGGTGGTGGACATGCTTCACTGTGTTCAACGTGTGCCCGTGCTGAAGCAGCAAGGTGCGAATCCCTGGATTCAGCTCAAATTATAATCCAAGCCCATTGTCCGTTTGTGTATTGGAAGCACCTGGCAATCCACACAAGTTTAGCATAACAAAGCAAAGCAATGGGCTTAAGCCACACGACTGTAAGCATGATATTACACCGATGTCATGATGCTTTTCATTACTCCTCGTGAAAAATCATTTATGATTCACAAATTGAAATGTTAAAAAATTATTCAACCTTCTTGTCATCATCATCATCAGTTGATATAATTGCCTGCTGCAACTTTTGGCACCCACGTGGTTTTTAGAAGCTTCATAGGTGCGAAGGTCAGCATTCGTCACCATTGCAATGCGACCCCAAATGACCTCACCGTGACTTTCCAAAAAAGTATGCCATTGTGTGCCGGTGCCAACTTGTATAATCCTGATTTTACATGGGGAACAAATTAGACAGCATGGCCGTGCCACAGAAATTATGCAACCGGGACACAAAGTTCATGATTAAATAAAGGATTTTTTAAAAAATAATTTGCCTGTGATGGAGATCGTCCTCGTTTAATCACAACTTTAGTGAACTGCAAGAGAGATGCTCTCTGATGAAATGGGAAATCTGGCCAAACTTCCATGTCTTTAAAATTGCCATTGTTACAAGGAAACAAACAAAGTCCTTAAATATTAATTGGTCTCACCCACATGATATAAGCTGTTCTGATGAAAGAACCTTCGACACCAACTTTGAGCCATTTTGTTACTCAGCAGTTGTCAATGAACCTCTTCTTCAACAGGTTAAAAAATGGGTTAAAAAAAAACAATTTCGTTGAAACTTTTTCCTTTGCTAACAAGGAACACGAGATGTTTATAACAAATTATGATTTTACGAGCACAAAGAACAGGTCTTTAAGGACGGATTCATTTGTCCAGAATTACGGATGGGATAATATACCAATTTTATGTTTATGGTGAATATTATCATGAATTCCACCAGGTGGCGCTATATGATAAAAATGCCTGTTTATATAGAGAAAACTGCCCCCACCCCTACTGAACCCCCAGGAATATGATCTTACCATCTGAAACCATCCTGTGCACCGTGCGAGTAAAACCACCAGTTTTCAACTCATTCTGTCCAGCATTTCAGGAATGCATAGAAGTCAAACAAACACACAGTATGATATCAGCCAATGATGCTACCCCGCAGCTGCAGCATTGTGCTGCATATGAACGACCAAATCACCTAAAACCCCTTTGGGCACACTCTGAGTACAATTACCAGTTTTCAACTCATTCCTCCAGCGGTTTAGCAATGCATAGAAGACAAACCAACAAAACAAGCTCAAATGAGCTAAGATTCTCGTCCTCTTAATGATGACGTCATAAAACGAGATATGACGTATTGTGATGTATCAGGTTTGCGATAAATTATTGTGCTAATGCCCGGCTTGATTCCGCAAAACAAAATTCAAACAGCTTGCCTAGTTTCGGAGATAATGGTATAGGCGATTTCCATTAGCGGCGATTATGACGTCAACTTTTTTCTAGGAAGAATTTCCAAAATCGGAGAAATGGTACTGCCTGCTGTGGGCTTTCTGCATATACATGGCAAGTTTCACGAAGATCCGATGAAAACTCTGGGTGTGAAACAAAAAATGTCAAAAAAAATAGGAATGACGTCAAATAAATATTTGATATGACGTCATAGTGATGTATCATATGTGCGGTAATTCATATCTGCTAATGCCCTGTTCGAATTCCCGCAAAACAGAATTCACAACCTACGTTTCGGAGATAATTTTTTTAGGCGATTTCCATTAGTGGAGATATTTGACGTCATAACTTTTTTCTTGGAGGAATTTTCAAAATCGGAGATGGTTACTGTTTGCGCAGGGATATTTTTACATATATTTGCGAAGTTTCAGGAAGTTTCGATGAAAACTGTAGGATGTGAAACAAAAAAGTCCACAAGAGAAAGATAAGAACAACAATGTGAGTAAGACTTAGAGATCCTCCATGAGGATCTAAAAATCCACAAACAGACACTTCTCGAATGGTATGTTTGCAAACTGTTTACTGAGCAGATGAAATCCACTATTCTTCTCATCTATGATTGCCATGAGTAGCTATATGGGTCAATGCCTTGGGATAAAACTAAATGGCGCAAGGTTCGAGTGGTTTCATTCGATATTTCTCAGGCTTCTGATGGACACTTTTTGGCTCCCTTGCTCCTTTCTGAGGAAGCTTTTTATACCCTTGGAATCCACGGCTTGCTTCACCAATGGCTTTCTGATTACCTTTCTCGTCTTTTGCAATCATTTAATCATTGATGGCTATTAATCCCATCTTCTTCTCATTTCTGCTGAGGTCCCACAGGGCAGCATCCTCGGTCCTTTAAGCATTTCAAATTTACAATGATGATCTCCCGACTTCTCTTTAGAACAGGTTGTTTCCTTTTGCTAATAATTTCCCTGTCTAATTATAGCTTGTCCAAGCCACCCCACAGCTGGCATTACTTCCATAAATGGCGATTAAGAAACAACTGTACTCCTACTACTATGGCTGATGATTCAGATGTAACATTTTCTGTTGCAGAGCGTCGGTGCTGCCGAAGCAGTTTCCAGACAAGGGATATACTGGGTGGTCTGCCATTGCCTTCCCAGCAGTAGTTAGAGCATGGATTTGTAATTTGATCATGGTGCAGGAGATGGCTCACGTACTCATCGTGAAGGACACCATAGGGTCTTTAATGTCCACCACCTAATTCCAGCAGATGGGACACAGTTTAACGTCCATCCGAGAGACAGCACACACACTGATGAATCATCCTGCCTGTGAAACACCGGGATAACAGTTTATAGCTGGGTCGGGATCCGAACCCAAGCTGGACAGCTTACAGGTGATTGATTGTGCATACCTCGAGGTCATTCTGTCACCCAATGTAATGTAATGTAATGTAATGTCACCTCTAAGAATAACAACAAAGAAACAATGGTAAAATATGGAATATTTCAAGGCCATGAAACATAGTCTTTACTCTTTTTTTATTTGTAACTAGCAAATACGGATACTGCGCAGCTGCACCTTATTAATCTATTATTGCACAGTCTCCCTTGAACAGCTATAATACAAGTTGTTGTTTTTATTTGTTTATTGAAATTACCCCAGACAAGGGTGTGAAAGCTACACAAGGTTTCTTGGTGTTTTACACAGCACGTCATTATAGTCGGTAGACACACTGACCAATCTCCGTGTTCGATGACAGAAAATTGCCATATCGGCCATGTTGTGGTGCGTCGCGCTGGCTGTGTGCGCGTCGCCGTGGACCGCACTGTACTCCGTGTTGTTTGTAAACGCATATATTTCTCTCCATCTGCTCTCTACTCTGCCTCTCTCATCTCTCTCTCTCTTCTCTCTCTCTGCTCCTCATCCATACATGCTTCTCCTCTACCATACCATTTTCACTCTCTCCCAATCCCTTGCGTCCTCTCCTCCTGTAGGGGAGAAGTGTCACAATCCACCTATGAGTCTATCAGCGATCTCCTGGGCGTGGTGTGGCGGCTGTGTAGCCACAGACGGCTAGTCACGTGCCCCGCCTCCCCTATATTGCCTCACACCTTGCACACTACTGGATCCCCCCATCGCCCTCCTCTCCACCACTTCCTCTACTCTCTCTGCCGTACACCCAAAGCCGTCTCCTCTCTCTCTAGGCCTCCTCTATCTTTGCCTTCCCCACCACTCGTCGCTGATACAGTGACCTCCCTGAGCTCGTGAAGCGGTCGGTTGTAAGTTTTAGACTAGGCTCGTTGACACAAATAACAAACTGAAGAGTAGACTATGTTTCATGGCGTTGAAATATTTCAGTATATGTTTACCAAGTTCGCTCGTTCTATTTCGTTTTTGATTCTACGAACGGTGACCTGATTTACATACATTACCATTAATTGGCCGTGTTGACTCAGATATGCCTTCCGATGAGTCATGCAGATATCTCTCAATCACTGCGTGGTAAGGGACGGTCAGTTTGGGTTCGGGACTCACCGCACGCGAGCTATTAAACTGTTATTCCACTGGTGTGGAATCAGCAGCAGAATGATATAAGAGCAGAGTTCGTTGGTGCTTCGTCTCCGGATAGGTTAGGCTGTGTCCCGAATCTGCTACTGTAATGCTCTCTGGTGCTCGAGATGGTGCTGACTCATAGCTAAGACCGGTAAAACTCCTGTGTCCTTCACGACTCTCGGAGTGACGGGATCAGACCATCATCGGCGGACCACTCAAATGATAAGACATTACTGAATCCAAATCACCTTACTCTAGCTCCCATCGCTTGTACCATAGCGGAGAACCACGGAATACATTCGCACACCCATCTCCACTGAGGCTCTCTCCTTGATCTGGCGATAACTCTTCGGCTTACCCTGATCGAGCGCAGTCGTCCTTGCCTAAACAGTGATCAAGACGAGTTAGCATAATGCAGCATCCCATCCAGCCATCTCATAGGGAGTAGGCAAGTCTGTTTCTTAAATTTGCGCTCCATATGTAATGGAGTTTGAGTACATGCCAGCTGTAGGGGAGGATCGGATCGTTTGAGAACAGAGCGTACTCTTAGACGGGAATTACTTAGCCAAAAGGAGATAACGCTTGCCCTGGCCTCAAATTCTCCAATCTCAGATCACACGACCCCACCCCACTGTACATCCATAACAGACAGAAAGTCACCACGACAGCAATCATCACTCTCCGTAATAGTCACTACTCTACGTCGCGGGAAAGGACCAGCGAAAGGATAGCTGCCATGTGGGATCTCAAGCGATGAAATCGAGAAACGAACCCGATCGGAACGCACCCAAACTTAAATAAAGCACACATACCGCACGATATAATGATTCGCAAAGCACGAGCTACAACAGGCCGAATACACCAGAAAGCCACCACTTCCGCAGCGAGACTCACCCAACAGCCCACGCAAGCGCACACCGTCGGCATTCACACACGATGCTACCTACACAAGCGCCTTCCTACAGAAAACAAGAGCGCACGCCCACCCCGCGGCGAACGCACCCCCAACAAACCGTGGGCCACTCAGTCACAGCCTGACAGAAAATCCAACTCAAGCATGACAAACCACCCGACACCCCTCACAACACCCATCCCATCGCCGCCATTCTAAGTTCCTCCCAACCCTCCCAAAGGCATTGACCCATATAGCTACTCATGGCATCATAGATGAGAAGCATAGTGGATTTCATCTGCCGCTCAGTAAACGTTGCAGAACATCCATGTCGAGGAAGTGTCTGTTTGTGGCATTTTTAGATCCTCATGGAGGATCTCTAGATCTTACTCACATTGTTGTTCTGATCTTCTTCTTGTGGACTTTTTGTTTTACCCCAAAGCCCCACTACCCCACACCGCTATCATTCATACGCAAACTATCCCTCGCCACCCAACTTCGCAAATATATGTAACAATACTCCTGCAGCAAAACAAGCGATCAACCAATTAACCCGATTTTTCCCAACCAACACCTTCCTCCACCACACATCGCAAGAAACCCCAAAAGTTATAGACGCCTCAAACATACTCCTCACCCTCAATCGGACATCGCCACTATTAACGAGCACTCAACACCATTCTCCTCGACAGAACATAGCGGATGCATATAGACAATTCTGTTTGCGGGAAGTCGACAGACTTGCTGGGAACATCTAGCTACGCAGATGCCCCACTTACGCTTCTTACAGTGTGACAGGTCTGCCACCATCACGCCCGAACCCGTTCATCACAATCACAACTCCTCAACTTTCAATGACAGCCTCAATTTCTCATTTATTTTTGACAAACTTGTATTCGATTTCCACACCCAGCCTGTGATTCATCGGCTATTCCACAACCGGTCCACAGAACCTGCCATTGTATATGCCAGCACGACAAACCCACGCAAGCTAGGCAAGCAACTTAAACACTCCCACCGAATATCTCTGGAATTCCTGCCCCACCTACAGACAATACAAACACACCCAAACAAACCCCCCTGACGTCCATTCACCCACGACCGAACATACTACGCCCCCACCAACCGCTCCCAACTCAGCGCAAATCGCCATACTACCCATCTCATCCAATCCCGAAACCATCCAGCCAGCATGACTCTTGAATTTTGCTCCCACACCTGCGACGAGAATTACGAAAGCCGAACCCAGCGCACTCCTAGACAAACACCAGCATACTATATACACAGACATCCGCAAAACACTAAGAACTACCCTCCCACAACCAACCGTAACTCATAAGCAGATTATGCCACAGATCAAGTCCACTCACTAAACCACGGGAACGCGACATACATCCACCTCAGCTCGCACCCACCAACCGACCCACCCACCCCCACACACCGCCTCCCCCCACCCCATTTGCAGCGTTGTTTGCTTCGTGCATTTCGTCCTCTCCTCAACCTTTGCATTGACCATAACGCTGGAGGATGAGTTGTATAAACTGTAATTGTACTCAGAGTGTGCCCAAAGGGTTTCTAGGTGATCTTGAGCTCGTTCATATGCAGCACAATGCTGCAGCTGCGGCCGCTCGGTAGCATCATTGGCTGATATCTATGATGTGTTACTCTGAGCCATTGCACTTTATCGCCATTCCTCGAACTGACCTGAGCACGAATGCGAGGCTTGACCAGCACTACACGGTTGGTTTTACTCGCCGGTGCACACAGGCCAATGTTTTCAGATCCGGTAAGCATCACCACCTATTCCTGGAAAGGCTTCCCACCACCACGTCACCGCCAACCCGTGGACAGGCCCCGTCCTTCCTCTATAATACACAACCACCGAGCTACCTCATTTCATCATGTATAGCGCCACTGGTGCGAATTATATAATTTATTACCAATTAAAATAACATTGGTATATTATCCCATCCCGTAATTCTGGACAATGAATCCGTGCCTTAAAGACCTGTTATTGTGCCTCGTAAAATCATTAATTTGTATAAACATCTCGTGTTCCGTTGGTTAGCAAAGGAAAAAGTTTCCACGAAATTGTTTTTTTTAACCATTTTTTACCTGTTGAAGAAGAGGTTTCATTGACCCACTATGCTGTGGCGGCACCATAGCAACGGAGTACAAATGGCTCAAGTTGTGGAGCGAAAGCGCTATCATCATCAATTACATGCGAGAAAGCTGTTAGTCATGTGCATAATGTGTGTTGAGGACCAATTAACTCATCATTTGACCGTTTGTTTGTGTGTTCCATGTATTTCTCTGTTTTATGCACAAGTGGCAACTAATATACACAATAGAAAGCTCTTGAAGACAACAAATTATTATCCACAAGCTCGTTAGACTCAGAGCCTTACGCACACAGCATCATCCCTAGAACTGGCGTTCACTAAAGTTGCGTGATTGAAACGAAGGTGACTCATCTGGCCCCCTCACAGGCAAATTATTTTAAAAAATCACATAGTATTTAGATCGTGCGTGGTTGTGTCCCGTGTAGAGGTAATAGACCTATAATTATACATGTCCATGAGTGGCATTCTGTGCCTCTCTACTTTCTTGCGTACTAAATTGATTACTCCAATCGTTATTAGAGTCAAGATGTGCATGAGTACATCCGTGTTAGAGTAATCAGAAAGAACCAACACTCAATGATAAGTGCAAGTTACTTGTTATTAGGAGAAATCAAACCATTCCTTGGTCATTTGGCTGTACTGCAAATGAACATGGCAAAGAAAGAAAATCACGAGTAGAATTGTCGAGGTCTCAGACAACTCTAATCGCTAGACGCGAATGCTGACTGGCATCTCCAACCTTGCGGCTTACATAGAGAACATACCACACTTCGATGTGCCCGAAGAACGCTTGCGAGTGTATACGCATTGTGTATATCCCCTCGCGCTACTGCATGTGTATCTTAGTTTGACCCGACATGGAAGCGCGGTAGCTCATATAACCTACTTCTTTCTGAACATTTCAATTTGTGAATCTAAATGATTTTTCACGATAGTGCG
>CM068964.1:44161841-44184227 GCA_035128595.1 Eptatretus atami
GGGAGAATTTTTTTGCCCAAGTCTTTCACAAACCGGCTCACCAGGCCTGACATTCAACGAAGCAGTTGAGGCAGGAATTTGTAATCTGTTTATGGTGCTGGCGATGGCTCGCCTACTCTTCGCAAAAGACACAATGAGATCTTTAACATTCACCAAATAATGCCAGCAGATGGGACAACCGTTTAACATCCATCCAACGGACGACACACACATTGATGAATCACCCTGCCTGTGAAATTTATCACCTTGGATGACAGTTTGCAGCTGGGCCAAGATCAAACCAAGGCTAGATAGCTTAGAGGAGAGTATGCCTACCTGTAGGGCATTCTGCCAACCCCCTCAAGTGGCCAGCATGTTTGCTTTAAATGTACAAGTTGTCTGGTTGAGGTTTTGGTAACTGGTAGAGTCAAATATAGGTAGTGACATCATTTGATGAAACCCACAATGACATAGCAAAGGAGTAGGTCATTATGTGCCCTGGAAAAATAATTAAAATGAAACTCCTGCACTGGCTGTACCTGGAGAAGAGATGAGCACTAACTGGTATCAACACCCACTGATGGCAAAATGCTAATGTGAAATCCCAACAATTTGCAGTCAAGAGACAGAGAAGGCAAGACAACAGTTAAGTACAATTAAAAACTGCAATTAGGATGCAATTCCATGTTGCTTTCATGGTTATACACTTTTAAAGGGCACGTGTCACCAAATAAGCCACTCAATAGTTGATTTTGTATCACATTGCTAATATTTTTAATGGTGGAGTAACGTTCAAGAGCATCATATGCCATGAATATAAACTTGAGTTAGATCATTAGATCAGAATGATGAGGGGCTACCCTGACAGTCTGACGTTTACTATACTTCATTCTCTCAATGGGCCCCACAGGGTGTGAAATGCATGTTACAATGGCGATATTAAGGCAATGATGAGAGTACATCAGGCCTGAAGTTCACTCGCTTTACACTTACAAAATACACCCACTGCCTTTAATTTGTGCATGCATGGCATATGTCATGTTAAGCAACTCATTCCACATAAATGAACAATCAACAAGGACCTTTTACAAATCAAAATCAAATCAACAAATCACAAGAAAGAAATAACTGTGAGGAACGAAACGAACAAAAACATCGAGAAGCACTGACAGTGAGTCAGTTATTTTATGCTGAAATAACTGACTCAATCCACATCACCACTGCAATCACAGCTGAAAACTAAAACGGCACTTGGTAGAGCACATACCTCCGTCCAGGCTGAACAGTTTACGTATTGTATCCCACTGATAGGCCTGATCAGAATCCCGACCTGAACCAAAATCGAATCGGCTTGTTCTTGTCACCTAACTGACTCATCCACCTAGTTTTGTCATCACTCGTCAATAACGTTGTGAGATATCAATATCATGCTATTTATCGTTTTTAGCCCCATCTCTCAATGGTGAAGAATCACTTAAACATTCCAGCATCCAGATCTGGAGCCAGATCTTCTCCAAAATCTCATCAATTAGTCCTTGTCACACACCCAACCTGTCCACCAAATTGCATCAGAATCTGTTCACAACTTTTTTGAGATATCCTGCACACAAACAAACAGACAGACAGGGGTGAAAACATCTGACATCAAAGCTGTTGGAGAAAAATAAGGATTTGAGGTCAACAGCGATGATGGATTCCATGACCTTGCTGATGATTGGGAGTAAGCTCATAGGGATGTAGTTAAGGGGGATCAGATTTTGCACAATGTACTGTATATGTAATGTTGGCAGACTTCGAAGAAGATGGCACAACCTCGGGTAAATGATAAGGTGAACAGAGTAGAAAGAGGATGTGCAAGAGCAGCAGAGCAGGTTTTTAGGACATGCATGCTGATGCCATCCAGGTTCGTTGCAGAATTAGAGTTGAGGGTTTCCAGAAACATCTCCATCTTCTCAGGTGAAAAAGACAGAGTCCATGATCACTTAGGTGTGACTGGTTAGGGTGGGTACAGAGTGAGGGGTGGGGAAACAAGATTTGGAAGCAAACACAGAATTGAAGCATTCGGCCTTCTCATGAACAGACCTGTGGTGCCATTTTAAGTGAGGGAAAGCATGGAAGAAGAGTATACACCAGAGACAGACCTAACAAGGCACCTGCAGAAGTACCAGGTTGAGGAAGGACACAAGTTCGAAGATTCAATCTTAAGGTTAGCCAGATGTTGTTTTCTGCCTTCCCTGAGAATGGACACACTTTTTCCGTGCTATGTGGAGCAATATGAGCTCTGAGAGGGTGAGGGAAAATGGAAGAGGGTACGGCGATGGGATAGATGTGAAGAGATGTGGTTAGGGGGAAGATGTGAAGAGGTGGGGTTAGGGGGAAGATGTGAGGAGGTGGGGTTAGGGGGAAGATGTGAGGCGGTGAGGTTAGGGGAAGATGTGAGGCGGTGAGGTTAGGGGGAAGATGGGGAGGAGGTGGGGGTTAGGGGGAAGATGGGAGGAGGTTGGTTCGAGGGAAGGTGGGAGGAGGTGTGTTAGAGGAAGATGGAGGAGGTGTGGTTAGAAGGAAGATGGAGGAGGTGTGTTGAAGGAAGATGGGAGGAGGTGTAGTTAGAAGGAAGATGGGAGGAGGTGTAGTTAGAAGGAAGATGGGAGGAGGTGTGGTTAGAGGGAAGATGGGAGGAGTGGGTTAGAGGGAAGATGGAGAGGTGGGTAGGGGTAGTTGGGAGGAGCGGGATTAGGGGGAAGATGGGAGGAGTCGGAGTTAGGGTGAAGATGAGAGGAGGCGGAGTTAGGGGAAGATGGGAGAGCGGGGTGATGGGAGGATGGGGGAGGTGGGGTTAGGGGGAAGATGGGAGGAGGTGGAGTTAAGGGAAGATGAGAGGAGGCAGGGTGAGGGGAAATGGGAGGAGGTGGGTGATGGGAGGATTGGAGGAGGTGGGGTGGGGTGGAAGGAGTCAGGGATGGGAGAGGAGAATGGGAGGAGGTGGGGGGAGGGGAGATGGGAGTAAGCAGAAGCTTTGAGGGTGTGGTGGTGAGGAGGATGCAGAAATAGTGGAGATGAAGTGGATGTATGCTGAAGGAGGGGACAAAGAAATGGAGTGGGATTATAAGGATTCGGCTACTTGTAGGAGAGGTGGGGGACAATACTAACATGGAGGGGCTTGACATCATTTAATACTCCTGTAATAACATTCAGGGCCATTGGCTGAGCTGATTGATTGTATCAGCATTGGCAAGCATCTGTTTCTCTTCAAATCGTCAAAACATCAGAAAACTTGAACCAATCCTCTTCTACATCATTTTTTTTCTCCTTCTCGAGACAACCCTTTGTTCCCCTTTGAAGATTAGCTTGTGCTGTCCAGTTAGACAAGTTGTTAGCTGGAATTTACCTGGAATTTTGGAGAAGATTGAATCTTTGGAAACCCTGCTGAGCCCAACCCTATCTTATCTATATATATATATTATATATATATATATATATATATATATATATATATTAATTATATAATAATACGCTTGTTCGAGTGTGCGTGTGTATGTGTATGTTTGTCTGTAACAATGCTTCCCACCGATTGGTTGGTGATGTTAATTCTGTTAATGAATAAATTTGTAATGACGATGTAACAGTTACCACAATTGTAACTTCGATGCATATTTAAGATGCTTAAGAAGAATATAATTAATTTACAATCATTTATTAACACAAATTTATTTACACAATTAGACTACTCATAATCACTTAATAAAAAAATTACACAGAAATACAAACGACTGACTGTAATACACCATGACCTGTCGGACATCCTTTTCCTGTTTCGATCACGCTTTTCGTGAACAGAGTTAATAGCATGTAGAGCTAAATATTCCACTCTTTCAATCAGGTAATGAATAAATATGTAATGACAATATAACAATTTACATTTTTGCTTAGGAAGAATGGGAATAAAAGGAGAGGAGGGTGTTATGTGTGGTTGAGGACTTTGGGTGGTGAGGTGGCTTGAAGACAGACTTCAATCTGACAGCCACCATGTTGGTGTTCACTGCGAAATAAAGGCAAAGACGCCTAGGAGCTGTCACATTCACAATCGCCATGCACTCCCTATATGTATTCCTTACACTGTAAACTACCAAAGTTCCAGTTAAAAGGACTTTGAGCCGATCAGTGTTGCGGCCTTGTGAAGATCGGCCTCAGTGATCGAGACAGCGGTTTGTTAACTTATGCACTGCCTAAATAGTTACGTGGAATTCTCTCGAGCAAAGATTAAACCCGTATCGTTTGACATTTGTCCGAGGTCATTATTTACTTTTGACCCTGAGATGCAGGGCGGGGGTCTTGGGTACCCGGCAAGGTTGTTGGTATGCTACCTTATAACTATGTTATGAGATTATTTTATTTGCATGCTCCTTCAACTTGGTTACAAATATTTCAGTGACATAACTGTAAAAAAAAATTAAAAATCATTCAGGTTTGAGGGAAAAGTTTCTTACCTATTACACTTCCTTTCCAGTCCTCGGGGTCTGGGAGACCCAGCAAGGTTGTTGCTGTTGTTTTAAATCATTTTTATTTGCATCAGCCTCCTTGTATGCTTTTATAACTTACAACTTCACGCATCGACTTCTCGTTGGTGGTTTTAGTATCTTTGAGATTGGATTACCTCTTCGATTCCTTTGACAAAGGTAAGCTTATTCTTTTTATTCTCATGATTTTTCGAGTTTCACGAGCTTTGCAAGTTGATGGGTTTTACTGTTCGTCGTATGGGTTTCCCAGACCCGACATCTGGAAAGGTGTAAAGATTTTGACAGCTGTGGGGATTTCTTCCAAATAAAAGGATCAATAAATCACTATTATGAGCAATTACTCATCCATGAGCATCGACTTCGATTACAAAAGAATATCAAAGAATAAAATAATAATAATAAAACAATATTAAAAAAAATTGCACTCTTACGTTTGCCAGGTCTCCTGGACCCCAGGACTGGACAGGTGTCGAGTTTTTGACGCCTGCATCTAAGGGTTAACAAAGAGAACTGGGTGCCAGGCTGTGTGAAAGGCACAGGGTATGTCTATAAACATTGTGCTGACTTCTTTAAGTTCAGGGTACCACCATGCCAACGTGTCAGTGACCAAAAAACAGAATCAAATTGGTGGTTTGTGATTATCGAGCGAGAAAAGGTAAATTATGACGTCAGCTTCAATTGTGGATTCTGGTATTTTTCTTCTGATGGGAAGGACACTCACCAGTTGGGTATTATGGAGATGTATTTACATTATGCTCAAGCAGACAAAGTTCGTGCAGCTAGGCCACTCATGATCATTCATAGGAGCAAAGGGCCATTCACAAAGGCCTTGGTGAAGGAGCAGCTGAGCGAGACTTTGTGGGGCCTTTGTCATCGTGCTTACCTTTGGATAAGAAAGGTATGACGGTGAATAGAGACAAGGACAAAGTGTGGTAAAAGTCTTTGGAGAAATCTCATCTGCAGGCCTTGGTCAAACAATGGTCTGATGAGCAAGTAAAACATTAGTTATGATTAAACATACATAATTAAGCTGTGTATTTTGAAACAGTCTCAAGAATATTGAAATCATGAGGAATAAATAGTTCAGCGGTTCACTGCTGGGCAAAGCTGAGAAATCCGAAACAAGAACACAAAAAACAAACACTAAAGGATCACATTCAATGGAATGATCTATCAGAAAGACAATTCCAAAGAAGAATTCATTTTATGACACGTTCAACTAGCTTTTGAGAGATAACTCGGCAACAAAGGAAGTTGGCGGTTTAAACTGGCCTGACTGCTGTTCAAAGCATTTGGCAATATTTGGAGAGATGAGGTTGTAGTTTTAAATAATTGTTTGCATATTAGTTCGGAGTAACATACGTGTTAATTTGTCTTGTTAACTCCACCGCCGAAGATGGATGGAGGTTATGTTTTCACCCATGTTTGTCTGTCTGTCTGTGAGCAGAATATCTCAAAAAGTCAAGGACGGATTCGGACGAAACTTGGTGGACAGGTTGGGTGTGTGACAAGAACAAGCTGATTACAGTTTGGTTAAGGTGTGGATGCAGATTTGGCCGAATTGGGGGATACAAAACATAAACTGTTCAGTCTGGCGGAGGTTTGCGTTCGAGCGAGTGTCGTTCTAGTTATGCATGTGTGAAGTATCGTCAAGACATGCAGATCCTTATTCTTAGAGCAAATTCATTTTCCGAACACTGCACAAACGCTAACTAAACAATCCTGGCCGGGGCCTCTTCATCTAACTTGGCTTGGTTATGTTGGTCGATTGAAGCAATACAAATAGGCCTTGAACTAGTTTACATGAGGCATTATGCAGCAGAAGATTGGAAATCGGGAGGGATAGGGGAAGGGCGGAGAGGGATTGAGTGACCTGGAGAACAGGATATATTGGCAGCTAACCCTGATTTTAAGTGGATGATGAGGATTAGCTACACGGGCTCTCTCAGCTGCATTGGAGATATTTAGCTGACCAAACATGGGCAAACTTCATTGAATATTTCCAATAGGCACAGGGAACAAGAAAAAAAGAACTTCCATTTATATTGAGTAAAGCAACAAGAAGATCGATAGGTGCATGTAGGCGGACTATTAAAATGGCACAAGTAAAGACATCAATTAATCTTTCATCTCATGTGAGCATCCAACGAGGCCTGGATAGTGTTAGGGGAACCTCGATTTGTGTGGTTTTGTTTTTCGTTTACATAGTCCAGGCTCATGGAAGAGCGAGTGCACTGAACGGATCAGGATGTAACATAACAAGCTCAAATGAGCTAAGATCCTCGTCCTCTTAATTGAGATGAACGTCATAAAAACGAATATGACGTCATTGTGATGTATCAGGTTTGCGATAAATTATCTGTGCTAATGCCCGGCTTGATTCCGCAAACAAAAGTCAAACAGCTTGCCTAGTTTTCGGAGATAATGGTATAGGCAATTTCCATTATCGGCGATATTATGACGTCAACTTTTTTTCTAGGAAGAATTTCAAAATCGGAGATGGTTACTGCCTGCCACTGGGCTTTCTGCATATACATGGCAAGTTTCACGAGTATCGCGATGAAAACTCTGGGTTGTGAAACAAAAATGTTAAAAATAGGAATGACGTCATAAAAATTGATATGACGTCATAGTGATGTATCATATGTGCGGTAATTCATCTCTGCTAATGCCCTGTTCGATTCCCGCAAACAGAATTCAAAAAGCTTGTCTAGTTTCGGAGATAATTTTTTAGGCGATTTCCATTAGCGGAGATATTTTGACGTATAATAACTGTTTTTCTAGGAGGAATTTTCAAAATCGGAGATGGTTACGTCTGCGCAGGGAATTTTTTACATATATATGCCAAGTTTCAGGAAGTTTCGATGAAAACTGTAGGCTGTGAAACAAAAAAGTCCACAAGAAGAAGATGAAGAACAACACCTGAGTAAGACTTAGAGATCCTCCACGAGGATCTAAAAACAGGATGCAAAATAGATGCATGACAAGGAAACTCCAAGGAGGAAAAACTGAGAAATTAGGAGGGGGTTGGGTGGGGTTAATGAGCATAGAAAAGATCAAAGTTTTGGATTGGGGATGATACGAGATGGCGGTGAACAACTGTCATGAAGACCTGGAGGAAAGAACTTGAGTGAAGAGGACGTATAAGTTGATTCCACAGGTGGGGGAGATAAAAGAGGAACAAATGAGTGGAGGTAAGCACTGATCCTAGATTTAGGTAGTTTCACCAGAAAAGGGTTGATGGCGCATTGGAAGACAAAGAGATCACCAACCTGTCTGTGATGGTGAAGTGATATGCCCATAGACAAAGCTTCAGTGAGGGATATGCCAATGATCTTGAAGGCCTTGGTTTCCACAGAGTCAAGCTGTGCAAGATGTGAGGCAGGGGAACCAGCCCAGAGGTGAGAGCAGTCTTCCATCAAGCTGCAGGTGAAGGCCTTGTAGGTGGATCGGAGTTCAGGCGTGCCAAGGAAGAACTTTGTACGACGGAGGATACCCAGTCGGCAGCTAGCTTTGGAGGCCAACTTTGAAATGTGGTGTGCCCAAGAAAGATCATGGCTGATAGTGAGACCCAGGAGTTTGAATGACTGAACCTCCTCAAAAGGATTGTTGAGAAAGTAGAGAGGAGCGTTTGTCAGATTGTCCTTTGCAGAGAGAGATAGTGAGTGGATGACATTAGTTCGGATTGAAAGACACTTTCCAAGTGTTTGACCAGCTTGTGATGTTGTTTTCAATGTCTGAAGAGAGGGAAGCGGCTGCAGCCCGCTTGTCTGAAGGATGAGGGATGCCACGGCAGAGGGTGGAGTCATCAGCAAAGCGATAAAGAGGATTTTCCAGAGTCAAAGAGATCATTGATGAAGATCAGGAATAGGACTGGGCCCAGCACACTGCTTGGGGCACTCCAGCCTTGACAGGGAGAGGAGATGAAAGGATTCCGTTGAGTACCAGATGTTGGCTACGAGGGGAAAGGAAATCAGAAAGTTATGTGTGGAGTTGACCTTGGATGCCATAGGCAGACAGTTTGGAGAGCAAGGCAGGATGTCAACTATATCAAAAGCACGAGATATGTCCAGAGAGAGACGGCCTTGTCGAGCCTTGTCGATAGAATTACAGAACAATTCCAAACTTGGAAAAAAATGGATCGTTAAATTGCCAGTCCAATTGAGGGGTGGGGTGCGGGAACCAAAAAATATTAAAAAGTAAATAGAATTTAAATGTTTCAACATCTCATTTAGTGACGTCATTGGCGTCCCGGGTCATAAATGTGAATGTAGTGCAAAATGGAGAGTCTCATGGTACTTCGCTGCTTGGCTCCGTCACCTCATTAAGTGAGTCTTTTAAAGTAAGTGCATTGCTTTTCATTTCTTCTTATGTATTGGGCTAATGTTCTCTTTGAGAGGTGGAATTTGTAATTATTTCCTTGGGGGGGGGGGGGGGAGTTCGACATAAAAACGTGACGAGTTCCATTTCCATTGGGAAACTCATCCACCTCTGGGAATCATGTATGACACAGGATGGAATAGAAAAAAAAAGATAAGTGTGTGGAGTATCTCTTCATGGTCAGGGGATTGTTGGGAGGGGGGGGATTTTGACCCCTTGTACTTCCAACATTTTCATTTTATCTTAAACTTCTCTTAATATGACTGACTATCAAATTTTATATCAATCAACCAATCATCCTTCAAGAGTTGCCTTGCTCCTGTCTCACACATGTCAAGCAGTGAAACAAATTTATTAAACCCTCTAATTGCTTGGCAGTCTCTGTGAACAAACTACGTGTGAGCTTGCTTTTCTGATAGACCAGCTCAAGGCAATATCAATCTGCATGATACATGCCTACGAGGGTGTTTTTAAGAGCAGTAATGATGGGATTCAGTTTTAATGATGAACAGTTCAAACTTCAGTTTGCCAGGAAAACTGCAAAAGTTCATAGCACGTTGGTATCACCTTCCAGAGGGCTTTTTGGATTAATTAAACATTCATCAAATGATGTTACATTCATATCACTCAGTTACCATAGCCAAAATTAAGGCGAAACATTGTTTTCCAAGTGTAATACCGAATTGTTCATCTGTCAGGCACAAGATCTCGAGTTTGTGTGAAATCATCCAATGATTGAACCATATGTATCGCGTACCTAGCCAACGTCTTGCCACTGAGATACAGCAGATTCAACACAGAGTGAATCCTTACCATGTGATACTGTGTGATCAGGAAGTTATAAATCATCAACTCATCAAAGGAGATTTGGAACGAGCACATTAGTTTTCGACCCGTTTTGCACACTGTAGACACCTTTCTCAACACTACGACAAACACATGGATATAGAGTACTGGTGACATCAGCAGAAGAGAATGACAGTGACACAGATGTGAGTGAGGAGGTAGATGAAGAAGATGATATGGAACAATTCAACAGATTACACAGAAGAACTGGCTCATAAAATGAAGGATGTGAAAGTTGTCATTTGGTGAAGCACCTAAACGTGAGAGAAAACAAAACGACAAACAAACCAGGATCTTAAAAAAGAGCAAACTTATACAGTACTTGGAGATGGAAAACGAACCACAAGAAGCCATATGTAAACCACAAGAGGCTTCTTTTTTTTTTTTTCCTGGCTGCTGACGTAGATCTGCCCAAACTTATCCGTTTCTTTGGTGGCATGTAAAGTTGTTGGATTTTAAAAACTGCAAAAAAACAATTGCCACATTAACTTCCTGTAACAACCATTACGCACATGACGGGATCTGATTTGGCAGAAAATGACGGGACGATTTTCGGAAAAAAACAACAAAACAAAATGCACCAAAATCTGGAATTGCGCCAACTCGAACTGCAGGTACAGTCAAATGAAGTGTTGTTGCAGATCCCTTGCGCTACGCACTCCTTTCTTGGTAGCTCTATGTCAAATGGTTTGCGCTTGCATAAAGGACACGGACGGACACACACACACACACACTTTTATTCGTGTAGATATTGCATTAGAAAAAATCGCTTTTTCCTAATTTTTATCCTATTTAACTCCAGATTGACATAATTGAATGAGATTTTTCAATATCAGTTTTTAATATCCCTATACGATACATTATTCAATCTTGCCAGGAGCCAATCACATTGCATCTAGCCTCATTAAAACCAATCAGCATGACAGCCAATGGACAGCCATCGTCGTCTTATCATAGAGTTCGGTAGTACTCCATTGAGAGGGATGATACGGGAAAGACATGGCCACCCATTCAAATGTGTCCACAACGATACACTCCTAGACTACTGGAGTGGAGTCATAAGCATTTATTCTCTAGCATTTTCTGAACTACGAAGACTTAAAAAAACGCAGAGACTACATCCTAAAGGCCCTGTCACATCTTGACGATTTAGCCAGCGTATGCCTGACGTATGCAAAATTTGGCTAAAACGCTGGCACACGTCGAATACGTTATGGGTAAGTTTGTTACGTTAAGAGCACGCTGGCATACGTCGTAGTACGCTGGCATACGTCGTAGTATGCTGGCATACGTCTTTGTACGCTGGCATACGTCGTAGTACGCCGAGGTGTTAGACAAATTTTCCATGCTTGAAATTTTTCGACGTATGCCAGCGTATGACTCACACGTTCCTCATAATGCTGGCCATAAGTTGTAGGCACGTTATGCGATCGTTGACACACGTCGACACACGTTACTTGTAAGTTACTCATAAGTCATAACACGTCGAGGTAATGTTTAGCGTACCCGAAACTTATTCTAACCTATGAGTAACGTGTTGTAGGCACGTTACGCGATCGTTGACACACATCGACACACATTACTTGTACGTTATATCATAAGTCGAAACACGTCAATGTAATGGTTAGCGTCAGTGTTTTTTTTTTTTTTTTTTTTCTTTGGTATGACGGTGATGTTAACACTTCGATTTCTAGTGCGCGTTATAATATAATATAATAATAGGCTGCCGCTCAACGATTTAAATCATAACCGCACTAGAAATCGAAGTGTCAACATCACGCGTCATACCGAAGAAAAAAAACAAAAAAAAAAACAGGGAGTCTGGAACACTGACGTGTTCGACTTATGAGTAACACACGTCGATGTGTGTCAACGATCGCGTTGCGTGCCTACAACTTATGCCAGCGTATGCGGAATGTGTGTCATACGTCGAGTACGTCGAGAAATTTTCAATATGCTGAAAATTCTCGACGTACTCGACATATGACGACGTATGCCAGCGTACTACGACACTATGCCAGCGTACTACGACGTATGCCAGCATACTACGACGTAATGCCAGCGTGCTATTAACGTATACAAACTTACCATAACGTATTCGACGTGTGCCAGCTTGGTTCGGAAATTTTCATAGTCGGCATACGCTGGCTAAAACGTCAAGGTGTGACAGCGGCTTCACACTTCGATGTCTAGTGCGGTTATGATTTGAATCGTCGAGCCGCAGCCTATGAATAGCCTACGCCACTGTGTATCGTCGGCGATACGCTGCCATGCTCTATGCATAAGTTAGACTATCGTTGGGCATAGGGTTGTGAACGCCGACAACACGCTCAGCATTCGTTTGTATAAGTTATCTATATGTGATTAAAACTTTTCTGTGTACGTTACTAATACGTTATGCATACGTCCAACACGTTATTAACGCCCAAAACTTAAAAAAACATCAATAGTTCAGCGTACGCCAGCGTTTTACATACATTTTGAGCCTTGCCATACGCTGGCTAAAACGTCAAGGTGTGACAGGGCCTTAAAGTACTACAACGAGAGATCGCGAAAACGCCAATTTGTGCTTCTTATTTTTCTTCCCCCCTAGAAACAATGTAAACTGTAGCCCGACCTTACTCAATAACTGCTGAAGTCATACTTATTAATGACGCAAGCAATTCAGCTTTTCATTATTTTGTAAAAATTAATTAAAACATGTTTTCACTTTGTCATCATGGGTCATTTTTGGTTGATCGGCGACAAATTTTTTTTTCATTTAATCCATTTTAAATTCAGGCTGCAAGACAACAAAATGTGAAAAGTGAAGGGGTGTGAGTACTTTCTGAGGAACTGCATTACTTGAACAGATACCAGGAATTCAGTTACAATTCTAAAAAAAAAGACATTTCGACTCTTCGAGGATAGATAGGCTCGGAATAAAATAATTAAAGAACATCTTAAAAATTCTCCTTTGATGGTTTGGTAAAAACAAGTCTGAAAGAAAGCAAAGAACATTGACTAGTTCAAAGGGAAGGTGTGAAGTTCAAGGGCTGCTGAGGTCACAGTGGATAAAACGTCACAATTCCTTTTAGTGAGTACGTGTGTGTACAAAATATGAAATAAGCTTAACTTGTCTTTCTTTTCTTATACTCACCCTTCCCATCCTCCTTCATTCCTTCTCAGAGTCCACCCCATCCCCTTACCCCTTCTTTCTCTTTGCACCCTCCTCTCCACAGTCCACATCCCTTATGCCCCTTTCCCCCTAATACTCCCACGCCCCCCCAATCATATTCCCCCTCATACTTCCCTTTCCCCTCCTCATACTCACCTCCCACTCCTCCACCTCCTCCTCTGCTGAGGAATGAATAGGCATGACAAAGAGCACCCATTAAAACTCACAAACATCGTATCGTAGCTCGACTCACGCAACGCCGCCACTTGCAGTTCTCCGTAAATGCGTCCCAAACCGTTTTCTCTGACGTCGCCAAAATAATTGTTCTTTGTACAAAGCACCTTACTTAATTACCTTCAGATGATGTACGAGTCTAATAAATATGGCGGCTGCGGGCAATCTCGACTGCAGCCAGAATTTGCTTTCGTAAGTCGCATTGGTGCACGCACGCACGCACGCAGGCACGCACACACCGCGCTGCGGGGCTTCATTCCTCGAGCCTCAAACGGTAATGAATTACCTGCCACGCACTCAAACAGGTGCAATGGAACCTCTCGGGGGATTCGGTTCATTAGTATATTGGAGGAACTTCAATTAACAGGCAATTTTGGTATTAGCAACTTAATTTGGAAATTATGTTATTTTAATGTGTATTTTAGAGTTAATTTTTACATTGTCACCCGTTTGAAGTGAATGCAAGTTCCAATTAAAACGTACATTATCTGTTTGGCTGTGGATGCATTATATTGGTATCACCTGTTACAGGTTGCCAAGCAAAATTGATCAACACGTCGCTGAAAATCTTGTGTGCGTTCTCCGGTAAATATCGTGGTATGTGAATATATATATATATATAATATATATATATATAATATATATATATATATTATATATATATATATATATATATACAATCGCCTTTGGGACCGATTACTCAATGTTTATCACTTTAAAAAAATTCTAGGATCCAGATCTCGATCTTCACCAAAATCGAAAGCATTTCGTCCTTATCAACACACCCAACCTGTCCACCACATTTCGTCTGAATCCACCATAACTTTTTGAGATATCCTGTTCACAGACAAACAGAAGAAAGACACACACGGGTGAAAAACGTAATCTCCACCCATCTTGGGATGGGGTTAATGATTAATTACCAACTGCCAATCAATGATCCATGTGGCCATTTTCATATTGATAAGATAACAGATTTTAGCCAACGGTCGAAAAACAACAGTGGGCAAAATCGGGATCCGGATCTTCACCAAAATCTAATCAGTTCGCCCTTTGTTACACATCCCAACCTGTCCATCAAATTTCGGCCGAATCCGTCCAAAACCTTTTGATATACCCTGCTCACAGACAGACAGACAGGGGTGATAACATAAACTCTGGTCCTCTGTCCACCTTCAGTGGCGGAGGTAACTAGTCTTGTACACCTTGTTATACGTGCAAGCCTCCTCTACCGACAAACATCACTATGTACACATTCCTGGGCAGTACAAGCTGAAGACTTTTTATAGCAACTCCTCCATCCATCGGGACCATACTCTGTGGAGAGCGTTGGTGCTGCGTAAGCAGTCTCCTTGGCTATTTTGTCACAATCCTGGATGGGTTGTCACTCTGACACAGTTATACCAGCATGCTGGCACTCATTTTGCCGACCTCGGGAAGGATGACAGTCGAGTTAACCCCACCTGGTATTATTTCAACAGCTGAGCGGGATTTGAACTCAGGACCCTCGAATCCCAAGCCCACCACCCAAACCATTGGAGCAAACACCAGGCATATAGCAACTCAAACTTTGTTATATAGACTTATTTTGAGGTTCCCCATTGTTATAAGTTCACCGTTTTTCGTAACATGACACAAAGTTCAAAGCTAACTCTTTCCGACAAGGATTTCTCCCAGTGGCAAATCCTCCCTTCTGAATTTTGTGATGACAGACTTCCCTGCACAGTCTCCTGCTCTACCTCTACTCCAGTTGGTTATCTCGATCATATGTCTTGTGAGAGTCAAATCTCTGGCCTATTTCTCAGCAGAACTGCTTCGAATCGATCAGCAAGGGTGAGTTCTGGGCAGTTCACTCGGGCAAATGGCAAGGACTGCAAGGCAACCATTCACTTTTGGATTGCGTTTCCCACATTCCTTGCCTTGATATTAACTCATCCCAGAATTCTTCCACAGGATACCTCTCTTCTCTCTCTCTTCTCTCTCTCTTCTCTCTCTCTCTCATCTCTCTCTCTCTCTCTCGTCTCTCTCTCTCTACTCTCTCTCTTTCTCTTTGTTACCTTGAAACAACCTTGCCATCTATTCCTGGAAAAGCAAACCCATCGAAGGCAAATCAGGTCCAGGGTGCCAATTTGACATCGTGGGGGTGATGGGGGGGAGGGGGATTTTTTGATTTTTTTTTTTTGATCCCTGGCTCTGGAGTTCTTTTTTTTTTAATTCCCTGCACTGCACTTTGAAATTGCCATTTCCAGGAGGGGGGGGGTGATAAATGTTATCCACCCCCCCCCCCCCCTAGTCAAAATATTTGTTGTAATTGGTTAAAACGTTGACATTTAAAATGATAAATGTACGCAGCATCGTTTTTGAGCACGAACTGATTTTTAAAAGTTGGTTTTAACCACACAAACATGTACGATCAGCAGGACCTCGTGTAAACATGATTATTAAAAACTGGAATGGAGTTTAGTTTCAATGGATCCGGATCATGCCATTAGGTTGTATCAAGTGGATCGGATGGCATTCCGATAATTATCAAAAAACTGCACGTGAACAGGCCCAAAACACACACAAAAAAAGCACAGAAATTAATCAATGAAAATCGACTACATCGTCATCATTATGTTGAATGTATTTCGATCCGGACAGTTAAAAATAAACGATTCATATCCGTTATCATCCTGTCAAACGTGTAAGTTTAATGTAGCGTAATAAGTTTTGATCTGTACATGTAGAGGTTAAATAGTTCCAGATTATTTTTTCATTACTTTTTTTTTTCATTTGTGAGAAATGGATTATATTAACCTCTGCCACCAAGCGTGAAAGGAGATATTGTTTTCACCCCGTCTGTTGGGTCGCCGAAATAGGTGACCCTTATTGTCAGTAATTCTGTCTGTTGTTGGATGTTTGTCTCGTTTTGTCATCAGCATAATGGTAGTAAAACGTGGGCAGATTTTGAACAAACTCGAGGTGGTAGGTACATCTTATTACCCTAGTGCTTTGAAATTGTGTGGTTGCTGGCACGCTTTGGTTCCCTAGCAACAACCGGAAAACACCTTCAAAATCGGTCCGTCGCGCGCAGAAATCCCAATTCCGAAAGCCATTATCCCACTGTAGGGTTATGAAATCTTTGGCCGAAGATCTTACAGTGTGATGCTCTATTCAAATAATTTTCCGCGTTTTTGTGATATATTGGAATTACTTTACCACAGCGCCCCTCTACAATTAGGGTATGCGCGAAAATTGGAAGGCCCCCTAGCGTGCCAGGTGAGTGCATCGATACGAATGGAAACTTTTGCAGGTTCAAGGTTACTTTCAAATGAGTACTACCAACTTTTGCCTCAGGGAACATATTGACCGATTCGCTTAGGTCAGCGGTCAAAGGTCAATTAGTGCAAAAAATCCATAATGATGCGAGAGCTGGAGGTGCCTTCGCCCGCCAAAGCTTAACTCCTCCTCGCGGTTATGGTCGGGATGGTCATGAAAATTCACACTAATCGCTCTGGAATACATTGTGCACAAACAATCGAGCCGGATTTTTCCGATTTAGAATCTTTGTTCACCCACCAGCAACCCCTCGAACTTTGGGGATTTCCGATTTTCAAACCGCAATTTTCGGTAACTTTTCATCAATGGATACCCGAAGTAGTTATCAGTAGAATGGAACTGGATGAGATTTGATATGCTTATCTTAACGGTGGATTCCCTATCCGCTATTATCGACATCCATTTGCTCTATATCTTTATAAGTTTCTCATGCTCGGCGACCCATCGCCGGCCTACCGGCTTGTTTGTTTGTTTGCTCTGTTTGTCACCACGATTTTTTAGCCCACAGTTTTTTAGCAATCGTTCTTGAATATTTTTTTTGTGTGTAGATCACCAACCAAAGGACATCAACACTTGATTTTGGGAAGATCGACTTCAGATCCAGATCTGAGAATTTTTAAAGTGTTTACTTTCACCATGCAGAGATTAGCGCCAGAAACGATATATAGCACAATAATCTCAAGGTTATGGATGGAACTGCACACGAACTTGGATGAAAAGGTGGGAGTGCCACGAGGGAAGAATGATTCGATTTTGGTGAAGATCGAATCCAGATTCGATTACGAGAATTAATTAAATTTAATTTTTAAAAACTTGATTTCTCCACGATTGGGAGAGATGGGGCCTTAAAAACGATATTGCATGATATCTCAAAAAGTTTTGACGGATTTGGATTAATATTGGTGGACATTGTGGGTGTATGACACTTGACAAATTGATTCGATTTGTGTGAAGCTCCAATCCGATATCCGCGATTGCCGAGAGTTTAAGTGATTCTTCACTGTTGAGATACTGGGCCAAAAACTATGTGTAGCATGAATCCTCAACACGTTTGTGGATGAGTGGCTTAAGGTTGACAAGAACAAGCCGATCGATTTTGGTTAAGCTCTGCGATTCAGATCCGACAAATCAGTGGGATCAAAATTTAAACTGTTCGGCCTGTGGAGGTAGTGACTCCACCGAGTGCTGTTCCTATTTTCGCCAAGTGTCATCTGAGTGATTTTTCAATTTGTCTGTTTGTTTCTGTTGTGTGCAGGAATCTCAAAAAATTGTGGACGAATCCAGATGAAATTTAGTTACAGGTTCGGTGTGTGACAAAGGCCAAACTGATTAGATTTTTGGTGAAGATCCGGATGCCGGACCTACGATATTTTTTAAGTGATTTCTTCACCATTGAGAGAGGGACAGAACCGCCTGCATTAGCATGATATTCTTCAAAAGTTCGTGGACGGATTCGGATGAACTTGGGGCGACGATTTGAGTGTGTGAAGGACAAATTTATTCGATTTTGCTGTAAAGATCGGAATCTGGATGTGCGAATTTTAAAAGTGATTCTCAACCCTTAGCAGAGATTGGGCCTGAAACAATACATAGCACGATAACCACATTGCCCAAAAGTATGTGGACAACACTTCTAATTAGTGAAATTCAACTATTAAAGCCACACCCATTGCTGACAGTGTATCAAATCAAAAGGCACCACAGCCATATAATCTCCATATACAAACATTGGCAGTAGAATGGGCCGTACTAAAGAGCTCAGTGACTTTCAACGTGGCACATCATAGTAGCCACGTTCCAACAAGTAGTTATGTCAAATTTTCTTCCCTGCTAGGCCGCCCCGCCCGGTCAACTAGTAAGTGCTGTTATTGTGAAGTGAAATGTTAGGAGCAACAACAGCTTAGCCGTGAAGTGGTTAGCCCACTCAAGCTCACATAACGGGACGTGAAAGCTGAAGTGCCGTTAGGCGTGGGAAAAATCGTTGATCGTTGGTTGCAACACTCATGACCGAGTTCCAAATTGCCTCTGAAGCACGTCGCACCAACACTGTTCACCGAGAGCTTCATGAAATGGGTTTCCATTGGCCGAGCGGTCGCATACAAGCCTAACATCCACTGCATGTGGTAATCCAAGCGTCGGCTGGAATGGTGTAAACCTCACCGCCATGGACTCGGATCAGTGGAAACACCATCTCTGGAGTAATGAAATCACGCTTCACCATCTGGCAGGTCTGACGGATGAAATCTAAGTTTGGCGGATTCCAGGAGAACGCTACCTGCTCAAAATGCATAGTCCAACTGTTAAAGTTTGGTGGGAGGAGGAATAATGATCTTGGGCTGTTTTCATTGTTCCGGCTAGGCCCTTTAGTTTCAGTGAAGGGAAGTCTTAACGCTACAGCATACAAATGACATTCTAGACGATTCTGTGATTCCAACTTTGTGGCAACAGTTGGGAAGGCCCTTTCCTGTTTGCAGCATGACAATGCCCCCGTGCACAAGCGGAGTCCATACAGAAATGGTTTATCGAGATCGGTGTGAAGAACTTGACCGGCTGACTAGCCCCTGACATCAACCCCATCGAGCACCTTTGGGATGAATTGGAACGCCGACTGCGAGCCAGACCTAATTTCGCCAACTATCAGGGCCCGACCTCCAAATGCTATTGTGCGAATGGAAGAAATCCCTGCAGGCAATGTTCCAACCATTCTCGTAGAAAGTCTTCCCAGAGAGTGGAGGCTGTTATAGCAGCAAAGGGGGGGGGGAGGGCCAACTCCATATTAATTGCCCAATGATTCTGGAATTGGATGTTGGACGAGCAGGAGTTCACATACTTTTGGCCATGTAGTGTATTTTCAAAAATGTTTTGATGCCGATATTGTTCTACTGCGATCAGCATTGCAGTGGCGGTATGTGGTCTACCGAGTGCCCTTCTAAATTATTGTTATTACCATGAAAAGAAAACATTTCTCAACAGCTATCCTTGGTAGAATACATCACGAAATGTTTGGATGAAAAATAAATAAAAATCAGGAGTTTATAACGGCCTGTATTTTTCTCCATTATAGATTAATGGCATGAAAAAAAGCTCATGAAGTGTCAGTCATTGAGAAGGCAGGACCGACAGATTGCTATAATGAATACATTCTTGACCTATAGGCTATTCCACGGCTGTTTAACGAAGGACACCGTTGTTGCAGTGCTTAATTAGCATGCAGTTGTCAGATCCTGGGTGTTGCCCTTCAAGGTCCCCGAATAACCCGGCTATGGCGGGCCGGCCGAGCCAGGACACCACTAATGAAGCGCAATCGTGGCTCGCGGTGGCGAGAAACGGCCCCCGCACTTGTTTAAACGAACAACAAGCTTGATCATTACGTGGCTATTCGAATCGACGCTCGGTGCGACGTGTTGCAACAAAGGTAATGTGTAGTTAACAAACTCGATAACACGTGACGATTTGCCGTCACCGTGTGTTATCGGCCCTTTTTACGTTGAACCAAACGCCACGAAGCCGTTTACAATGGCTCACCTGTCTCCTACCATTACCTGCAACTGCCTGTGGATGGGAAGGTATGTGGAGGTGGAGGTGTGGGCGAGTACGCGGTGAAGACTTGCTGGATGGGTACACCGACTTTCATCGTAATGTGATGGTTCGTTTTCAATGATATTTAAATTTTTTTTGTATATCTTTATTCTTATGATTGAAAAGCTTATTAAAATCTTGAAACTATAATAAGCTTGATCTTGCACAGCTTACCCAGTACGGGAGCAAAAAAAAAAAATCAATTACGAACCAGTGAGGATCTTGATCATTAAGTTGTGGCTGCAAGACGGGCCTAGAGTTATGTGCACTTTGCTTTCTAGAGCAGTCTATTCTGGGTTCGGAGATTCGAACCATCAAACTGTGCATCTGGTGACTTGTAAACCCAACAAGGCAGGGCGAGGCCATTAATGCCTGGTGCTGTCCTCGGATGGATGTCAAACTCGTCGTACTTCTTCTTGCAGGCATAGTTGATGGACTTAAAGATCCCGCGGTGTACTTTCGCGAAGAGTTGGTGAGTTATCCCCGGACCCTGAACAAATTAACAAATTCCTGCTCTAACCACAGGGGGCACTGGCATCAATGGCACAAGCACGACCTCAGCCGTGATTTGCTGCTCATAGCCTTGTATTGAATCATAGAGATAGTGAGAAGAACATCATTAAGGTGTGGGGGCAAACTTAGCTAAATATAGCATAACAATTGTGCATTTTGTGAGGAAGCACCAATTTGCACACTAGTAGCCTATATATTATGAACAGATTTGGATATTCGGCCATTCTCAATGCAGCCGCTGATGGCTGTGGCAGCCATTTTCCACTTGCATCAAAAATGAGATGGCCCAATATCCAAATCTGTTCATAATTATTGATAGGGCTAGCTAAAGTGTGCCAAAATTTGGTGCTTCTCACAAAATGCATAATGTTATGCTAAGTTTGCCCACTATAGGTCTTGCAGGTTAGGTTCAGTGTGAATATAAAAAGTAGGATAAGATTTAAATCAACCAAGACAGGTGAAGAGTTGCAAAGTTCGTTTGCTACAAAAGTATGACATTGACAATTCCATTTGAATTGTGGAAATTTGCAAATTAGGTTGGAGTAAAGGTTCGTGGTTTGGAAAAAACCCAAAATGGATGAAGGACACAGCACATCCAAAAGTAGTGCTTGTAAAAAAGTAAGGAAATCACAGTGGGTGTGTTTGTATTGTTTTTTGGAAAGTAAAGGATTATGTCATTGTTGCCTTTTAACTCAAAACGCCTTCTACTTGCAACAACATGGGCACGAGAATGTCTTTGGCGTACATGAGAGAGAGAGAAAGAGATGTGGTTTGTCTGTATGTCTGTCACCCTTTTTCTCAAATATTGACCAAACGGATCTTCTCAACTTTCAGAGGTTCATCCAGTGAAGTGCTGGAGAGTGTTTTAGGCCAAAATATTTTTTGAAGTAAGAAAGGTTCGATCTATTTATAGATTTCTCTCTGATCGAGCATACTCGTGCATTTTGCCTTCTCGAGGCAGAAATCACAGTGGTTGCAGTCCTATTGTAGATCGTGGTGTTCGCTTGAACCGGTCCTCCCCCTAAGCGGAGGTTGCCACTTCATTTACCGTTCTGGCAAGATATATTAGCAGTGACTAATGTTCGTGCCTCATGGGCACGCGTGCCATAGATGATTTTGTGGTTGCCAGTCCTATTGTAGATCGGTGGTGTTCTGCTTGAACCAGTCTCCCCCCCTAGGGCGGAGATGCACTTCATACCATTCTGCAAGTATATTACGCAGTCGCTAATTCGTGCCTCCATCTACCCGCTGCATATATGATTTTCTGACCCCAAATGCTCAAATATTCCAGCAAGCTAGTACTCAATTTGCCGACCTTCAGAGATGACAGGCTGAGTCAACCCCCTGTGTGTATTAATTCACGTGCCAACGGGACTTGAAGCTAGATCTTGGATCCCCAAGCCACTACCCTAACCACTGAGCCAACCACCAGGCTTGATATATTCATTTTTTTTAGCAACGATGGTGTGCAGCATATGATAGAAAATGTAGCCCATTTAGGTGCCACCAAGATCAAGTATGTGGCCCATTTCGAAATTAACGGTCAATCCTCAAGGCATTCACGCATGTTCAATGGCATTATGTATTAGGACTGGCATGCCAAATTTCAGATTCCTACATCATTACCTAACACCAATTGGCAGGCTGCTGCAGTGGCCAATTCCAACACATCGGCGACCGGCTTTCCAAAAATCGCTGTTAGCCTGCGTGTGTTAACCTGGAGCCAACACCAGGCAATATATATTTGATAATATATAATTGTATATATATATATATATATATATTATATAAATATATATAATAATATTATATATATATACAGTATAATATTAAATCGCTCTTAAAGTGATTCTCTCTTTT
>CM068964.1:44184252-44200342 GCA_035128595.1 Eptatretus atami
TTATATATATATATATACACACATACATACCAACATTATACATATACATATTATTATATATACTCAAAAGCTAAATTTTGAGATCAAGATATCAAGAAAGATTTCGATATGAGGGGACACCACTAAGATCGTGATTGGTAAGGGTAGAGAGCTCTGCATTGGAGGATCAAGAACATGACTTCAAATCTGCTGGGGGTTTGGGGCTCCTTAGTATTTTATTAGTACTGCAGGGTACCACAGACTCGGTTGGATAATAATGGTGAGAGCATCTGCCAATCTGTGCGTTGTCAATAGTTCTTAACCGCGGCAGTCATTACCAAAGGCTCTAAAATGGGTACATACTGCTTTTTTGCCTGAGGTTGGGATTATTAACAATTGGGCATGGAATAAACCAAACCATAGGTTGGCAATCACATTGTACGGCTTGATAGATAAAGTTCCTCGTAATGGTGACTCATATTAATTTGAAGGCAGAAAAGAATATGTCATAGACACAAAAGCAAAAGTTGGAGATAGGCAACTCTTTAATTCTGGCAGAACTTAAAAAAAAAAAAAAATATAGTCAGCTTGAGCATTAAATTGGGTTATCTGCCTTAGTCCAACAACTTAAAATATCTTCTCTCAAGTTTGTAAAGACAACTTTTAAAATTTTAGCGTCTGGCTAAATTTCTTTTTCATTTTAAAAAACAACCAAAAGCAAGCTTATACAAAAGATAATGACATGTATGTATGGTTGTGAATTATGGGAACCAAATGCTTGCTTGTTTGTAAAACTGAAAAAAAACAATTGTTAAATTAGAGGTAAAAAGCACAAGCTGAGCTCATGTGAAAGCCATATACTTCCCATATCAGTCACAAAAAGGTGAATATTTGAGCACTTCCTTCATTTACATGCATATGCATTTCGCTTTTCCTCCCGCCAACTTGATCACTTTCCAAAACCCATTCCTCATATCTTACTTCTCACTTCCCCATACCCCCACCCCCACCCCACCAAACTCTTACTGTCCCCTTCCCTTTGAACTCCTCCCTGTCTGCTTTCATTCTTAATATGCATAATCCCCCTTTTGGCTGCAAATCATTTATCATTTACAAATTAGTTCAATCTCCATGAAAAATAACTGCTTACATGACATTATATTTGGAAATAGGCATGGATTTTCCCCTTCATTTGCCCACCAACTGTCTAAATATTTAGAATAGCAGAAAGATAGCTACAAGTGACCAAAATGTAATCTTCCAAACTTCAGAACGAAGAGAGTTACATGTTAGCAGTGGATTTGCTGAATAATGTAGGAAATAATTATCCTGTTATTATAGTCCATTTCCCTTCTGAAAATTAATTCTAGCTAAAAGAAACCACTTTAATTTTTTTTTCGATAACACTTAGACTGGCATCACTGTAAGTGAAATTATACTTTTAAGCTTTCACCTTCTTCAACAAAGACTAATATAAAAGTCCCCAACCAGAACCTTTTGCCACTTTTATCATCAATAAAGAGTTTCAGAATTCGACCACTGCCGCACAAAAAATCGTGGAAGTAATTAGCAGGATAGATGCCTTTAGGACTGAAAGACACCATCGCTTCATTGCATTCATAAACAGCAAAGAAGAAAACAATATGCTATGTACCCATTTTGCGGTGTAATATTTAGCAATATATCCATGGACAGTTGTGCTTAGCCCCTCAAGCACTCAATAGGATGAAGATATTGGAGAGTGCGGTTGGCTAAGGAGGATGACTGAAGTCACTCTTGTTCTAGATACCCACTTTGGTAATGTGAGCACCAATGGATAATGAAATGGAGATTTATTTTCTCTTTGCTCAAAAAACAGTGAAGGTATAGCATTGTTGCAGCTGCTTCTGCCCAGCCATAATGTGCAGATGTAAGTGCATTATCTGTGGCGAAACATGTGTGTGTCTATATAGTGTCAAGGTTCTCTGACTGGCCAAACTGTGGTGCCACAATTATATAGCAAAAGCCTGTTGCCATTCCCTGGAGACAGTCTTGATATCAAGCTGGCAAGCTCAGTGAGCTGCTGCCTGATTACATGGACATAAACCTAACTAATCTTGCCCTTGTGGGATTCATGGGAGATCCTTTTGCTTTTCATGGAGACTTACCTGGCCAGTATATTCATGTCTCTGCCTGGCTGTGAGTCAAGCGTCAATAGACGTCTGGGTCGGCCTGGGGAGTCATGGATTCACTGGATAATGGGGGTAGGCGCTGCCAGTACCTGCTGCAGGAGAGGAGAAAGTCCGAGTCTTCAGGTCTTGGCTGCTTCCAAGGTCTTGCTCTATCGGACGTGAGACTTGGACTCTGACCAAAGGATCTGGAGACTGGAGATTAATTCGCTTGGCTACCAGCGTTCTTCGGAGAATCCTTGGATATGCCTCGGTAGACTTTGTGTCAACGAGCGGTTGCTGAGAGAGACTCAAATGAGATTTGTTACCTATAGTCCGTGAGGCGTAAGTGGGCTGGTAGGACATGTGGGCTCGTTTTTCCTGATGCTGATCCTGCGCTCACAGATTCTCTCAGCGAGGAGTCTGTGAGTGGAGGAGGCAATCGCCGACCAGTGCTCGTGGTTGCAGCAGCGTTGCATCGGCATTCCAAGGAGAATGTGGATGGCGAGGCATTGCTGGGGGATGGCCAGACAGGAGCCCCTGGAGTACCGGCGGAAAGTGGATTGCGAGCGACGGCTGCTTCTGGCGCATGTTCCTTCCATACTGAACTGATTTTTTGGCTTTCCGATGATTTGTGTTGATTAGTTGGATATTATGGTCACAGTTTATAAACCGTTTGCACCATCATCAGACACGGTTGTGGTGCGCCTCTTTTTTTTTTTTTTTTAACCAGATCTCCTCCCTCGTAGTGCCTCCTGATTTATCAAGCCCGGATTCAACATTCCCAGCTACTCCATTCTCCAGAAATGCCCAAATCGGGTTTTTCCACAACTTCCACTCATTACTTTATTTGTGGAATTCTTGCAAAATGCTATAATCCATCTTCCCTCCAGGAATTCAAGCCAGGTGGTTCACCCATCAATCTCATGTCACCCCTTATCCACATGATCGTTACTATCTCAAATAATCCTACTAACACAACCCTCTTAAAGATAATGCATCTCCCATCCTTCTTCTGTTCCATGTTGTGTTCATTTACCTTGTGTTTGTGAATTATGGACACTAACAAGTAGTGGGTTTTTTGCCCTCCTTGTTCATCTCTCTTCATGAGCAAGATGAGGAAATAAAAAAAACGACATGTCACATGACACTTCCATTTGGATGCACCATTGAATTATGTTGTAACAAGCATGACTTCTATTTTTAGCTCACCTGGACTTTTAGTCAGTGAGCTTAAGCCGATCGAGCAGTGTCCGTAGGTAAGTCAGTCAGTCACGTGAGTACTATAAAACTTAATCATTATCAACATACGATTTTGATGACACTTGGCCACAAACCTTCATCACCCATGATGTACCAAAGTTTGTTCATGGCATAAAAAATTGGGGTTTAGGGGAGTCGTGGGGGGTTGCCCCCCCAAAATATGCATTGCTGTCTTCTCTGAAACCACACACACGATTTTGATGAAACCTGACCACAACTTTCATCACTCATGATGTACCAAAGTTTGTTCACAGCATTAAGTGTATTTTTAAAATCAGGGTGGAGGGGTATCTGAGTGGGGGGGGGGGGGGGTTGAGTGACTGTTGCTCTGATGCAGGTGAGCCTCAGGACTCACAGTCCTATTTTTAATTTGTTTTAATATTACGGTCAGGCAGTGGAGTTCAACACCGTTATTCTTTACAATGATCTTAACGCTCACAGTCCTTTGCACATATATCATGTTCAGGGAATTACATTACGTATACTTTTACCTGACGTTCAAGGAAATTAGGAGGCGATTGATAAATCAACAACTAGTATTTCACCTGGGCATTCCAACATTATGAGCATTGGCTCATACAGGAACATCAAAAAAACCTTCTTAATGAATACTTAGTTGTCCAGATTTTAGTGTTCCATAACAGGTATTGACATGAATGTATAACAATCTTAATTCTTTATTACGGTAACTACTGATCCGGCTTTCTTACAGGCAGTTACACCATTGTGCCTCAATTGAAATACGTTTTAGACACACCAAGACGCAGCAACATGGACTGGATGTTTCAGTTTGAGGACGGATGTAATCAGAAAGCCATATTGTGTTCTTTGTCAAACCGGTTCACATACCTTCATATGAACTGGTAATGTCTAACTTCTGTGAATGTTGAACAGATCAAAAATAAATCAGTGAAGTACATTCGGCAACCTCTCAATATCAGAGCAAGTGACAAAGGTTTGTCATAATTGTGTATAAAGCCCAATTGATCAAAACGAAAACTCCATTACAACCGCAACAACCCTCAAACGTACAAATATGCTAAACCATATTCAAACACTCGAGATAAAGTACAATTAAAATGAACCATAATTTGCCTTTTATTCTACCAATAAACTGTAAAGTATTTAATTAATGTTATGCCTCGGGAATCTCATGTATATTCCATTTGCATGATGGTGTCAATGAAAATCGTTTGGCTCTGTGCAGCCAATGTGTTTGAAGCATGATGGAGAAGCTCAATTAAAAATGTTCGTGCTTGTTAATTTGCAGATCAGGGCAATTAAATTGGCCAAAAATATCATCAGCAAAGTCTTCCATTAACTGATGTCTTTTGTGTGATGCTGTGTTGGTGCATCTTATAAATAATGTTATTGGGATTTAAAGAGATTCTCAGATTTGATCATAAGTATGAAATGTCGTAGGAGATTCTTGTGAGGGATTCAGTAGACACAGTATCTCAGTATTACAGCACAAAATGTCACGCTTGAAGGTGTTCATCGAAAAAAATACGTTCCATCAATACCAGTTTATTCTTGAATCAATAATTCTCCATTTTCTAAGATTATGGATAAAGGTAAAGGTGTTTGAAAGAACAAGTCAGTACAAGGAAGCTCGAACAGTAAACCACACTCCACGCCATTTAACAATCCTGCACACATGACATTTCAAAGATGGAAACCAAAAGTTTGAGACACACTTGGAAAACTCTCGTACGGTAGGCTTTGTTTCCTTCAGAACTCTTCAAATTCTCAGCTCAAATTACTTGCACACATTGCAAAAGGATTCATTATTGCTCTCTCTTGTTACAACGCTCTATATCCCAGGTTTGACTTTGCAAGGGCTTTAACTGAAGCTGTGGACCTCATAACTCGGTGAGCTCGAGTGGCTAGCATTTCTTCTTCTTCTTAATGGTCTCAGTTATTCCCACATTCTTGTTGGGTGGGCCAGGGGAGAATTTTTTTGCCCAAGTCTTTACAAACCGGCTCACCAGGCCTGACATTCAACGAAGCAGTTGAGGCAGGAATTTTAATCTGTTTATGGTGCTGGCGATGGCTCGCCTACTCTTCGCAAAAGACACAATGAGATCTTTAACATTCACCAAATAATGCCAGCAGATGGACAACCGTTTAACATCCATCCAACGGACGACAACACACATTGATGAATCACCCTGCCTGTGAAATTTATTCAACCTTGGATGACAGTTTGCAGCCTGGGCCAGATCAAACCAAGGCTAGATAGCTTAGAGGAGAGTATGCCTACCTGTAGGGCATTCTGCAACCCCCTCAAGTGGCCAGCATGTTGCTTTAAATGTACAAGTTGTCTGGTTGAGGTTTTGGTTAACTGTAGAGTCAAATATAGGTAGTGACATCATTTGATGAAACCACAATGACATAGAAGAGATAGCTCATATGTGCCTGGAAAAATAATTAAATGAACTCCTGCACTGGCTGTACTGGAGAAGAGAGTGAGCACTAACTGGTATCAACACCCACTGATGGCAAAATGCTAATGTGAAATCCCAACAATTTGCAGTCAAGAGACAGAGAAGGCAAGACAACAGTTAAGTACAATTAAAAACTGCAATTAGGATGCAATTCCATGTTGCTTTCATGGTTATACAACACTTTTAAAAGGCACGTGTCACCAAATAAAGCCACTTCAATAGTTGATTTTGTATCACATTGCTAATATTTTTAATGGTGGAGAACGTTCAAGAGCATCATATGCCATGAATATAACTTGAGTTTAGATCATTAGATCAGAATGATGAGGGGCTACCCTGACAGTCTGACGTTTACTATACTTCATTCTCTCAATGGGCCCCACAGGGTGTGAAATGCATGTTACAATGGCGATTATAAGGCAATGATGAGAAGTACATCAGGCTGAAGTTCACTCGCTTTACACTTACAAAATACACCCACTGCCTTTAATTTGTGCATGCATGGCATATGTCATGTTAGCAACTCATTCCACATAAATGAACAATCAACAAGGACCTTTTACAAATCAAAATCAAATCAACAAATCACAAGAAAAAATAACTGTGAGGAACGAAACGAAACAAAAACATCGAGAAGCACTGACAGTGAGTCAGTTATTTTATGCTGAAATAACTGACTCAATCCACATCACCACTGCAATCACAGCTGAAAACAAACGGCACTTGTAGAGCACATACCTCCGCCCAGGCTGAACAGTTTACGTATTGTATCCCACTGATAGGCCTGATCAGAATCCCGACCTGAACAAAATCGAATCGGCTTGTTCTTGTCACTAAACTGACTCATCCACCTAGTTTTGTCATCACTCGGTCAATAACGTTGTGAGATATCAATATCATGCTATTATCGTTTTTAGCCCCATCTCTCAATGGTGAAGAATCACTTAAACATTCCAGCATCCAGATCTGGAGCCAGATCTTCTCCAAATCTCATCATTAGTCCTTGTCACACACCCAACCTGTCCACAATTGCATCAGAATCTGTTCACAACTTTTTTGAGATATCCTGCACACAAACAAACCAGACAGACAGGGGTGAAAACATCTGACATCAAAGCTGTTGGAGAAAAATAAGGATTTGAGGTCAACAGCGATGATGGATTCCATGACCTTGCTGATGATTGGGAGTAAGCTCATAGGGATGTAGTTAAGGGGATCAGATTTTGCACAATGTACTGTATATGTAATGTTGCAGACTTCGAAGAAGATGGCACAACCTCGGGTAAATGATAAGGTGAACAGAGTAGAAAGAGGATGTGCAAGAGCAGCAGAGCAGGTTTTTGGACATGCATGCTGATGCCATCCAGGTTCGTTGCAGAATTAGAGTTGAGGGTTTCCAGAAACATCTCCATCTTCTCAGGTGAAAAGACAGAGTCCATGATCACTTAGGTGTGACGGTTAGGTGGTACAGAGTGAGGGTGGGGAAACAAAGATTTGGAAGCAAACACAGAATTGAAGCATTCGGCCTTCTCATGAACAGACCTGTGTGCCATTTTAAGTGAGGAAAGCATGGAAGAAGGTATATCACCAGAGACAGACCTAACAAGGCACCTGCAGAAGTACCAGGTTGAGGAAGGACACAAGTTCGAAGATTCAATCTTAAGGTTAGCCAGATGTTGTTTTCTGCCTTCCCTGAGAATGGACACACTTTTTCCGTGCTATGTGGAGCAATATGAGCTCTGAGAGGGTGAGGGAAAAATGGAAGAGGTACCGATGGGATAGATGTGAAGAGATGTGGTTAGGGGAAGATGTGAAGAGGTGGGGTTAGGGGGAAGATGTGAGGAGGGGTTAGGGAAGATGTGAGGCGTGAGGTAGGGGGAAGATGTGAGGCGGTGAGGTTAGGGGAAGATGGGAGGAGGTGGGTTAGGGGAAGATGGGAGGAGTGTGGTTCGAGGGAAGGTGGGAGGAGGTGTGTTAGAGGAAGATGGGAGGAGGTGTGGTTAGAAGGAAGATGGGAGGAGGTGTGTTAGAAGGAAGATGGGAGGAGGTGTAGTTAGAAGGAAGATGGAGGAGTGTAGTTAGAGGGAAATGGGAGGAGGTGGTTAGAGGAAGATGGAGGAGGTGGGTTAGAGGGAAGATGGGAGGTGGGGTTAGGGGGTAGTTGGAGGAGGCGGATTAGGGGAAAGATGGGAGGAGTCGGAGTTAGGTAAGATGAGAGGAGGCGGAGTTAGGGGGAAGATGGGAGGAAGCGGGGTGATGGGGAGATGGGAGGAGGTGGGTTAGGGGAAGATGGAGAGGTGAGTTAAGGGAAGATGAGAGGAGGCAGGGTGAGGGGGAAGATGGGAGGAGGTGGTGATGGGGAGGATTGGAGGAGGTGGGGTGGGTTGGAAGGAGTCAGGGATGGGGAGATGGAGGAGGTGGGGGGAGGGGAGATGGGAGTAAGCAGAAGCTTTAGGGTGTGGTGGTGAGGAGGATGCAGAAATAGTGGAGATGAAGTGGATGTATGCTGAAGGAGGGGACAAAGAAATGGAGTGGGATTATAAGGTCGGCTACTTGTAGGAGAGGTGGGGACAATACTAACATGGAGGGCTTGACATCATTTAATACTCCTGTAATAACATTCAGGGCCATTGGCTGAGCTGATGATTGTATCAGCATGGCAAGCATCTGTTTCTCTTCAAATCGTCAAAACATCAGAAAACTTGAACCAATCCTCTTCTACATCATTTTTTTCTCTTCTCGAGACAACCCTTTGTTCCCCTTTGAAGATTAGCTTGTGCTGTCCAGTTAGACAAGTTGTAGCTTGAATTTACCTGGAATTTTGGAGAAGATTGAATCTTTGGAAACCCTGCTGAGCCCAACCCTATCTTATCTTATATATATATATATATATATATATATATATATATATATATATATATATTATATAATAATAAGCTTGTTCGAGTGTGCGTGTGTATGTGTATGTTTGTCTGTAACAATGCTTCCCACCGATTGGTTGGTGATGTTAATTCTGTTAATGATAAATTTGTAATGACGATGTAACAGTTACCACAATTGTAACTTCGATGCATATTTAAGATGCTTAAGAAGAATTAATTAATTTACAATCATTTATTAACACAAATTTATTTACACAATTAGACTACTCATAATCATTAATAAAAAAATTACACAGAAATACAAACGACTGACTGTAATACACCATGACCTGTCGGACATCCTTTTCCTGTTTCGATCACGCTTTTCGTGAACAGAGTTAATAGCATGTAGAGCTAAATATTCCACTCTTTCAATCAGGTAATGAATAAATATGTAATGACAATATAACAATTTACATTTTTGCTTAGGAAGAATGGGAATAAAAGAGAGGAGGGTGTTATGTGTGTTGAGGACTTTGGGTGTGAGGTGGCTTGAAGACAGACTTCAATCTGACAGCCACCATGTTGGTGTTCACTGCGAAATAAAGGCAAAGACGCCTGGAGCTGTCACATTCACAATCGCCATGCACTCCTATATGTATTCCTTACACTGTAACTACCAAAGTTCCAGTTAAAAGGACTTTGAGCGATCAGTGTTGCGGCCTTGTGAAGATCGGCCTCAGTGATCGAGACAGCGGTTTGTTAACTTATGCACTGCCTATAATAGTTACGTGGAATTCTCTCGAGCAAAGATTAAACCCGTATCGTTTGACATTTGTCCGAGGTCATTATTTACTTTTGACCCTGAGATGCAGGGCGGGGGTCTTGGGTACCCGGCAAGGTTGTTGGTATGCTACCTTATAACTATGTTAAGATTATTTTATTTGCATGCTCCTTCACTTGGTTACAAATATTTCAGTGACATAACTGTAAAAAAAAATTAAAAATCATTCAGGTTTGAGGGAAAGTTTCTTACCTATTACACTCCTTTCCAGTCCTCGGGTCTGGGAGACCCAGCAAGGTTGTTGCTGTTGTTTAAATCATTTTTATTTGCATCAGCCTCCTTGTATGCTTTTATAACTACAACTTCACCATCGACTTCTCGTTGGTGGTTTTAGTATCTTTGAGATTGGATTACTCTTCGATTCCTTTGACAAAGGTAAGCTTATTCTTTTATTCTCATGATTTTTTCGAGTTTCACGAGCATTTGCAAGTTGATGGGTTTTACTGTTCGTCGTATGGGTTTCCCAGACCCGACATCTGGAAAGGTGTAAAGATTTTGACAGCTGTGGGGATTTCTTCCAAATAAAAGGATCAATAAATCACTATTATGAGCAATTACTCATCCATGAGCATCGACTTCGATACAAAAGAATATCAAAGAATAAAATAATAATAATAAAACAATATTAAAAAAAATTGCACTCTTACGTTTGCCAGGTCTCCTGGACCCCAGGACTGGACAAGGTGTCGAGTTTTTGACGCCTGCATCTAAGGGTTAACAAAGAGAACTGGGTGCCAGGCTGTGTGAAGCACAGGGTATGTCTATAAACATTGTGCTGACTTCTTTAAGTTCAGGGTACCACCATACCAACGTGTCAGTGACCAAAAAACAGAATCAAATTGTGGTTTGTGATTATCGAGCGAGAAAAGGTAAATTATGACGTCAGCTTCAATGTTGGATTCGGTATTTTTCTTCTGATGGGAAGGACACTCACCAGTTGGGTATTATGGAGATGTATTTACATTATGCTCAAGCAGACAAAGTTCGTGCAGCTAGGCCACTCATGATCATTCAAGGAGCAAAGGGCCATACAAAGGCCTTGGTGAAGGAGCAGCTGAGCGAGACTTTGTGGGCCTTTGTCATCGTGCTTACCTTTGGATAAGAAAGGTATGACGGTGAATAGAGACAGGACAAAGTGTGGTAAAGTCTTTGGAGAAATCTCATCTGCAGGCCTTGGTCAAACAATGGTCTGATGAGCAAGTAAAACATTAGTTATGATTAAACATACATAATTAAGCTGTTGTATTTTGAAACAGTCTCAAGAATATTGAAATCATGAGGAATAAATAGTTCAGCGGTTCACTGCTGGGCAAAGCTGAGAAATCCGAACAAGAACACAAAAACAAACACTAAAGGATCACATTCAATGGAATGATCTATCAGAAAGACAATTCAAAAAGAATTCATTTATGACACGTTCAACTAGCTTTTGAGAGATACTCGGCAACAAAGGAAGTTGGCGGTTTAAACTGGCCTGACTGCTGTTCAAAGCATTTGGCAATATTTGGAAGATGAGGTTGTAGTTTTAAATAATTGTTTGCATATTAGTTCGAGTAACATACGTGTTAATTTGTCTTGTTAACTCCACCGCCGAAGATGGATGGAGGTTATGTTTTCACCCATGTTTGTCTGTCTGTCTGTGAGCAGAATATCTCAAAAAGTCAAGACGGATTCGGACGAAACTTGGTGGACAGGTTGGGTGTGTGACAAGAACAAGCTGATTACAGTTGGTTAAGGTGTGGATGCAGATTTGGCCGATTGGGGGATACAAAACATAAACTGTTCAGTCCTGGCGGAGGTTTGCGTTCGAGCGAGTGTCGTTCTAGTTATGCATGTGTGAAGTATCGTCAAGAATGCAGATCCTTATTCTTAGAGCAAATTCATTTTCCGAACACTGCACAAACGCTAACTAAAACAATCCTGGCCGGGCTCTCATCTAACTTGGCTTGGTTATGTTGGTCGATTGAAGCAATACAAATAGGCCTTGAACTAGTTTACATGAGGCATTATGCAGCAGAAGATTGGAAATCGGGAGGGATAGGGGAAGGGCGGAGAGGGATTGAGTGACCTGGAGAACAGGATATATTGGCAGCTAACCTGATTTTAAGTGGATGATGAGGATTAGCTACACGGGCTCTCTCAGCTGCATTGGAGATATTTAGCTGACCAAACATGGGCAAACTTCATTGAATATTTCAATAGGCACAGGGAACAAGAAAAAAAGAACTTCCATTTATATTGAGTAAACAACAAGAAGATCGATAGGTGCATGTAGGCGGACTATTAAAATGCACAAGTAAAGACATCAATTAATCTTTCATCTCATGTGAGCATCCAACGAGGCCTGGATAGTGTTAGGGGAACCTCGATTTGTGGTTTTGTTTTTCGTTTACATAGTCCAGGCTCATGGAAGAGCGAGTGCACTGAACGGATCAGGATGTAACATAACAAGCTCAAATGAGCTAAGATCCTCGTCCTCTTATTGAGATGACGTCATAAAAACGAATATGACGTCATTGTGATGTATCAGGTTTGCGATAAATTATCTGTGCTAATGCCCGGCTTGATTCCGCAAACAAAAGTCAAACAGCTTGCCTAGTTTCGGAGATAATGGTATAGGCACATTTCCATTACGGCGATATTATGACGTCAACTTTTTTCTAGGAAAATTTCCAAAATCGGAGATGGTTACTGCCTGCCACTGGGCTTTCTGCATATACATGGCAAGTTTCACGAAGTATCCGATGAAAACTCTGGGTTGTGAAACAAAAAATGTAAAAAATAGGAATGACGTCATAAAAATTGATATGACGTCATAGTGATGTATCATATGTGCGGTAATTCATCTCTGCTAATGCCCTGTTCGATTCCCGCAAACAGAATTCAAAAGCTTGTCTAGTTTCGGAGATAATTTTTTAGGCGATTTCCATTAGCGGAGATATTTTGACGTCATAACTGTTTTTCTAGGAGGAATTTTCAAAATCGGAGATGGTTACTGTCTGCGCAGGGAATTTTTTACATATATATGCCAAGTTTCAGAAGTTTCGATGAAAACTGTAGGCTGTGAAACAAAAAAGTCCACAAGAAGAAGATGAAGAACAACAACCTGAGTAAGACTTAGAGATCCTCCACGAGGATCTAAAAACAGGATGCAAAATACGAATCATGGACAAGGAAACTCCAAGGAGGAAAAACTGAGAAATTAGGAGGGGGTTGGGTGGGGTTAATGAGCAAGAAAAGATCAAATTTGGATTGGGATGATACGAGATGGGGTGAACAACTGTCATGAAGACCTGGAGGAAAGAACTTGAGTGAAGAGGACGTATAAGTTGATTCCACAGGTGGGGGGATAAAAGAGGAACAAATGAGTGGAGGTAAGCACTGATCCTAGATTTAGGTAGTTTCACCAGAAAAGGGTTGATGGCGCATTGGAAGACAAAGAGATCACCAACCTGTCTGTGATGGTGAAGTGATATGCCCATAGACAAAGCTTCAGTGAGGGATATGCCAATGATCTTGAAGGCCTTGGTTTCCCAGAGTCAAGCTGTGCAAGATGTGAGGCAGGGGAACCAGCCCAGAGGTGAGAGCAGTCTTCCATCAAGCTGCAGATGAAGGCCTTGTAGGTGGATCGGAGTTCAGGCGTGCCAAGGAAGAACTTTGTACGACGGAGGATACCCAGTCGGCAGCTAGCTTTGGAGGCCAACTTTGAAATGTGGTGTGCCCAAGAAAGATCATGGCTGATAGTGAGACCCAGGAGTTTGAATGACTGAACCTCCTCAAAAGGATTGTTGAGAAAGTAGAGAGGAGCGTTTGTCAGATTGTCCTTTGCAGAGAGAGATAGTGAGTGGATGACATTAGTTCGGATTGAAAGACACTTTCCAAGTGTTTGACCAGCTTGTGATGTTGTTTTCAATGTCTGAAGAGAGGGAAGCGGCTGCAGCCCGCTTGTCTGAAGGATGAGGGATGCCACGCAGAGGGTGGAGTCATCAGCAAAGCGATAAAGAGGATTTTCCAGAGTCAAAGAGATCATTGATGAAGATCAGGAATAGGACTGGGCCCAGCACACTGCTTGGGGCACTCCAGCCTTGACAGGGAGAGGAGATGAAAGGATTCCGTTGAGTACCAGATGTTGGCTACGAGGGGAAAGGAAATCAGAAAGTTATGTGTGGAGTTGACCTTGGATGCCATAGGCAGACAGTTTGGAGAGCAAGGCAGGATGTCAACTATATCAAAAGCACGAGATATGTCCAGAGAGAGACGGCCTTGTCGATACAATTACAGAACAATTCCAAACTTGGAAAAAAATGGATCGTTAAATTGCCAGTCCAATTGAGGGTGGGGGGGGGTGCGGGAACCAAAAAATATTAAAAAGTAAATAGAATTTAAATGTTTCAACATCTCATTTAGTGACGTCATTGGCGTCCCGGGTCATAAATGTGAATGTAGTGCAAAATGAGAGTCTCATGGTACTTCGCTGCTTGGCTCCGCACCTCATTAAGTGAGTCTTTTAAAGTAAGTGCATTGCTTTTCATTTTCTTCTTATGTATTGGGCTAATTTCTCTTTGAGAGGTGGAATTTGTAATTATTTCCTTGGGGGGGGGGGGGGGGGGAGTTCGACATAAAAACGTGACGAGTTCCATTTCCATTGGGAAACTCATCCACCTCTGGGAATCATGTATGACACAGGATGGAATAGACAAAAAAAGATAAGTGTGTGGAGTATCTCTTTCATGGTCAGAGGGATTGTTGGGGGAGGGGGGCGATTTTGACTCCCCTTGTACTTCCAACATTTTCATTTGATCTTAAACTTCTCTTAATATGACTGACTATCAAATTTTATATCAATCAACCAATCATCCTTCAAGAGTTGCCTTGCTCCTGTCTCACACATGTCAAGCAGTGAAACAAATTTATTAAACCCTCTAATTGCTTGGCAGTCTCTGTGAACAAACTACGTGTGAGCTTGCTTTTCTGATAGACCAGCTCAAGGCAATATCAATCTGCATGATACATGCCTACGAGGGTGTTTTTAAGAGCAGTAATGATGGGATTCAGTTTTAATGATGAACAGTTCAAACTTCAGTTTGCCAGGAAAACTGCAAAAGTTCATAGCACGTTGGTATCACCTTCCAGAGGGCTTTTTGGATTAATTAAACATTCATCAAATGATGTTACATTCATATCACTCAGTTACCATAGCAAAATTAAGGCGAAACATTGTTTTCCAAGTGTAATACCGAATTGTTCATCTGTCAGGCACAAGATCTCGAGTTTTTGAAATCATCCAATGATTGAACCATATGTATCGCGTACCTAGCCAACGTCTTGCCACTGAGATACAGCAGTTCAACACAGAGTGAATCCTTTACCATGTGGATACTGTGTGATCAGGAAGTTATAAATCATCAACTCATCAAAGGAGATTTGGAACGAGCACATTAGTTTTCGACCCGTTTTGCACACTGTAGAACACCTTTCTCAAACATACTACACATAACATGGATATAGAGTACTGGTGACATCAGCAGAAGAGAATGACAGTGACAACAGATGTGAGTGAGGAGGTAGATGAAGAAGATGATATGGAACAATTCAACAGATTACACAGAAGAACTGGCTCATAAAATGAAGGCTGTGAAAGTTGTCATTTGGTGAAGCACCTAAACGTGAGAGAAAACAAAACGACAAACAAACCAAGGATCTTAAAAAGAGCAAACTTATACAGTACTTGGAGATGGAAAACGAACCACAAGAAGCCATATGTAAACCACAAGAGGCTTCTTTTTTCTTTTTTTTCCTGGCTGCTGACGTAGATCTGCCCAAACTTATCCGTTTCTTTGGTGGCATGGTAAAGTTGTTGGGATTTTTAAAAACTGCAAAAATACAATTGCCACATTAACTTCCTGTAACAACCATTACGCACATGACGGGATCTGATTTGGCAGAAAATGACGGGACCGATTTTCGGAAAAAAACAACAAAACAAAATGCACCAAAATCTGGAATTGCGCCAACTCGAACTGCAGGTACAGTCAAATGAAGTGTTGTTGCAGATCCCTTGCGCTACGCACTCCTTTCTTGGTAGCTCTACGTCAAATGGTTTGCGCTTGCATAAAGGACACGGACGGACACACACACACACACACACACACACACACACACTTTTATTCGTGTAGATATTGCATTAGAAAGAAATCGCTTTTTCCTAATTTTTATCCTATTTAACTCCAGATTGACATAATTGAATGAGATTTTTCAATATCAGTTTTTAATAACCCTATACGATACATTATTCAATCTTGCCAGGAGCCAATCACATTACATCTAGCCTCATAAAACCAATCAGCATGACAGCCAATGGACAGCCATCGTCGTCTTATCATAGAGTTCGGTAGTACTCCATTGAGAGGGATGATACGGGAAAGACATGGCCACCCATTCAAATGTGTCCACAACGATACACTCCTAGACTACTGGAGTGGAGTCATAAGCATTTATTCTCTAGCATTTTCTGAACTACGAAGACTTAAAAAAACGCAGAGACTACAT
>CM068964.1:44200367-44213349 GCA_035128595.1 Eptatretus atami
CCCTAAAGGCCCTGTCACATCTTGACGATTTAGCCAGCGTATGCCTGACGTATGCAAAATTTGGCTAAAACGCTGGCACACGTCGAATACGTTATGGGTAAGTTTGTATACGTTAAGAGCACGCTGGCATACGTCGTAGTACGCTGGCATACTCGTAGTATGCTGGCATACGTCTTTGTACGCTGGCATACGTCGTAGTACGCCGAGGTGTTATGAACAAATTTTCCATGCTTGAAATTTTTCGACGTATGCCAGCGTATGACTCACACGTTCCTCATAATGCTGGCCATAAGTTGTAGGCACGTTATGCGATCGTTGACACACGTCGACACACGTTACTTGTAAGTTACTCATAAGTCATAACACGTCGAGGTAATGTTTAGCGTACCCGAAACTTATTTCTAACCTATGAGTAACGTGTTGTAGGCACGTTACGCGATCGTTGACACACATCGACACACATTACTTGTACGTTACTCATAAGTCGAAACACGTCAATGTAATGGTTAGCGTCAGTGTTTTTTTTTTTTTTTTTTTTTCTTTGGTATGACGGTGATGTTAACACTTCGATTTCTAGTGCGGTTATAATATAATATAATTAATAGGCTGCCGCTCAACGATTTAAATCATAACCGCACTAGAAATCGAAGTGTCAACATCACCGTCATACCAAGAAAAAAAACAAAAAAAAAAAACAGGGAGTCTGGAACACTGACGTGTTTCGACTTATGAGTAACACACGTCGATGTGTGTCAACGAACGCGTAGCGTGCCTACAACTTATGCCAGCGTATGCGGAATGTGTGTCATACGTCGAGTACGTCGAGAAATTTTCAATATGCTGAAAATTTCTCGACGTACTCGACATATGACGACGTATGCCAGCGTACTACGACATAGCCAGCGTACTACGACGTATGCCAGCATACTACGACGTATGCCAGCGTGCTATTAACGTATACAAACTTACCATAACGTATTCGACGTGTGCCAGCTTGGTTCGGCAAATTTTTCATACGTCGGCATACGCTGGCTAAAACGTCAAGGTGTGACAGCGGCTTCACACTTCGATGTCTAGTGCGGTATTGATTTGAATCGTCGAGCCGCAGCCTATGAATAGCCTACGCCACGTGATCGTCGGCGATACGCTGCCATGCTCTATGCATAAGTTAGACTATCGTTGGGCATAGGTGTTGAACGCCGACAACACGCTCAGCATTCGTTGGTATAAGTTATCTATATGTGATTAAAACTTTCTGTGTACGTTACTAATACGTTATGCATACGTCCAACACGTTATTATACGCCCAAAACTTAAAAAAACATCAATAGTTCAGCGTACGCCAGCGTTTACATACATTTTGAGACCTTGCCATACGCTGGCTAAAACGTCAAGGTGTGACAGGGCCTTAAAGTACTACAACGAGAGATCGCGAAAACGCCAATTTGTGCTTCTTATTTTTCTTCCCCCCCTAGAAACAATGTTAAACTGTAGCCCGACCTTACTCAATAACTGCTGAAGTCATACTTATTAATGACGCAAGCAATTTCAGCTTTTCATTATTTTGTAAAAATTAATAAAACATGTTTCACTTTGTCATCATGGGTCATTTTTGCGTTGATCGGCGACAAATTTTTTTTTCATTTAATCCATTTTAAATTCAGGCTGCAAGACAACAAAATGTGAAAAAGTGAAGGGGTGTGAGTACTTTCTGAAGGAACTGCATTACTTGAACCAGATACCAGGAATTCAGTTACAATTCTAAAAAAAAAGAACATTTCGACTCTCGAGGATAGATAGGCTCGGAATAAAATAATTAAAGAACATCTTAAAAATTCTCCTTTGATGGTTTGGTAAAAACAAGTCTGAAAGAAAGCAAAGAACATTGACTAGTTCAAAGGGAAGGTGTGAAGTTCAAGGCTGCTGAGGTCACAGTGGATAAAACTCACAATTCCTTTTAGTGAGTACGTGTGTGTACAAAATATGAAATAAGCTTAACTTGTCTTCTTTTTCTTATACTCACCCTTCCCATCCCTCCTTCATTCCTTCTCAGAGTCCACCCCATCCCCTTACCCCTTCTTTCTCTTTGCACCCTCCCTCCACAGTCCACATCCCTTATGCCCCTTTCCCCCTAATACTCCCACGCCCCCCCCAATCATATTCCCCCTCATACTTCCCTTTCCCCTCCCTCATACTCACCTCCCACTCCTCCACCTCCTCCTCTGCTGAGGAATGAATAGGCATGACAAAGAGCACCCATTAAAACTCACAAACATCGTATCGTAGCTCGACTCACGCAACGCCGCCACTTGCAGTTCTCCGTAAATGCGTCCCAAACCGTTTCTCTGACGTCGCAAAATAAATTGTTCTTTGTACAAAGCACCTACTTAATTACCTTCAGATGATGTACGAGTCTAATAAATATGGCGGCTGCGGGCAATCTCGACTGCAGCCAGAATTTTGTTCGTAAGTCGCATTGGTGCACGCACGCACGCACGCAGGCACGCACACACCGCGCTGCGGCCTCATTCCTCGAGCCTCAAAGCGTAATGAATTACCTTGCCACGCACTCAGAACAGGTGGCAATGGAACCTCTCGGGGATTCGGTTCATTAGTTAATTGGAGGAACTTCAATTAACAGGCAATTTTGGTATTAGCAACTTAATTTGGAAATTATGTTATTTTAATGTGTATTTTAGAGTTAATTTTTACATTGTCACCCGTTTGAAGTGAATGCAAGTTCCAATTAAAAGGTACATATCTGTTTGGCTGTGGATTGCATATATTGGTTGATCACCTGTACAGGTTGCCAAGCAAAATTGATCAACACGTCGCTGAAAATCTTGTGTGCGGTTCTCGGTAAATATCGTGGTATGTGAATATATATATATATATATATATATATATATATATATATATATAATATATATATATATATATATATATATATAATCGCCTTTGGACCGATTACTCAATGTTTAATCACTTTAAAAAAATTCTAGGATCCAGATCTCGATCTTCACCAAAATCGAAGCATTTCGTCCTTATCACACACCCAACCTGTCCACACATTTCGTCTGAATCCACCCATAACTTTTTGAGATATCCTGTTCACAGACAACAGAAAGAAAGACAACACGGGTGAAAACGTAATCTCCACCCATCTTGGGATGGGGTAATGATTAATTACCAACTGCCAATCAATGAATCCATGTGGCCATTTTCATATTGATAAGATAACAGATTTTAGCCAACGTCGAAAAAAACAGTGGGCAAAATCGGGATCCGGATCTTCACCAAAATCTAATCAGTTCGCCCTTGTTACACATCCAACCTGTCCATCAAATTTCGGCCGAATCCGTCCAAAACCTTTTGATATACCCTGCTCACAGACAGACAGACAGGGGTGATAACATAAACTCTTGGTCCTCTGTCCACCTTCAGTGGCGGAGGTAACTAGTCTTGACACCTTGTATACGTGCAAGCCTCCTCTACCGACAAACATCACTATGTACACATTCCTGGGCAGTACAAGCTGAAGACTTTTTATAAGCAACTCCATCCATCCATCGGGACCATACTCTGTGGAGAGCGTTGGTGCTGCGTAAGCAGTCTCCTTGGCTATTGTGCACAATCCTGGATGGGTTGTCACTCTGACACAGTATACCAGCATGCTGGCACTCATTTTTGCCGACCTCGGAAGGATGACAGGTCGAGTTAACCCCACCTGGTATTATTTCAAAAGCTGAGCGGGATTTGAACTCAGGACCCTCGAATCCCAAGCCCACCACCAAACCATTGAGCAAACACCAGGCATATAGCAACTCAAACTTTGTTATATGACTTATTTTGAGTTCCCATTGTTATAAGTTCACCGTTTTTCGGGTACATGACACAAAGTTCAAAGCTAACTCTTTCCGACAAGGATTTCTCCCAGTGGCAAATCCTCCCTTCTGAATTTTGTGATGACAGACTTCCCTGCACAGTCTCCTGCTCTACCTCTACTCCAGTTGGTTCATCTCATCATATGCTTGTGAGAGTCAACATCTCTGGCTATTCTCAGAGAACTGCTTTCGATCGATCAGCAAGGGTGAGTCTGGCAGTTCACTCGCGGCAAATGGCAAGGACTGCAAGCAACCATCTCACTTTTGGACTGCGTTTCCCACATTCCTTGCCTCTGATATTAACTCATCCCAGGAATTCTTCCACAGGAATTCTCTCTCTCTCTCTCTCTCTCTCTCTCTCTCTCTCTCTCTCTCTCTCTCTCTCTCTCTCTCTCTCTCTACTCTCATCTCCTTCTCTTTGTTACCTTGAAAACAACTTGCCATCTATTCCTGGAAAGCAAAACCCATCGAAGGCAAATTCAGGTCCAGGGTGCAATTTGACATCGTGGGGGGTGATGGGGGGAGGGGGATTTTTTGATTTTTTTTTTTTGATCCCTGGCTCTGGAGTTTTTTTTTTTTAATCCCTGCACTGCACTTGAAATTGCCATTTCCAGGAGGGGGGGGGGTGATAAATGTATCCACCCCCCCCCCCCCTCGTCAAAATATTTTGTTGTAATTGTAAAACGTCTGACATTTAAAAATGATAAATGTACGCAGCATCGTTTTTGAGCACGAACTGATTTTTAAAAGTTTGTTTTAAGCCACACAAACAGTGTACGATCAGCAGGACCTCGTGGTAAACATGATTATAAAAACTGGAATGGAGTTTAGTTTCACTGGATCCGGATCATGCCATTAGGTTGTATCAAGTGGATCGGATGGGATTCCGATAATTATCAAAAACTGCACGTGACACAGCAAAACACACACAAAAAAAGCACAGCAAATTAATCAATGAAAATCGACTACATCGTCATCATTATGTTGATGTATTTCGATCGGACAGTTAAAAATAAACATTCATATCCGTTATCATCCTGTCAAACGTTAAGTTTAAGTGGTAATAAGTTTTGAATCTGTACATGTAGAGGTTAAATAGTTCCAAGATTATTTTTTCATTACTTTTTTTTTTCATTTGTGAGAAATGGATTAATATTACCTCTGCCACGCAAGGTGAGGAGATTATGTTTTCACCCCGTTCTGTTGGGTCGCCGAAATAGGTGACCCTTATTGTCAGTAACTTCTGTCTGTTTGTTGATGTTTGTTCTCGTTGTCATCAGCAATAATGGTAGTAAACGTGGGCAGATTTTTGAACAAACTCGGGTGGTAGGTACATCTTATTACCTAGTGCTTTGGAAATTGTGTGGTTGCTCGGGACGCTTTGGTTCCCTAGCAACAACCGAAAAACCTTCAAAATCGGTACCGTTCGCGCGAAATTCAATTCCGAAAGCCATTATCCCACTAGGGTTATGAAATTTTGGCACGAATGATCTACAGTGATGCTCTATCAAATTAATTCCGGTTTTTGTGATATATGGAATACTTTACCCACAGCGCCCCTACAATTAGGGTATGCGCGAAAATTGAAGGCCCCCTAGCGACCAGGTGAGTGCATCGATACGAATGAAACTTTGCAGGTTCTAGGTACTCAAATGAGTACTACAACTTTGCCTCAGGACATATTGACCGATTTCGCTTAGGTCAGGGGTTAAAGGTCAATTTAGTGCAAAAATCCATAATATGCGAGAGCTGGAGGTGCCTTCGCGCCAAAGCTACTCCTCCTCGGGTTATGGGTCGGATGGTCAGAAAATTCACACTAATCGTCTGGAATACATTGTGCACAAACAATCGAGCCGGATTTTTCGATTTAGAATCTTTGTTCACCCACAGCAACCCCTCGAACTTTGGGGATTTCGATTTCAAACCGCAATTTTCGGTACTTTTCATTCAATGGATACCGAGTAGTTATCAGTAGATGGAACTGGATGAGATTTGATATGCTTAATCTTAAGGTGATTCCCTATCCGCTATATGACATCCATTTTGCTCTATATCTTATAGTTTCCATGCTCGGCGACCCATCGCCGCCTACCGGCTTGTTTGTTTGTTTGCTTGTTTGTCACCACGATTTTTAGCCCACAGTTTTTAAGCAATCGTTCTGAATATTTTTTGTGTGTAGATCAACCAACCAAGGACATCAACACTTTGATTTTGGGAAGATCCGACTTCAGATCCAGATCTGAGAATTTTAAAAGTGTTTCTTCACCATTGAGAGATTAGCGCCAGAACGATATATAGCACAATATCTCAAACGGTTATGGATGGACTCACACAGAACTTTGGTGAAAAGGTGGGAGTGCCACGAGGAAGAATTGATTCGATTTTGGTGAAGATCCGAATCCAGATCTGGATACGAGAATTATTAAATTTTAATTTTTAAACTGATTTCTCACGATTGAGAGAGATGGGGCTAAAAACGATATTGCATGATATCTCAAAAAGTTTTGACGGATTTGGATTAAATTTGGTGGACATTGTGGGTGTATGACACTGACAAATTGATTCGATTTTGTGAAGCTCCAAATCCGGATCCGGATGCGAGAGTTTTTAAGTGATTCTTCACTGTTGAGAGCATGGGGCCAAAAACTATGTGTAGCATGAGATCCTCAAAGTTGTGGATGAGTTGGTTAGGTGACAAGAACAAGCCGATCGATTTTGGTTAGATCTGCGATTCAAGATTCCGACCAATCCAGTGCGGATTTCATTCCTCTCTTCTTTGCGGAATGTGTGTCATACGTCGAGTACGTCGAGAAATTTTCAATATGCTGAAAATTTCTCGACGTACTCGACATATGACGACGTATGCCAGCGTACTACGACATATGCCAGCGTACTACGACGTATGCCAGCATACTACGACGTATGCCAGCGTGCTATTAACGTATACAAAACGGCCGAGCGACAGCTGAATATTGTGTATGTTTTTTTAAGTTTTTGGCGTTTCTACTAAATAAAGCAGGGGTTTGGTTAGCCGTAGATCACGTTAGATAACTGTACAACAGAAAGTTTGAAATCAGCATAGTGACATGAACTTATACCAACGAGATGCTGAGCGTTGATTGTCGGCGTTTTGCTACATAACCTATGTCCAGACGTATTAGTCTTTAACTTATGCATAGAGCGTATGGGCAGCGTGTGATCGCCGATCATCACGTGTGTCTTAGGCAACTATCATAGGACTTCTGACTCGCAACCGACTTCAAACTTCAATTAACCGCACTAGAATCGAGTCGTGAAGCGCATGAGTCAACCCGGCTTCGATCTTTTACCAAGCGGTACTTACGTTGTGAAAAATTTGTCGAACCAAACGCTGGCACACGTCGAATACTTTATGTTAATGTTGATACGTTTAATTAGCACGCTTGCATACGTCCGTAGTATTGTGGCCAATACGTTCGTTATTAGTCATCCGCTGGCATAATGCGCAGTTACCGACTTTGCGTACGTCGTTCATTTATTCGTAGTACGTCATTATAATTTTCTAAGCATTATTAAAATTTCTTCGTACGTACTTCACGATATGACACCCAATTCCGCATACGCTCGGCATAAGTGGTAGGCACCGCTTACGCGATCGGTACACCATCGACGTTGGTGTGTATCACATACAGATCTGAAACACGGGTTCTCAGGATGTTCCAGACTCCCTGTTTTCTTTTTTGTTTTTTTCTTGCGGTATTTGTACGGTCCTGACGACTTTCTCGTATTCTCTAGTGCAGTCATGATTAATCGATTGATGCGGCAGCCTACTATAATTATTACTTATTTATAGATCTCGCAATACTAGAATCGAGAGCAGTGTTACAACACGTTCTCCAATACCAAAGACAACACAAAAACAAACAAAAAGGCAAAGACACCTGACCGCTAAACCACTTAGCATTGACTGTTGGGTTTTCTGCTACTTAATTGGGGTTTAAGAGTATATCTTGACAATAAGTGGAGAAATCGGTTCTTTACGATGTCTGCAGTCTGATGTGCAAACGATTCGCCGCTGGAACGTCGCCTACAAACACGTACTCATAGAAGTTAGAAATACAGTTTTCGGGTACGCTAAACTATTATCAGCCCTCCGCAACGTTGTTCCATGACTTTATGAGTCAATTACAATGTAACGGACCCCGAACCTAGTGGGGTCCGACTGAGTGTGTCAACGAGTCCGCATAAGCGTCCCTACAAACTTATTGACGGCCACATTATGAGAGAACGGGTCGAGTCATACTGGGCAATACGCTCGCGAGAATGAATCTTCCCAGCCATGGAAGAATGGCGTAGTCTAACGCTCGGCATCATTCGGCACCACTGACGACGCCACTTTGGCAGTCGTACCAATATGACGGGTTGATCGCCAAGGACATTAATACCTATTTATTGCCAAGATTTAATACGACTGGGGAATAATAGCCAGGCGTGCTTCTAACGTATACAAAACATACCATAAGTATACGACGCAAATGCTTCTGTGTCTCATGTGTTTTAGCCAAATTTTCCACCTCACCGCGTCAAGCATCACGGCCTGCAAACATCGTCACAGAGTGGTGGACAGGCTTTAGGAGGATTAGTTCTTGCGTTTTCTTAAGCGTCTTTCGTTAGTTGCCAGACATAAATGCGGTGGAGATAAATTGACTTCTGCGCTCCAACTCCAGTAGTCCTAGGAGATGTATCGGTTGGTGGACACATTTTTTGTAATGGCGGTCTAGTCTTTTCCCGTAATCCATCCTCTCAATGGGATGCTCGTTATACGAACTCTATTTGATAATACGAACTGATGGCGCTGTCGCATATTGGCTTGTCATGTCTGAGTTGGGGTTTTGAATGAGGCTAAGATGAATGTGACTTGCGCTTCGGCTGCAAGAATTGAATAATTGGTACGATAGGGTAATACAAACTGATATGAAAAATCCTCATAATCAAATTATGTCCAATCTTGGAGTCGTTAACCTAGGTATATACAAAATTAGCGAAAAAGCGATTATTTCTTGTCCTATAATGCAATATCTCACACGAATAAAAGTGTGTGTGTGTGTGTGTGGTCGGTGTTGGTCTCCGTGTTATGGCAAGCGCAAACCATTTGACATCGTGAGTCACCAGAAAGGAAGTTGCGTTCCTAGCGCAAGGATCGTGCAACAACACTTCATTTGACTTGATACCTGCAGTTCGACGTTGGCCGCAATATTTTCAAGATTTTTTGGTGCTATTTTTGTTTTGTTGTTTTTTTTCCCAGAATCGGTCCCGGGTTCCCATTTCTGCCAATCAGATCCGCATCATGTGCGTAAGGTTAGCTTACAGGAAGTTTAATGGTGGCAATTGTATTTTTGCAAGTTTTAAAAATCCCAACAACTTTAACCATGACCACCAAAGAAGGATAATTGGGCAATCTACGTACAGCAGCCTAGAGACCAAAAAAGAAAAAAAAGCCTCTTGGTTTACTATGGCTTCTTGTTGTTTGTTTTCATCCCAAGTACTGCATAAGCGTTTGCCTCTTTCAAGATCGTTGTATTGTTTTGTTTGTCGTTTTGTTCTTCTCTCACGTTCTGGTGTGGCTTCCCAAATGACAGAACTTTCAACGAGCCTTCATTTTGATGGAGCCAGTTCTTCTAGTGGTAATCTGGTTGTAATTGTCGAGTATCGATCTTCTTGCAATGCTAGCCTCCTCACTCACATCTTTGTCGTACTGTCATTTCTTCTCTATGTCTACCAGTACGGGCTAGGGTATCCACGATTTGAAGTGTATAGTTTGTGATTTTGTGTATATGTGCTAGTTTGAGAAAGGTGATTTACAGATGTTGTAAAACGGGTTCGAATAACTAATGTGACTCGTTCCAAATCTCTTGTTGTATGTAGTTGATGATTTTAATCTTCCTGATCAACAGTATCCATCAGGTGTAAGGAATTCACTCTGTTGTGAACTGCTTTACTCAAGTGGCAAGACGTTGGCTAGTACGCTGATATCATATAGTTTCGAATCATTGGATGTATTTCACAACTCAGATCTTGTGACCTGTCAGATCGGCGAACATTCCAGGTATACTCACTTGAAAACTAATGTTTCGCACTTAATTCTATGGTAAACTGAGGATAAATAAAAAAAAAAAAAAGGGTTTGAAATATAATTTACTCATTGATAATGTTAATTAATCCAAAAGCCACTCTGGAAGGTGAACCAACTGCTATGAACTTTTGCAGTTTCCTGGCCAAATAACTGACAGTTTGAAACTGTTCACATTAAGAACTGAATCCCATCATACTGCTCTTAAGAACACCCTCGTAGGCATGTATCTGCAGAATTGATATTGCCTTGAGCTGTCTATCAGAAAAGCAAGCTCACACGTAGTTCTGTTCACAGAGACTGCCTAAGCCAATAGAGGAGTTTAATGTTAAATTGTTTCACTGCTTGACATGTGTGAGACAGGAGCAAGGCAACTCTGAGTGTGTTTGGTTATTGGATATATAGAATTTGACTAGTCACATCATCTATTAAGAGGATTTAAGATCAAAGAAAATGTGTGGAAGTACAAGGGGAGGTCAGAGAATACCCCCCCCGGGTCCCCCAACAATCCCTGTCTGACCATGAAGACATACCTCCACACTTATCTTCTTTGTCGGATGTCCATCCTGGTCATACATATGTCCGCCAGGTGATAGTTCCCAAGGAAATGGAATCGTCACGTTTTTAGTCGAAACTCCCCCCCACCGCCCCCCCCCCAGTGAAATAATGACAAATTCCACCTGCTCCAAAGAGAACATAGACCAATATATAAGAAGAAAATGCTAATAACAATCATAGCCTACATTAAGCTCATCTAAGAGGTGACGAACCAGCTAGCGAAGATGACACCATCGGAAAGTACATGAGCTCCCAATTTGCACTACATTCACATTTATGACCCGGGCACACCAAATGAACGTCCAACGAAACTGATGATGTTGAAACATTTAAATTTTCTATCTTACTTCTTTAAATTTTATTGTTCCCCTGCACCCCCACACTCAAATTGCAAACTGGCCAATTTAGATCCATTTTTTTCCAAGTTTTGTGTAAATTTGTTCTGTCTAATTCTATCGAATAATCCGTTCTCTCTCTGGACCGACTCCAGCTTGCCTTTGATTATTAGTTACTCCTGCCTTGCTTTCTCCAAACTTGTCTGCATTTATCGGCATCCTAAGCAGTTCATATTCCACACATAACTTTCTTATTTCCTTTCCGCTCGCACGACTCTGGGCTAACTCTCAACGATATCGGTTTCATCTCCTCTCCCTTCGAAGTAGATGCCCCAAGGCAGTGTGCTGGCCAGTTCTCTTATTCCTGACTCTTCCTCTCATATCCTTGACTCTGAAATCCTCGTTTATCCTTTGCGATGATTCCCACCCTCCTTGCCCCGTAGCCAGCATCCCTCAACCTTACAGAAACGCGGCTGCAGACGCTCTCCTCTTCCCAGAATGGAAAACTAACATCAACTAAGCTGTGCTCAAAACACTTGGAGAAATTTTTAATCTCTTCAACTCCGAAGACTAATGCTTCCACTCACTAATTCTCACTCTGCAAGACAATCTCGACAAAACGCTGCCTCTATGACATTTCTCTAACAATCCCTTCTTTGAGGCGAGGTCATCATTCAAACTCCTGTTCTCGGACTATCACGCCTATGATCTCCTTTCTTTGGTGCACCCACCACATTTCAAAAGTTGCGTCCTGTCCAATGTCTAGCGCCGAATGGTTATCCTTCCGGTCTACACAATATAGGTTCTTTCTTTTTGCAGCTCTGAACTTTCCCGACTAATCACCTACAAGGCCTTTCATCGGCAGCTTGGATAGTAATTTCTTCATCCTCTGGGCTTTCCCCTGCCCACATCTTGCCAGCTTGACTCTGTGAATACCAGCTGCCTTCAAGATTCATCACTATCCATTCACCCTTAAGTCTTTTTGTCTATGGGCATATCACTTCACCATACATGACAGGTGTTGATCGGCTTGTCTCAATGACGCCATACACCCTTTTCTGTGAAACTACCTAAAATCTAGGATCATCACCTACCTCCAACTCATTTTCCTCCATTTTGCTTATTCTCCTCCCCCACCATCGATGAAGAAATCCACAACTATAAGTCTCAATCACTCAATCATTTCCTCAGGTCTTCCATGACAGTTGTCACCGCCACTCTCGAATCATCCGCCAATCCAAAAACAATAAATCTATATCTTTTCTAATGGTCATTAACCGCAGTCCTATCCCTCTCTAATTTCTTCAGTTTTATCCTCCCTTGGAGTTTTACTCCTTGTCCCATTGTGATTCGGTATTTGCACTCTTCTTTTTTTATCACCTGGAGGATCTCTAAGTCTTACTCACGATTTTTTTCTTTCATTCTTATCTTGCTCTGTAGGACGTGATGTTTTGTTTCAACACCTACATATTTCATCGAAACTTCATGAACTTCGGCAGAAAAATAATTAAAAAATTCCGAACAGGGAGACCTGCGCAGAACAACTAACACACTCGATTTTGAAAAATTCAACTCCTAGAAAAACGATATATAATACATACAAAATATCTACCGCAATGGAATCGTACCCTAAAACAATTTTATACTCCTAACTAGTCCAGCTTCTTTTTTGAATAATTTCTGTTTCTTGCGTTGACAACAGCCCATAGAGCATGTCAGACAAGAGAGAATTACGCACATATGATACTAATATATAACTATGACTTCCATATCAATTTTTAGACGTCATTATCCTATTTTTGACATTTTTTTTTTCACACTCGTTCTTTCAATCGGTTCTCTCTTGTGAATCTTATGCCAGTATAATGCATGGAAACGGCCGCACACGTAGCAGCACTTTTATGTAATCTCATGGTCTCCGATGTTGGAATTTTACATTCCCTACGACGAAAAACACCACTTAACGTTCATCACTAATATCGCAGATTCTAATGATGACCGCACCATTCTGCTCCTCCATCATATACCATTATCATCGAAAACTAGCAAGGTTTACTTTTTGCTTTTATGATTCTCTCTTCTCTCTTCCTTTGTGT
>CM068964.1:44222032-44238330 GCA_035128595.1 Eptatretus atami
TCTGAGCAGTCTATTCTGGGTTCGAGATTCGAACCATCAAACTGTCATCCTGGTGACTTGTAACCCACAGGCAGGGCGAGGCATTAATGCGTGTGCTGTCCCTCGGATGGATGTCAAACTCGTCGTACTTCTTCTGCAGGCATAAGTTGATGGACCTTAAAGATCCCGCGGTGTCTTTCGCGAAGAGTTGGTGAGTTATCCCCGGTACCCTGAACAAATTACAAATTCCTGCTCTAACCCACAGGGGGCACTGCATCAATGGCACAGCCACGACCTCAGCCGGTGATGCTGCTCATAGCCTTGTATTGAATACATAAGAAGATAGTGAAGAAGAACATCATTAGTGGTGGGGCAACTTAGCTAAATATAGCATAACAATTGTGCATTTTGTGAGGAAAGCACCAAATTTGGCACACTAGTAGCCTATCATATTATGAACAGATTGGATATTGGCCATCTCAAATTCAGCCGCTGATGCTGTGGCAGCCATTTTCCACTGCATCAAAAATTTTGAGATGGCCCAATATCCAAATCTGTCTAATATGATAGGCTACTAGGTGTGCCAAATTTGGTGCTTTCCTCACAAAATGCATAATTGTTATGCTAAGTTGCCCCACTATAGGTCTTGCAGGTAGGTTACAGGTGAATATAAAAGTAGGATAAGATTAATCAACCAAGACAGGTGAAAGAGTTGCAAAGGTTCGTTTGCTACAAAAGTATGACATTGACAAATTCCATTTGAATTGTGAAATTTGCAAATTAGGTTGGAGTAAAGAGTTCGTGGTTTGGAAAAACCCAAAATGATGAAGACACAGCAACATCCAAAAGTAGTGCTTTGTAAAAGTAAGGAAATCACAGTGGGTGTGTTTGTATTGTTTTTTGGGAAAGTAAAGGCATTATGTCATTGTTGCCTTTCATAACTCAAAACGGCCTTCTACTTGCAACAACATGGGCACGAGAATGTCTTTTGGCGATACTATGAGAGAGAGAGAAAGAGATGTCTGTTTGTCTGTCTGTCTGTCACCCTTTTTCTCAAATATTGCCAAACGGATCTTCGTCAAACTTTCAGAGGTTCATCAGTGAGTGCTGGAGAGTGTTTTAGGCCAAAAATATTTTTTGAATAAGAAAGTTCGATCTATTTGTATAGATCTCTCTGATCGAGCATACTCGGGCATTTTGCCTCTCGATGGCAGAAATAATCTACAGTGGTTGCCAGTCTCATTCGTGATTCGTGTGTCGCGTTGAACCGGTCTCCCCCCTAAGGCGGAGTGCACTTCATACCGTTCTGCAAGTATATTAGCAGTCGCTAATTCGTGCCTCATGGGCACGCTGCCATAGATGATTTTGTGGTTGCCAGTCCTATTGTAGATCGTGGTGTTTGCTTGAACCAGTCTCCCCCCTAAGGCGGAGTGCACTTCATACCATTCTGCAAGTATATTAGCAGTCGCTAATTCGTGCCTCATCTACCCGCTGCCATAGATGATTTTCTGACCCCAAATGGCTCAAATATCCCAGCAAGCTAGTACTCAATTTGCCGACCTCAGAAGGATGACAGGCTGAGTCAACCCCCTGGTGTGTATTAATTCAGTGGCACAGGACTTGAATCAAGGAATCGCTTGGATCCCAAGCCACTTACCCTATACCACTGACCAACAAGCAAGGCTTATATATTCATTTTTTTTTAGCAACGGTGTGTGCAGATATGATAGAAAATGTGCCCATTTTAGGTGCACCAAGATCAAGTATGTGGCCCATTTCGAAATTAAACGGTCAATCCTCAAGGCATTCACGCATGTTCAACTGCATATGTATTAGGACTGGCATGCCAAATTTCAGATTCCTACATCATTCCTAACACCAATTGGCAGGCTGCTGCAAGTGGCCAATTCCAACACATCGGGACCGGCTTTCCAAAATCGCTGTTAGCCTGGTGTTGTTAACCTGAGCAACACCAGGCCAATATATATTTGTATATATATATATATATTGTATATATATATATATATATATATATATATTATATATATAATATATATAATATATAATACAGTATATATATAATCGCTCTAAAGTGCCAAAGCTTTTGTAGCTATGTGAAAGGTAATATTAAATGATGCCCGACCCAAGGCCGGATTTAGGCATCGGCAAGCTGGGCAGTTGCCCAGGGGCTCCACAACCAGGGGGCCTCCACATATTTCATGAAAAAAAAATTGTAAGGAAAAATGTATTTGTGAGTGCCTGAATGGTAGTTGGTAGTTCGTGGAACAGATATAAGATATTCACTATAACAGAATATAAGATATTCATCTATCTCATTCTCTATTATATATAGAAGTTCAGATTCTTTGTTCTTGAAAATATACTTTATGGATGACTGTAAATATGTCTTATCACCTTTTTAGTATTCTAAGGTAGGGTGGGCCTCCACCACTGAAGGCTGCCCAGGGGCCACCACATGTCTAAATCCGGCCCTGCCCGACCCCATTCCTTAGTGAGTTTCGGGAAGTGTTTAAACACCCCCACCAAAAAATATGGAAAAACAACCAAATTTGATTTCTTCCAAATGTCAACAGGATTTGAAGAGCACCGGGTAACGCCGGGTAGCCCTGCTAGTAGTGTACATAGGAACCAGACACAAACCACCATGTGAGATATCAAGCGGAGTAATCCTGCCTTTTTACATAACGCGTGAAGCAAAAGGCAGGGTTAAGAAATTGGTTCCCTTTGTCTATCTGTCTACAAACGTCAATTTATGATCGAGAAACAACTTAATATCAATCAAATGTTATATTTTTAGCATGTATCAATCAGAAAACAAACCTTGAGATTAACAGTACTTTGGCTCTGAATTCGTCCTGACCACACATGCACAGAGAAGAGTGAGATCATTGTTTTTTTTACTCTGTCTGTCTGCCTGGCAATCAAACAAAATTGAAAATCATTCCAAACAGGAAACTTGCTGTTTTTAAGGATGTCATAAAGGACACAAACACGTTTACCACTGTTGATGCAGTGTCTTACACAGCCACTTTATTTAATACATCACATTAGTTATTTGTGCCTGTTGTTTGTGTCCTTTATGACATCCTTAAAAACAGCAAGTTTCCTGTTTGGAATGATTTTCAATTTTGTTTGATTGCCAGGCAGACAGACAGAGTAAAAAAAACAATGATCTCACTCTTCTCTGTGCATGTGTGGTCAGGACGAATTCAGAGCCAAAGTACTGTTAATCTCAAGGTTTGTTTTCTGATTGATACATGCTAAAAATATAACATATTATTGATATTAAGTTGTTTCTCGATCATAAATTGACGTTTGTAGACAGATAGACAAAGGGAACCAATTTCTTAACCCTGCCTTTTGCTTCACGCGTTATGTAAAAAGGCAGGATTACTTCGCTTGATATCTCACATGGTGGTTGTGTCTGGTTCCTATGTACACTACTAGCAGGGCTACCCGCGGTTACCCGGCTCTTCAAATCCTGTTGACATTTGGAGAAATCAAATTTGGTTGTTTTTCCATATTTTTTGGTGGGGTGTTTAAACACTTCCCGAAACTCACTAAGGAATGGGGTCGGGCAGGGCCGGATTTAGACATGTGGTGGCCCTGGGCAGCCTTCAGTGGTGGAGGCCCACCCTACCTTAGAATACTAAAAGGTGATAAGACATATTTACAGTCATCCATAAAGTATATTTTCAAGAACAAAGAATCTGAACTTCTATATAAATAGAGAATGAGATAGATGAATATCTTATATTCTGTTATAGTGAATATCTTATATCTGTTCCACGAACTACCAACTACCATTCAGGCACTCACAAATACATTTTTCCTTACAATTTTTTTTTCATGAAATATGTGGAGGCCCCCTGGTTGTGGAGCCCCTGGGCAACTGCCCAGCTTGCCGATGCCTAAATCCGGCCTTGGGTCGGGCATCATTTAATATTACCTTTCACATAGCTACAAAAGCTTTGGCACTTTAGAGCGATTATATATATACTGTATTATATATTATATATATTATATATATATATATATATATATATATATATATATATACAAAATATATATATATACAAATATATATTGGCCTGGTGTTGCTCAGGTTAACAACACCAGGCTAACAGCGATTTTGGAAGCCGGTCCCGATGTGTTGGAATTGGCCACTTGCAGCAGCCTGCCAATTGGTGTTAGGAATGATGTAGGAATCTGAAATTTGGCATGCCAGTCCTAATACATATGCAGTTGAACATGCGTGAATGCCTTGAGGATTGACCGTTTAATTTCGAAATGGGCCACATACTTGATCTTGGTGCACCTAAAATGGGCACATTTTCTATCATATCTGCACACACCGTTGCTAAAAAAAAATGAATATATCAAGCCTGGTGTTGGCTCAGTGGTTAGGGTAGTGGCTTGGGATCCAAGGATCCTGAGTTCAAGTCCCGTTGGCCACTGAATTAATACACCAGGGTTGACTCAGCCTGTCATCCTTCTGAGGTCGGCAAATTGAGTACTAGCTTGCTGGGATATTTGAGCCATTTGGGGTCAGAAAATCATCTATGGCAGCGGGTAGATTAGGCACGAATTAGCGACTGCTAATATACTTGCAGAATGGTATGAAGTGCACTCCGCCTTAGGGGGAGACTGGTTCAAGCAAACACCACGATCTACAATAGGACTGGCAACCACAAAATCATCTATGGCAGGCTGCCCATGAGGCACGAATTAGCGACTGCTAATATACTTGCAGAACGGTATGAAGTGCACTCCGCCTTAGGGGGAGACCGGTTCAAGCGAAACCACGAACTACAATAGGACTGGCAACCACTGTAGATTATTTCTGCCATCGAGAGCAAAATGCCCGAGTATGCTCGATCAGAGAGATCTATACAAATAGATCGAACTTTCTTATTCAAAAAATATTTTGGCCTAAAACACTCTCCAGCACTCACTGATGAACCTCTGAAAGTTTGACGAAGATCCGTTTGGCAATATTTGAGAAAAAGGGTGACAGACAGACAGACAAACAGACATCTCTTTCTCTCTCTCTCATAGTATCGCCAAAAGACATTCTCGTGCCCATGTTGTTGCAAGTAGAAGCCGTTTTGAGTTATGAAAGGCAACAATGACATAATGCCTTTACTTTCCCAAAAAACAATAACAACACACCCACTGTGATTCCTTACTTTTACAAAGCACTACTTTGGATGTTTCTGTGTTCTTCATCATTTTGGGTTTTTCCAAACCACGAACTCTTTACTCCAACCTAATTTGCAATTTCACAATTCAAATGGAATTTGTCAATGTCATACTTTTGTAGCAAACGAACCTTTGCAACTCTTTCACCTGTCTTGGTTGATTAATCTTATCCTACTTTTTATTTCACTGTAACCTACCTGCAAGACCTATAGTGGGGCAACTTAGCATAACAATTATGCATTTTGTGAGGAAGCCCCAAATTTGGCACACTAGTAGCCTATCATATTATGAACAGATTTGGATATTGGGCCATCTCAAAATTTTTGATGCAGTGGAAAATGGCTGCCACAGCCATCAGCGGCTGAATTTGAGATGGCCAATATCCAAATCTGTTCATAATATGATAGGCTACTAGTGTGCCAAATTTGGTTCTTTCCTCACAAAATGCACAATTGTTATGCTATATTTAGCTAAGTTGCCCCACACTAATGATGTTCTTCTTCACTATCTTCTTATGTTATCAATACAAGGCTATGAGCAGCATCACCGCTGAGGTCGTGGCTGTGCCATTGATGCAGTGCCCCCTGTGGGTTAGAGCAGGAATTTGTAATTTGTTCAGGGTACGGGGATAACTCACCAACTCTTCGCGAAAGACACGCGGGGATCTTTAAGGTCCATCAACTTATGCCTGCAGGAAGGTACGACGAGTTTGACATCCATCCGAGGGACAGCACACGCATTAATGCCTCGCCCTGCCTGTGGGTTACAAGTCACCAGGATGACAGTTTGATGGTTCGAATCTCGAACCCAGAATAGACTGCTCAGAAAGCAAGTGCACATAACTCTAGCCCGTCTTGCCAGCCACACTTAATGATCAATCCTCACGTTCGTAATGATTTTTTTTTTTTGCTCTGTACTTGTAACTGTGCAAGATCAAGCTTTATAGTTCAAGATTTTAATAAGCTTTTCATCATAAGAATAAAGATAATAACAAAAAATTTAATATCATTTAACGAGCCATCACATTTACGATGAAGTCGGTGTACCCATCCCAGCAAGTCTTCACCGTACTCGCCCACACCTCCACCTCCACTACCTTCCCACCCAGGCAGTTGCAGGTAGATCGGTAGGAGACAGGTGAGCCATTGTAAACGGCTCGTGCGTTGGTTCAACGTAAAAAGGCCTATAAACACGGTGACGGCAAATCGTCACGTGTTATCGGAGTTGTTAACCTACACATTACCTTTGTTGCACACGTCGACCGAGCGTCGATTGCGAATAGCCACGTAATGATGCAGCTTGTTTGTTCGTTTAAACAAGTGCGCCGTTTCTCGCACCCGACCGATTGCGCTTCATTAGTGGTGTCCGTGGCTCGCCGGCCCGCCATAGGCGGGTTTCGGGGCCTTGAAGGGCAAACACCCAGGATTCTGACAACTGCATGCTAATTAGGCACTGCACACGGTGTCCTTGTTAAACAGCCGTGGATATAGCCTATAGGTCAAGATGTATTCATTATAGCAATCTGTCGTCCTGCCTTTCTAATGACTGACACCTTCATGAGCTTTTTTCATGCCATTATCTTATAATGGAGAAATAAGGCCGTTATAACTCCCTGATTTATTTATTTTTCAATCCAAACATTCGTGAGTATTCTACCAAGGATAGCTGTTGAGAAATGTTTCTTTTCATGGTAATAACAATATTTAGAAGGGCACTCGGAGACCACATACCGCCACCATGCAATGCCTGATCCAGTAGAACATATCGGGCCCAAACATTTTTGAAATACACTACATGGCCAAAAGTATGTGGACTCCTGCTCGTCCAACATCCCATTCCAGAATCATGGGCATTAATATGGAGTTGGTCCCCTTCCCCCCCCCCTTTGCTGCTATAACAGCCCCCACTCTTCTGGGAAGACTTTCTACGAGATGTGAACATTGCTGCAGGGATTTGCTTCCATTCAGCCACAATAGCATTTGGGAGGTCGGCACTGATAGTGGGAAATTAGTCTGGCTCGCAGTCGGCGTTCCAATTCATCCAAGGTGCTCGATGGGTTGATGTCAGGGCTATGTGCAGGCCGGTCAAGTTCTTCCACACCGATCTCGATAAACCATTTCTGTATGGACCTCGCTTTGTGCACGGGGGCATTGTCATGCTGAAACAGGAAAGGGCCTTCCCAAACTGTTGCCACAAAGTTGGAAGCACAGAATCGTCTAGAATTCATTGTATGCTGTAGCGTTAAGACTTCCCTTCACTGAAACTAAGGGGCCTAGCCGGAACATGAAAACAGCCCCAGATCATTATTCCTCCTCCACCAACTTTACAGTTGGCACTATGCATTTGAGCAGTAGCGTTCTCCTGGAATCCGCCAACTTAGATTCATCCGTCAGACTGCCAGATGGTGAAGCGTGATTCATTACTCCAGAGAATGTGTTTCACTGATCCAGAGTCAATGGCGGTGAGGTTTACACCATTCCAGCCGACGCTTGGCATTACACATGGTGATGTTAGGCTTGTATGCGACTGCTCGGCCATGGAAACCCATTTCATGAAGCTCTCGGTGAACAGTGTTTGTGCTGACGTTGCTTCCAGAGGCAATTTGGAACTCGGTCATGAGTGTTGCAACCAACGACAGACGATTTTTCCACGCTACGCACTTCAGCTTCAGCGGTCCCGTTATGTGAGCTTGAGTGGGCTACCACTTCACGGCTGAGCTGTTGTTGCTCCTAGACATTTTCCACTTCACAATAACAGCACTTACAGTTGACGGGCGGCTCTAGCAGGGAGAAATTTAAACTGACTTGTTGGAAACGTGGCATCCTATGATGGTGCCACGTTGAAAGTCACTGAGCTCTTTAGTACGGCCCATTCTTCTGCCAATGTTTGTATATGGAGATTATATGGCTGTGTGCTTGATTTGATACACCTGTCAGCAATGGTGTGGCTTTAATAGTTGAATTCACTAATTAAGTGTTGTCCACTACTTTTGGCCTGTGGTGTATCGTGCTATGTATTGTTTCAGCCCAATCTCTCAAGGGTGAAGAATCACTTTTAAAAATTCGCAAATCCAGATTCCGATCTTCAGCAAAATCGAATCAATTTGTTCCTTGTCACACACTCAACATGTCCCCCAATTATCCGAATCCGTCCACAACTTTTTGAGATATCATGCTATGCAGCGGTTCTGTCCCCTCTCTCAATGGTGAAGAATCACTTAAAAATTATCGTAGCCGGATCCGGATCTTCACCAAAATCTAATCAGTTTGGCGCTTGCACACACCGAACCTGTCACTAAATTTCATCTGGATTCGTCCACAATTTTTGAGATATCCTGCACACAAACAGACAACAGACAAATGAAAATCACTCAGAGTGACACTTGGCGAATGAACAGCACTCGGTGGAGTGCATACCTCCACCAGCCTGAACAGTTTAAATTTTGAATCCCACTGATTGGTCGGATCTGAATCCAGATCTTAACCAAAATCGAATCGGCTTGTTCTGTCACCTAACCAACTCATCCACACATTTTTGAGATCTCATGCTACACTAGTTTTGCCCCACTCTCAACAGTGAAGAATCACTTAAAAAAACTCTCGCATCCGGATCCGGATTTGGAGCTTCACAAAATCAATCATTTGTCAGTGTCATACACCCAACATGTCACAAATTTAATCCAAATCCGTCCACAACTTTTTGAGATATCATGCAATATCGTTTTTGCCCCATCTCTCAATCGTGAAGAATCAGTTTAAAATTAAAATTTAATAATTCTCGTATCCAGTCTGGATTCGGATCTTCACCAAAATCGAATCAATTCTTCCTCGTGGCACTCCCAACCTTTTCACCAAGTTCTGTGTGAGTCCATCCATAACCGTTTGAGATATTGTGCTATATATCGTTTCTGGCGCTATCTCTCAATGGTGAAGAAACACTTTTAAAATTCTCAGATCTGGATCTGAAGTCGGATCTTCACCAAAATCAAGTGTTTGATGTCCTTGTTGGTGATCTACACCAAAAAATATTCAGAACGATTGCTTAAAAACTGTGGCTAAAAATCGTGTGACAAACAGACAAACAAACAACAAGCCGGTAGGCGGCGATGGGTCGCCGAGCATGGAAACTATAAGATATAGAGCAAAATGGATGTCAATAGGGATAGGGAATCACCTTAAGATTATGCATATCAAATCTCACCAGTTTCATCTACTGATACTACTCGGTATCCATTTGAAATGAAAAGTACCGAAAATGTGGTTTGAAATCGGAAATCCCCAAAGTTCGAGGGGTTGCGTGTGGGTGAACAAAGATCTAAATCGAAAATCCGGCTCGATTGTGTGCACAATGTATTCCAGACGATTAGTGTGAATTTTCATGACCATCCGACCATAACCCGAGGAGGAGTAGCATTTGGCGCGAAGGCACCTCCAGCTCTCGCATATTATGGATTTTTGCACTAATTGACCTTTGACCCCTGACCTAAGCGAAATCGGTCAATATGTCCTGAGGCAAAGTTGTAGTACTCATTGAGTACCCATGAACCTGCAAAGTTCATTCGTATCTGCACTCACCTGTCGCTAGGGGCTTCAATTTTTCGCGCATACCCATAATTGTAGGGGCGCTGTGGGTAAAGTATTCCATATATCACAAAAACCGGAATATATTGATAGAGCATCACCTGTAGATCATTCGTGCCAAATTTCATAACCCTACGTGGGATAATGGCTTTTCGGAATGATTTCGACGCGAACGGTACCGATTTTGAAGGTTTTTCGGTTGTTGCTAGGGAACCAAAGCGTCCCGACAACATCACAATTCCAAGCACTAGTAATAAGATCTACCTAGCACCCGAGTTTTGGTCAAAATCTGCCCACGTTTACTACCAATTATGCTGATGACAAACGAACAAACATCCAAACAAACAGACAGAATTACTGACAATAAGGTCACCTATTTCGGCGACCCAACAGAACGGGTGTGAAAACATAATCTCTTCACTTCGGTGGCAGAGGTAATTAATCCATTTCTCACAATGAAAAAAAAAAAAAGTAGAAAAAATAATCTTGGAACTATTTAACCTCTACATGACAGATTTCAAAACTTATATACCACTTTAACTTAACGTTGACAGGATGATAACGGATATGAATGTTTATTTTTAACTGTCGGATCGAAATACATCAACATAATGATGACGATGTAGTCGATTTTTCATTGATTAATTTGCTGTGCTTTTTGTGTGTGTTTTGCTGTGTCACGTGCAGTTTTGATAATTATCGGAATCCACCGATCCACTTGATACAACCTAATGGCATGATCCGGATCCAGTGAAACTAAACTCCATCTCAGTTTATATCATGTTTACCACGAGGTCCTCGTGATCGTAACACTGTTGTGTGGTTAAAAACAACTTTTAAAAATCAGTTCGTGCTCAAAAACGATGCTGCGCATTATCACTGTTACAGTAGTTACGTCTACTTCACTAAGTAGATTTTATACATTAAAACAAAATATTTTTGACGGGGGAGGGGGGGGTGGTACATTATCACCCCCCCCCCTCCTGAAATGGCAATTTCAAGTGCAGTGCCAGGATTAAAAAAAAAAAAAAACTCCAGAGCCAGGATCCAAAAAAAAAAATCTCAAAAATCCCCTCCCCCCATCACCCCCCACCGATCAAATTGCTCCTGGACCTGAATTTGCCTTCGAGGGTTTGCTTCCAGAAATAGATGGCAATTTGTTCAAGTAACCACACAACGGTACGATGGGAAGAGATGAGAGAGAGAGAGAGAGACGAGAGAAGAGAGAAGAGAGAGAGAGAGAGAGAGAGATAGAGAGAGTTCCTGGAGAAATTCCTGGGATGAGTTAATATCAGGCAGTGATGTGGGAAACCAGTCCAAAAGTGAGATGGTTGCCTTGCAGTCCTTGCCAATTTGCCCGAGTGAACTGCCAGATCTACCGTTGCTGATCGATCGAAGCAGTTCTCTGGGAATAGCCAGAGATGTTGACTTCCACAAGCATATGATGAGATGAACCAATCGAGTAGAGGTAGAGCAGGAGACTGTGCAGGGAAGTCTGTCATCACAAAATTCAGAAGGGAGGATTTGCAATGGGAGAAATCCTTGTCGGAAGAAGTTAGCTTTGAACTTGTGTCATGTTACCCGAAAACGGTGAACTTATAACAATGGGGAACCTCAAAATAAGTCATATAACAAAGTTTGAGTTGCTATATGCTGGTGTTTGCTCAATGGTTTGGGTGGTGGCTTGGATTCGGGGTCCTGAGTTCAAATCCGCCCCTCAGCTGTTGAAATAATACCAGTGGGGTTAACTCGACCTGTCATCCTTCCGAGGTCGGCAAAATGAGTGCCAGCATTGCTGTATACTGTGTCAGAGTGACAACCATCCAGGATTGTGCACAATAGCCAAGGAGAGCTTACGCAGCACCAACGCTCTCCACAGAGTATGGTCCCGATGGATGGATGGAGTTGCTATAAAAAGTCTTCAGCTTGTTCTGCCTAGGAATGTGTACATAGTGATGTTTGTCGGTAGGAGGCTTGCACGTATACAAGGTGTACAGACTAGTTACCTCCGCCACTGAAGGTGGACAGAGGACCAGAGTTATGTTATCACCCCTGTCTGTCTGTCTGTGAGCAGGGTATATCAAAAGGTTTTGGACGGATTCGGCCGAAATTTGAGGACAGGTTGGATGTGTAACAAGGGCGAACTGATTAGATTTTGGTGAAGATCCGGATCCCGATTTTGCCACTGTTGTTTTCGACGTTTGGCTAAAATCTGTTATCTTATCAATATGAAAATGGCCACATGGATTCATTGATTGGCAGTTGGTAATTAATCATTACCCCATCCCAGATGGGTGGAGATTACGTTTTCACCCGATGTGTGTCTTTCTTTCTGTTTGTCTGTGAATAAGGATATCTCAAAAAGTTATGGGTGGATTCAGACGAATGTGGTGGACAGGTTGGGTGTGTGATAAGACGAAATGCTTCGATTTTGGTGAAGATCGAGATCTGGATCCTAGAATTTTTTAAAGTGATTAAACATTGAGTAATCGTCAAAGGCGATTATATTATATATATATATATATATATATATATATATAATATATTATATATTAATATATATATATATATATATTCACATACCACGATATTTACCGAGAACCGCACACAAGATTTTCAGCGACGTGTTGATCATTTGCTTGGCAACCTGTACAGGTGATCACCAATATATGCAATCCACAGGCCAAACAGATATGTACCTTTAATTGGAACTTGCATTCACTTCAAACGGGTGACAATGTAAAAAATTAACTCTTAATACACATTAAAATAACATAATTTCCAAATTAAGTTGCTAATACCAAAATTGCCTGTTAATTGAAGTTCCTCAATTACTAATGAACCGAATCCCCCGAGAGGTCCATTGCACCTGTTCTGAGTGCGTGCAAGTAATTCATACCGTTTGAGGCTCGAGGAATGAGGCCGCAGCGCGGTGTGTGCGTGCCTGCGTGCGTGCGTGCGTTGCACCAATGCGACTTACGAACAAATTCTGGCTGCAGTCGAGATTGCCCGCAGCCCATATTTCTTAACTCGTTACATCATCTGAAAGGTAATTAAGTAGGTGCTTTGTACAAAGCATTTATTTTGCGGACGTCAAGAAACGGTTTGGGACGCATTTACGGAGAACTTGCAAGTGGGCGGCGTTGCGTGAGTCGAGCTACGATACGATGTTTGTGAGTTTTAATGGGGGTGCTCTTTGTCATGCCTATTCATTCCTCAGCAGAGGAGGAGGTGGAGGAGGTGGAGGTGAGTATGTGAGGGAGGGAAAGGGAAGTATGAGGGGAATATGATTGGGGGGGCGGGGAGTATTAGGGGGAAAGGGGCATAAGGGATGTGGACTGTGGAGGGAGGGTGCAAAAGAGAAGAAGGGTAAGGGGATGGGTGGGACTCTGAGAAGGAATGAAGAGGGATGGGAAGGGTGAGATATAAGAAAAAGAAGACAAGTTAAGCTTATTTCATATTTTGTACACACACGTACTCACTAAAAGGAATTGTTGACGTTTTATCCACTGTGACCTCAGCAGCCTTGAACTTCACAACCTTCCCTTTGAACTAGTCAATGTCTTTGCTTTCTTTCAGACTTGTTTTTTACCAACCATCAAAGGAGATTTTTAAGATGTTCTTTAATTATTTATTCGAGCCTATCTATCCTCGAAGAGTCGAAATGTTCTTTTTTTTTAGAATTGTAACTGAATTCCTGGTATCTGGTTCAGTAATGCAGTTCTTCAGAAAGTACTCACACCCTTCACTTTTTCACATTTTGTTGTCTTGCAGCCTGAATTTAAAATGGATTAAATGAAAAAAAATTTGTCGCCGATCAACCAAAAATGACCCATGATGACAAAGTGAAAACATGTTATTTTAATTTTTTACAAAATAATGAAAAGCTGAAATGTTTGCGTCATTAATAAGTATGACTTCAGCAGCAGTTATTAGATAAGGTCGGGCTACAGTTTAACATTGTTTCTAGGGGGGAAGAAAATAGAAGCACAAATTGCGGTTTCGCGATCTCTCGTTGTAGTACTTAAGGCCCTGTCACACCTTGACGTTTTAGCCAGCGTATGGCAAGGTCTCAAAATGTATTGTAAAACGCTCGCGTACGCTGAACTATTGATGTTTTTTTTTAAGTTTTGGCGTATATAAACGTGTTGGACGTATGCATAACGTATTAGTAACGTACACAAGAAAGTTTTAATCACATATAGATAACTATACCAACGAATGCTGAGCGTGTTGTCGGCGTTCACAACCTATGCCCAACGATAGTCTAACTTATGCAAGAGCATGGCAGCGTATCGCCGACGATCACGTGGCGTAGGCTATTCATAGCGCGGCTCGACGATTCAAATCATAACCGCACTAGACATCGAAAGTGTGAAGCCGCTGTCACACCTTGACGTTTTTAGCCAGCGTATGCCGACGTATGAAAAAATTTGCCGAACCAAGCTGGCACACGTCGAATACGTTATGGGTAGTTTTGTATACGTTAATAGCACGCTGGATACGTCGTAGTATGCTGGCATACGTCGTAGTACGCTTGCATATGTCGTTAGTACGCTGGGCACTACGTCGTCATATGTCGAGTACGTCGAGAAATTTTCAGCATATTGAAAATTTCTCGACGTACTCGACGTATGACACACATTCCGCATACGCTGGCATAAGTTGTAGGCACGCTACGCCGATCGTTGACCACACATCGACGTGTGTTTACTCATAAGTCGAAACACGTCAGGTGTCCCAGACTCCCTGTTTTTTTTTTGTTTTTTTTTTCGTATGACGGTGATGTTTACACTTCGATTTCTAGTGCGGTTATATTTAAATCGTTGAGCCGCAGCCTATTAATTATATTATATTATAACCGCACTAGAATCGAAGTGTTACATCACCGTCATACCAAAGAAAAAAAAAAACAAAAAAAACACTGAGCCTAACCATTACATTGACGTGTTTCGACTTATGAGTAACGTACAAGTAATGGTGTCGATGTGTGTCAACGATCGCGTAACGTGCCTACAAACCGTTACTCATAGGTTAGAAATAAGTTTCGGGTACGCTAAACTTACCTCGACGTGTTATGACTTATGAGTAACTTACAAGTAACGTGTGTCGACGTGTGTCAACGATCGCATAACGTGCCTAACAACTTATGGCCAGCATTATGAGGAACGTGTGAGTCATACGCTGGCATACGTCGAAAAAATTTCAAGCATGGAAAATTTGTCTAACACCTCGGCGTACTCGACGTATGCCAGCGTACAAAGACGGATGCCAGCATACTACGACGTATGCCAGCGTACTACGACGTATGCCAGCGTGCTTTAACGTATACAAACTTACCCATAACGTTTCCGACGTGTTGTGCCAGCGTTTTAGCCAAATTTTGCATACGTCAGGCATACGCTGGCTAAATCGTCAAGATGTGACAGGGCCTTTAGGGATGTAGTCTCTTGCGTTTTTTTAAGTTTTCGTAGTTCAGAAAATGGCTGAGAATAAATGCTTATGACTCCACTCCAGTAGTCTAGGAGTGTATCGTTGTGGACACATTTGAATGGGTGGCCATGTCTTTCCCTTATTCATCCCTCTCATGGAGTACTACCCGAACTCTATGTGATAAGACGACGATGGCTGTCCATTGGCTGTCATGCTGATCTGGTTTTATGAGGCTGATGCAATGTTGATTGGCTCCTGGCAAGATTGAATAATGTAATCGTATAGGATATTAAAAAACTGTATTGAAAAAAATCTCATTCAATTATGTCAATCTGGAGTTAAATAGGATAAAATTCGGAAAAAAGCGATTTCTTTCTAATGCAATATCTACACAATAAAAGTGTGGTGTGTGTGTGTGTGTTCCGTCCGTGTCCTTTATGCAAGCGCCACCATTTGACATAGAGCTACCACAGAAAGGAGTGCGTAGCGCAAGGGATCTGCACACAACACTTCATTTGACTGTACCTGCAGTTCGAGTGTGCGCAATTCCAGATTTTGGTGCATTTTGTTTTGTTGTTTTTTCCCGAAAATCGGTCCCGTCATTTCTGCCAAATCAGATCCCGTCATGTGCGGTAATGGTTGTTACAGGAAGTTAATGTGGCAATTGTTTTTTTGCAGTTTAAAAATCCCAACAACTTTACCATGCCACCAAAGAACGGATAAGTTGGCAGATCTACGTCAGCAGCCAGGAAAAAAAAGAAAAAAGAAGTCCTTGTGGTTTACATATGGCTTCTTGTGGTTCGTTTTCCATCTCCAAGTACTGTATAAGTTTGCTCTTTTTAAGATCCTTGGTTGTTTGTCGTTTTGTTTTCTCTCACGTTTAGGTTGCTTCACCAAATTACAACTTTCACATCCTTCATTTTATGAGCCAGTTCTTCTGTGAATCTGTTGAATTGTTCCATATCATCTTCTTCATCTACCTCCTCACTCACATCTGTTGTCACTGTCATTCTCTTCTGCTGATGTCACCAGACTCTATATCCATGTGTTGGTCGTAGGTTGAGAAACGCCGTGTTCCCTACA
>CM068964.1:44249884-44269884 GCA_035128595.1 Eptatretus atami
CCAGATGTACAAAGCTCATACAGACATACCCAAGAAGACTCGAAGCTGTAATCGCTGCCAAAGGAGCTTCTACAAAGTATTCACTCAGGGGGTCGAATACTTATTGAGGCAAGACATTTCAGCTTTTCATTTTTAATTAATTTGTAAAAATCTCTTAAAAACATGTTTTCACTTTGTCATTAAAGGGTATTTTGTGTAGATCGGTGAAAAAAATTTAAATTTAATCCATTTTAAATTCAGCCTGCAACACAACAAAATGTGACAAAAGTCATGGGGTGTGAATACTTTCTCAAGGCACTGTCGGTCTTTGATTAATAATTTTCTATGCTATAAACGCAAATTCCATGAACAATTATGAATCTATCATTGTATCATTTTGCATAAAAATCCAAAAAAAATTAAACAATCTAACCTCTTGAGCTCATAACAGCACACACACACACACACACACACACACACACACCACGTAATAGCTAGGTCAAAACGAGGTACACAATTGAGTTGTGTGCTTCACTACCTGTTGCAGCCCATCTGGCATTCACTTTGTTCAGAACTCTATCAGCTTAGATGATGCTGTTACTTCCAATGCATTGTTGGTGGGCAAGGTTGCTCGTTCTTGCCTTTTTAGTGCTTCTTACAGACATTCTTTTACCTGACGGAATGCAGATTTGTCTGATGAAGAAAGATTCGGTGACAAACAAACTGTACAGCATCCCAAAAGTACTTATTTGGGAGTTGCACGCTTCATTCACCATGCAGTACCATGCATCAACGTCAACAATGCTTTCCATTGTGTTTCCTCACAAGGTGCATTCTTTGAGGTGTGCAAACAAACATTAAGTAATTCCTTAGGCTAACAAATTTTAGTTCAACTAATGTAATCATATAACTCCTCATAATTGTGTATCTTTCCAAAAACGTTCACAAGCTCCTTTGATCTTTTGTTGTAACTTTTATTGATTAGCACTCATTGACACAACCGTGACAAAATCATTTTCATATTCCTATGTTTTTGCTCCTGGAAACAGGACATCCTGCACCTGCTGGCAATTCCTGTGACCTGTTTGACTTTCTCTCGTGTTCATAAACCTCTTCCTTTGTTATCTATCCCTGCTGTATCCTCACATAATATTTATACTTTGAAATGAAAACCTGCTGAGGAAGCATTGCCAAGATCAACGTGTGATGGAGATAGGATATTGTGAATGCTTGCTATATTATAAGGAACATCTATATCCCCCTCCCTCACCACCCTTTTCAACCCTCCCTCTCACCCTTCCATCTCTCTCTCTCTCTCTCTCTCTCTCTCTCTCTCTCTCTCTCTCTCTCTCTCTCTCTCTCTCTCTCTCTCTCTCTCTCTCTCACACTCTCTCCTACCTCCATCTCTCCACCCCTCTCCTTCACTTCCTCCTTCCCTAATTCCCCCATTTCCACCCTCTCATGACAAGGATTATCTGAGGTGGTTTGCCATTGCCATTCCAGTTGTCAGAGGAGGAATATGGAATTTATTTAGGATCTTGGTGATATCTCACCTACTCTTCATTGAATGGCATAATGGGATATTTTGCATTAACATGTCCATTGTCCACTCAAGGGACAGTACACTCATTTATGTAACCATGGTTGTGAAGCACCAATCCAGCAGTTTATAGTTGCGTCAGGAATCAAACCCAGACCAACAAGGTCAGAGACAAGTGCGCTACCTCTGCGACATCCTGTCAGATCATAAGGGACATATTGATTAAATTACTGAGTTAATCTGTGCATCTACTTATATTTGCTGGTGGGCATCATATCCGGTAATGTACAAAAGTTTAGGTTATTTCACTTTTTTGGTACTATTCCCCATTAAACATTTGTGGAAAGTTAGAAGTGTGCAATATACAGTAGGAAAATAATAATACAAATTTGTGTGAAAATCAATTTCATATCATAGTTACCTTTAAGAATATCAAATAAATTGGGAAATTGAAAAGGTATATTTTTGCGATTATACAGGGTACACCAATAGTCATGACTGCATGACTTTTAGTTGCAGGTCTTCAATCATTGTAAAATGTGCTGAAAAATCTCCTCCAACATCTCCAGATTTATCAGCTCCAGACTCTTTTATCTGGGGCTACCTGAAGGACAGGGTATACCGTGCAAAACTTAGGACCTTACAGGAACTAAAGGACAATTCCGTCACAAGTTTTGGCAGACCCTGTATATTATATAGGGTGTTTCAAAAAGACCCGTACAACTTCGGTTGTTAATATATTTAGTACCACAAATGCTGAAATGATACTCTTTGGTTTATATAATACAGAAACTCGTAAGGTTTTGTGCACACCATCAATACACTTCAATATGACCTCTGTTTGTCACACGCAAGACATCAAGGTGCTACACGAGTTCTTGCCATGTTCGGCTCAGCATGTTGTTGTCCACCAGTGTGCATGCAGTTGTGATCCGAGAATGAAGATCCTGCAGGTTTACCACCTTGGTGTTGTAGAGATCATCTTTGACAAACCCCCACAGAAAAAAAATCAAGGGGGGTTATGTCTGGTGATCATGGGGCCAGACGGTTGGTCCGTCTTAGCCAATCCAGCGACCTGGAAAATTCTCATTCAGGACGGCTCGAATGACTAAGGCCCAATGAGGAGGAGCTCTGCCCTGTTAAAAAATGATATCGGGTTGCAGGTCTTCAATCTGGGGGAAGGCGAATCCTTCCAACATGTTCATATAAATTGTTGAGGTCACTGTATCCTCGGCAAAGAAAAACAGACCCACCAAGCGGTCATGGAGAAGGCTACACTACACATTGATCTTTGGACCGTCGTGTATGTGTTGACTGACAATGTGTGGGTTTTCAGAGCCCCAGGTCCTCCACATTGTGCTGGTTGACCTTCCCCGATACATGAAAGCAAGCTTTGTCTGTGAACATGATCTTTTTCAGGTCATCTTCGTCACCCTCTTTGTGACTGAGCATTTCCAAGGCAAACGTATTGCATTTCGGTCCGTCATTGGGTTTGAGTTCCTGCAGAATCTGCACCTTATTGGCATAAATCTTCCGTCTTTTATACAAAATCCTGTGTGCAGTCATGGTTGGTAGTCCCAGTTCTCTGGATGTACGTCAAATTGATTTTCTGGGACTTTGTTGAAATGATTCACCCACTCGTTCAACGTCTGCTACACTTGTGATTGGTCAACCAGTACATTGTCTGTATCTGACAAGTTCCAATCTCCTTAAATCCATTGTACCACTCTCTGATACTAGTCCACGATGGCCGATTCCTTCCATATCTTGTACGGAAATTACGCTGAAGTTGCGTTTTGGATCTCGTTTCAATGAACCATTCAACGCACTGTGCTTTCTCCTGTGGAGTCACCATTTTCTTTCACATTAAACCACCAGACCTGAAAATAAAGAAAACTTTATGAGTTTCTGTATTATCTATCTATAATTCCAGCAATCTGTGTGTGTGTGTGTGTGTGTGTGTGTGTGTCTGTGTGTGTGTGTGTGTGTGTGTGTGTGTGTGTGTGTGTGTGTGTGTGTGTGTGTGTCTGTTGTGTGTGTGGTCTGTGACTGCTGTTTCTCGACAACCACTGGTCCGATCTAATTGAAACTTGCCAGGTATATTGCTGGGGACCTGACTATGTGCCTTTTCAATGTTTGATATTAATCGGACAAGAGCTTCCCAAGTTATGGCCCTTTATTTACCAAACCAATAACAGGACACGTTGCTGCGTAGGCGTGGCCGATGGGGAAAGGGCGCATTTAGTTACCAATGACAGGACACGTTGCTGCGTAGGCGTGGCCGATGGGGAAGAGATCCTCAGCCGCGTTCCCCATTACGGGTTACAACGTACGGCTTCCGGATAGTGATGACTTACTGTATTCTAATAATTTCTCGATTTTTATGCGCATTTATAGATTAAACACAATGCCCCAATCCAGTCGTCGTTTACGAGAGCGAAGGAACGGCCTGTGTGGTTGTTTGAAAGTTTTTTTTTTGTTGTTTGTTTTTGGGGTTTGCACGTACGGCCATGCATGTACGGCCACGCATGTACGGGCACGCACGTACGGCTATGCACGTACGGGCACGTGAGAGTGAAGGAACGGCCTGTGTGTTGTTGTTTCTGGCACGCGGTTTGAAAGTTTTTTTTTTTTTGCACGTACGGCCACGCACGTACGGCCACGTACGTACGGGCACATACTAGTATAAACCAAAGGGTATAATTGTATCATTTGTGGTACTAAAAATATATATATATATATACAACAATGTGTTTCAGGTCTTTTTGGAACAACCGTATTATTATGTGCTAGTAATATCGACTTACCACAAATAAAATATGCATGAAACGGTTTGTCGATTTTTGTGCAGTAAATAATAATAAATTACTTAAGTAATCAACACCCATTATATTAATGTGAATTACAAGAAAGCACAATATAAGTTACAAATTTGTGACTGTGAAATTTGTTTTCATCAGCTTCCTTCCTTGCTTGAATGTCTATGGGTAGGTTCAGAATGGTGCCAAGGAAGCAACTTTCAACAGAACATTGTGTGAAGATCCAAACTCCGTGAGAAGAAGGGCACACTATGAACAAAATAGCAGAAAAGCTGAAAATCTCCTACAATGGTGTGAGTTACACTTTGCAATGCCTGAAAGAAACTTGCTTGGTGAAAGAAAAGAAAAAGAAAGAAAGAAACAAGACAAGAAAAGGCCAGGAAGACCCAGAACCTCCCCAAGGCAGGACAAACAATTGTAGTTGCTCAGCTTAAATGATGGATGAAAATCAAGTCAACAGCTGACAAATGAAATGAGAGAAGCCAAAACATTAACATCTCATCCAGCACTGTGCGCAGAAGGCTGATTGCAGCAGGTCTCCATGACAGAGTTGCAGCAAATTAACCACTGCTGAGATCACAGAATAAGGTGAAAAGACTGTCATTTGCAAGGCAACACCATTATTGGGTGACTGAACAATGGAATCAGGTACTCTGGGCTGATGAATCGAAGTTTGAATTTCTTGGATGTAAGAAATGCCAGTTCATATGATGAAGAACTTGAGAATGTTACAATATGCAATGTTTGTAGCCTACTATTAAACATGTGGGAGGCTCTGTGATTGTCTGGGATTGCAACTCAGCTTTTGGTGTCAGAAAACCTGTTCAAATCAAAGGGACTCTAATAAAAGAGAAGTACAAGCAGATACTGCAGCACCATGTTTTTCCTAGTGGAAATCGTTTAATTGGAAGAGGATTCATTTTCCAACAAGATGATCCAAAACACACTTTCAATATAGTAAAACAGTATTTGGAGAAGAAGGTTGAAGTTGATGTGCTCCAAGTGTTAGAATGGCTGCCTCAGAGTTTGGACATGAGTCCAGTAAAAGCCATATGGGATAACTTGGAAACACAGAGGATGAACCCAACTAACCTTACAGAACTGTGGGATGTACTGCAGGATATTTGGCACAATATTCCTGTAAGAATGCTTCAGTCGTATGGGTAAAAGCATGGGTAAAAGAGTGATGGCACTCAATAAGGCAAAGAGTAGACACACAAAGTATTGACTGATATGACAAAATGACACTGTTGTTGTTATTACGCCCACACATGCGAAGTGAAAAGCGGGGTTAAGCAATTGGTTCACTTCGTCTGTGTCTGTCTCCAAATATCAGTTTATGATTGAGGAACAACTTAATTTAAATTGAATGGTATATTTTGAATATGAATCAGAAAATGAACCTGTAGTTTCACAGTACTTTGGCTCTGAATTTGACCCGATCGCACATGCATAGAAAGGAGTGAGCTGATATTTTTACTCTGTCTGCCTGTCTGTCAATCAAACAAAATTGAAAATAATTCCAAACAGGAAAATTACTGTTTTTAAGGATGTCATAAAGGACAAAAACAACAGGCACAATTAACTAGTGTGACGTGTTAAATAAGGTGGTGTAAAAGATGCTGCAGCAATGGCGGTAAACTTTCGAAAAAAGTTTTTTTTTTCTACAACCTTTAAAATCATAACGGTATTTTATTTCAATTGAATTCTATACCTGAACACTGGAGAACACAAATCGCATTTTTGGCACTTTCAAAACTCTTCCATTTAGCAGTACTCAGACCAAATATTAGGGCATTTTACATCATCATGACCAACCAATACTTTACACTTGCAGACCTGCCCATGTCCTTGCTTCTCAATCCTGTCTGGGGTAAGGTGTTCAATAACAGTCTCGTTTACTTAAGCAGTTTGTTTCACATGCATTTATAAAAGCTGCTAATTTACAATAATAAACAGACTGTTATCACTGTTGAGAAATTTACCCGAATGTCTGAATATAATTGGAATAACACAAACTTTTGCGAAGTACTGTGTATGTATTTGTTACACTGTTAAGTACAATATTTAATCTGATTGTTAAATTTCCCCTTATCAACATGAAGCAGATGAAATAGCCAGCTTAATATTCCTTCCATGTAATGGAGTCCCATGGCATAATGTAAGCCTGGTGTTGGCTTAGTGGTTAGGGTGGCAGCTTGGGATCCTAGCCTTCCAGGTAATGGAGTCCCATGGCATAATGTAAGCCTGGTGTTGGCTTAGTGGTTAGGGTGGCGGCTTGGGATCCTAGGGTCCTGAGTTCAAGCCCTGTTGGCCGCTGAATTAAAATACACTAGGAGGTTGACTCAGCCTGTCATCCTTCCGAGGTCGGCAAATGAGTACCAGTGACCAGTGTACTGGTAAGGGGGACACTGCATCAGTGGCATAGCTGCGTCCCAACCAATGATGCCACAGGCTGCACTCGATAGAGAGAGATGGAATAATGTACATACTGTGCTCCTAATGTAAACGAGAGATCCCAGGTTTGATTCCCAGATGGGGTGAAAGCTTAAGCAAGTTTCCTTACTCTTAACCCTGCTGTTTACCAAACAGTAAGTAGAGGCTTTGTAAAATGGCCCTTAGTTTCTAATCAACTACCTCACCTGGAGTTGGATCAAACCTCACCCCATCAGACTAGTTTTCCATTGTAAAGAAAACCACAGTATTCAGAAGAAACTCCACGAAACAATAAGAATCGCAGCAGCATCATTTGTGACAAACATTGTCCGAGGCAGTTACCGCCTGGTTTACATATGTGACAAGACTGGAATACCTGGGAAAAAAATAAATAAACAACTAACATTTTGCAAATAATGATTGAAAATGAGAATAATGGTTGTGGGAATTCATATATGTAACACATACATATTATTCAAAGGTCAATTTGTCATGTGCTTCAGCCATGACATCTATTCCTAAAAGGAAACGTGTCTGTCTGTCCGTCCGTGTATCCGTCACACTTCATTCTCAAGGATTCCTGCCATCAAAGAATACTTTAGTAAGAATGGTACCATGGAAAGCTAATAATTGATGCACTTGATTGAAAAGCTAAGAATTGATAAACCTGGAACAAAAATTTGTGTCTCTTTAATCATAATTATGCCTGTTTTAAAAGCCTGTCTTTCCGCGATTGAGGAAGAACAAGCAGGAATGGGAGCTTAATGCAGCGGCTCAAATGGTAACATTTCTTATACTATGACAACAGGGTCCCTTAAGGACACAGAGGAAGCACACAAAATTATACATAGTAATAATTCTCGAAGCAATAGAAAAATGTATAAAACTACATGGAAGGAGTACACAAACAACAATAACCACAACCACAGCAGCAAGAACAGCATGTTATAAAATATCATTTATCGCATGTTACATCCTCATTGAGATTCACAGGTAGACATGCAATATATATGTGAAGTACAACATGCTGTGTTTTGATTAAACCAGTCAGCAAAAAGACGGATAGGTACGCCTAGTAACACAAAAAAGAACATTGGACTGCCTGTCCTGATGCTCACCTGGATCAGGAGCAAGTCACACAAACCCCCCGCAGACCTTCGACCCTGAATTTATTGATGCTGTGAACAAACTTAGGTACATCACGGGTGATGAAGGTTGTAGCTAAGTTTTATTAAAATAGTGTGTGTGTGTAGTTTCCAACAAGAGAGCAAATACTTATTTTGTGGGGTCAACCCAATCACCCCCACCCCAAGAGACCCCCTTGATGAGCGCAGATTTTTATGCAGACAATAAACTTTGGTACATCACGGGTGATGAAGGTTGTGGTCAAGTTTCATCGAAGTCGTGTGTGTAGTTTTGGAGAAGAGAAAATACCTATTTTGGGGAGTCAAAACCCTCCTGTAGACTCCTTTAATGAGCGCAGATTTTGAAGCGGTTGATACACTTTGGTACATCACGGGTGATGAAGCTTGTGGTCAAGTTTCATCAAAATTGTGTGTGTAGTTTCGGAGAAGAGAGCAAATACCTAATTTGTGGTCACCCACCCCCATAGACCACCTCAATGAGCGCAGATTTTGATGCAGTTGATCAACTTTGCTACATCACAGGTGATGAAGGTTGTGTGAAGTTTCATCGAAATCATGTGTGTAGTTTCCGAAGAAGAAAGCAAATACCTATTTTGGGGGTCAATACACCCCCCCCCCCCCCGGACCCACTTAATGGGCGCAGATTTTGATGCAGTTGATCAACTTTGCTACATCACAGGTGAGGAAGGTTGTGTGAAGTTTCATCGAAATCATGTGTGTAGTTTCCGAGAAGAAAGCAAATACCTATTTTTGGGGTTCAATAAACCCCCCTCCGCCCCCCCCCCACCCACTTAATGAGCGCAGATTTTGATGCGGTCAAAAACTTTGGTGCAACACGTGCAGTGAAGGTTGTGGTCAATTTTCATCGAAATTGTGTGTGTAGTTTCAGAGAAAAGAGCAAATACCTATTTTGAGGGGTTAACCCCCCCTCCCCGCCAGACCCCTTTAAAGAGCGCAGATTTTGTTGTACTCGATACACTTTGCTCCATCACGGGTGATGAATGTTGTGGTCAAGTTTCATCAAAATCGTATGTTGTTTCGGAGGAGACAAGAAATACCTATTTTGGGGGGATCAACCCTCCTCCCTTCCGTAGATCCCATAATGAGTGCAGATTTTAATGCGGTCGACAAACTTTATTACATTATGGAGTGATGAAGGTTGTGGTCAAGTTTCATCAATGTCGTGTGTGTAGTTTTGGAGAAAGAGAGCAATACCTATTTTTTTTTGGGGGGGGTGGGTGTGGTGTGTTGGACCCCTTCCCCCATAGACTCCCTTATTGAGCGCAGATTTTGATGCGGTGAATATACCTTTGTTAGGCATCAGATATGAAGCTTGTGGCCAAGTTTCATTAAAACCGTGTGTTTGGTTCAAGCGATTATGACTGAAGTGTTTACGGACTGACTCACTGTGACTGACTCACCTAAGGACGCTGCTCGATCGGAACTATGTTCCAGGTGAGCTAAAAATGAGAGCATCGGCAGTGTTTGGGCCATATCAAGGAACAATGTTACTCCATCACAGAAATGTACACAGTTGAAGTGCAAAATTAAAAGGTGAGACAAGGACGATTTAAACTAGATCGGCACTTGGTAGAACATAATTTTGCCTCGTGCCCTCATTCTGAACAAAAATACCATCGTTATCTGAACACACTACTCTTACGGCCCACTGCTAATATGGCCCATATACTCATATCATCCATGCACCGATTATGTCACATACATTGCCATTGTCCGTAGCTTTATTGATTGATTAGTAAGATATATAACAACCACTTTTGTGAACATTAAGGCTAAATTGCATAAATGAACGTGAATATGAAAAAAAATTTCAAACTATATTCCCCATTGCTGGTCGATCACAGGTATGAATTTTGCATTGATCTGTTAGGCGGTTCTGGAGAAGAGGATTTTTTTTAACGTTTATATTTTCAAGATCAACCCCTTCACTGTGAGACTAACAATACTTGAAATTCCATAAAGTACTTTTTAACAACACATTGGGATGTTTGGTATTTCCATGTGAGTCCATGAAGATCAGACACATTGATCCAACACCCCAAAACAATGTTGATTTGTCCATTGTCTGTTAATTTCTGCAAAAGTATATTTCTGTCTATAAAACGTATATTTCTCTTGAATGGGATAAATGGACAATCTCCTCCATTGGCCTTTGGGGGAAATTAAAAATTCTGGAACTTTATATATCACTAGATGACCCGTGAAACCGTGGGTTCGTTGTGACAGCGGTTGATAAAAAAATCATTTAAAAAAAACAAACAAACAAACAAAATAAAAACCAATGTCACCCCAGGGTGACCAGTATCTTGCCAAAATGTGAACATGAGTGACTTATTTATTCGATTAAATTACTAAAAAAATAAGGGTTTCGTTGACCTTGATGCTTGACCTTTTTGTGACCTTGACCTTTGACCTTGACCTTTATATTTTTCGTACGGTTATGGTATCTCTCCAGGACCGTTGTACATGAAATATCAAGAGATTTTGATGAGAACTGAGGAAATAAAATTTTCATGAAATCCGTTTTTTCGTCATGACGTCATTAATGACGTCTAGCGTCAAACTTTTGACAGATCTGGGAAGCACTTATCAAGCGCTTTCATATGAGGTATTACTCGATATGGTATCTAAGATTTCAAAATTTGACCTTGGGGTCAAAAACTTTCGACCTCCAGCGCTAACCATGAAGGTCAAGGCCGATCGCCACCAAAAATTAATCAGCTGAGCGCCAGACCATGAACTATATTCCATGAAGTTTGAAAGACGATCCGATCAAAATTACTCAAAAAATAAGGGTTTCGTCGACTCCCCTGATTTGCGACAAAGTGACCTTGACCTTTGACCTTGACCTTGAAAATTTTATGCGCTGAAAGGGACTCTTTAGGACTCTGATATGCGAAGTTACAAAAATTTCCAATGATAACTGTGCTCTGCAGAGTGATCGATACGTGATTACAGACAAACAAACAAAAAAAAAACAATATAAGCTGACTAACATATCGTCCAAAAACTTCGTTTTGGCAAGATAACAAACAAAAAAAAACCAATGTCACCCCAGGGTGACCAGTATCTTGCCCAAATGTGAACATGAATGACTTATTTATTCAATTAAAGTTACTCAAAAAATAAGGGTTTTGTCGACCTTTTGCTTGACCTTTTTGTGACCTTGACTTTGACCTTGACCTTTATATTTTCGTACGGTTAATGGTATCTCTCCAGGATCGTTGTACATGAAATATCAAGAGATTTTGATGAGAACTGAGGAAATAAATTTTCATGAAAAATCCGTTTTTTCGTCATGACGTCATCAAATGACGTCATAGCGTCAAACTTTTGACAGATCTGGAAAGCACTTATCAAGCGCTTTCATATGAGGTATTACTCGATATGGTATCTAAGATTTCAAAATTTGACCTTGGGGTCAAAAACTTTCGACCTCCAGCGCTAACCATGAAGGTTAAGGCCGATCGCCACAAAAATTAATCAGCTGAGCACCAGACCATGAACTATATTCCCATGAAGTTTGAAGACGATCCGATCAAAATTACTCAAAAAAATAAGGGTTTCGTCGACTCCCCTGATTTGCGACAAAGTGACCTTGACCTTTGACCTTGACCTTGAAAATTTTATCGCTGAAAGGGACTCTATAGGACTCTGATATGCGAAGTTACAAAAATTTCCAATGATAACTGTGCTCTGCAGAGTGATCGATACGTGATTACAGACCAAAAAAATAATAAATAAATAAATAAAATTAAACATACAGCTGACTAACATATCTTGCAAAAACTTCGTTTTGGCAAGATAAAAACGATAGCTCCAGTGAACTATACCGCTGAGGTCGTTTGCATTGATCAAAATCCCGAAGAGTACTTGACTAAATCGGGAATTTATTTATTAATTTTTTTTTCGTTGCCGGATTTGAACGAAACTTGATATTGCGCGTCAATGTGAAAAAAAAAGGAGAAAGAAAGTCGAATAAATTATTGTGCGTAATCTTCTAAACACAATTTTATTTATTAATGAACACGGAAGTATTAGATCAAAATGGCGATGTTTATTTTATGCTTAAAAATAATTGTTCTTGTCTATTACTAAATGTTTGAGATTTTTTAATAAATCATTTCAAGAAAAGAAAAAAGATAGCTCCAGCAACTATACCACTGAGGTTGTTTGCATTGATCAAATTCTCCCAAAAGGGACTTGATTGAATCGGGAATTGATTTTTATTAAATTTTTCGTTGCCCAATTTGAACGAAACTTGACACTGCATACCGCAGGAGAATGATGAGTAAGGTGCCCCTAAAATTTTTTGTGCGATCGTGTACCGTTTTTGCTGTATTTCAGGAACATATATATATATATATATATATATATATATATATATATATATATATATATACAAGATGAGAGTTTTAGTAATATACTAGATGACCCGTGAACCCGTTGGGTTCCTGTTGTGACAGCGGTTGATGAAAAAAATCATTTCAAGAAAAAAAAAAGATAGCTCCAGCGAACTATACGCTGAGGTGTTTGCATTGATCAAATTCTCCCGAAGAGTACTTGACTGAATCGGGAATTGATTTTTTAATTATTTATTTCGTTGCCACGATTTGAACGAAACTTGATACTGCACACCGCAGGAGAATGGTGAGTAAGGTGGCCCTAAAATTTTTGCGCTATTTTGTTCCGTTTTGGCTGTATTTTGGGAACATACATACATGCATACATACATACATACATACAAGATGAGAGTTTTAGTTATATATATATCGATAGCTAGAAGATAGATATAGATGGATGATGTCATTCCAATACTCTCTCCGTTAAATAAGCATTTGTCAGTAAATGGAAACTAAACTTGACTTTCACTAAGTGTGTATGTCTCCCTCTGATCTACTACTCCTACTACGACTACTACTACTACTACTATTACTACTACTACTACGATTACACACTGCCTTAAAAGCCCCAATTAATCCCACCTTCTTGTGTATGTTGGCCAAGGGGAAAGTTTAGCCAGTCTTTATTGTTTTGCTAACCTCTTGTCCATTATCAAATTTGTTTTTATTTTATATACTGATGTGGAAAATGTGCCACTAAGCAGGCAATGTTGCATTTCCCATTCATTTCTGCCCATGATGTTTGCTCAGTCGCACCACTGACAAAGGGCCAACGCACTTCCTAGGTTTGACAATGCCTCGGGGGAAGTCTGGCATTCCCTCAGGCACAACCGTAAACGTTCATATTATGAAAGAGGCCATCAGGTTGGTGGAGGAACATAAGTAGATGTATCCGGGTATCCCTATGCGTTGCAAAGGGTAAATTAACTTGCACATCGTGAACCAGGTCCCATTCTTTTCACGTACGTGTACGAGTACTGTATTACGTTCCTCTGCCCATGAAAAAAGATTACATATCTATCTGGGAATTAATAGTGTCAATATTTATTTTGTGCATTGAGAGTTTGGAAGTTGGTGCTGTCTGTGGCCCTCGTTATTCAAATGTCAGTTCATTTTACGGGACCATTAACATCAACTATAGCAGACTTAGACCAGATAGATAATCAGGTGGCACGAATTTGAAACGTAGGCAAGGTTATCGGCACAAATTGGCTTGCTGGCATACTCTTTGAATGATGCAGTGGGATATTTACATGCTTAAGCAGCTACCAGCAGATGAGACAGTTGGCATATCAATTATTCCAATGTATGGCCTAATGTTAGTATGTGATTTGTTATTTCATGTATTGTCAATAGCCAGGGGTATATCATGTCCATGTTAGTCTCAATGACCATTTCACCATGATCCACTCTCAAGAAGGGCTGAGTGATTCGGCCATTTTAATTAGTCACGAAACTTTGAGGTGCATGGAAATAGAAATGGATGGTTTGAGTATTCAATCGTTGGAAGAAAAAAAACTGATTTAAAACAATCTGCCTTGTCTTGAGCAGAATCTGCAGTAAATCTGTTTATGGCTATGGAGGGAATAGAGGGTGAAAGTACACCAGAGAATGACTTGACAAGGAACCACATGGATTACGAGAAATTAGACTGGTTGGAGAGTTCTACCTTAAGATTATCTAGATTAAGTTTACTGACTCACCTGACAATGTACAAACATTTGTTGCAAGCCTTCTGAAATGATCGAAGATTGTCACGGATCTGGTTCACCATCCTTATAGAGGAGGAAATCTGCTTGACAGCAACTGCCTTGCCACAAGACTCTATTAATCAAGGCTGGGACGATGGAGAGTGCCATGGCCATATTATGCGTGCCTTCTGATTTAATGATATTTACACTGCCTAGAGATATGTAAGTTTTTATTTTATAAAATTTGCTTCAGGTATTTGCTGTCATGTGTTTAGGGATGGCGACCGCTCACAAGCGCAATGAGATTACCACGCCCAATTAAAAGCGTAACCACACCACAAATCATGGGGTCAGTTTGTACGTGGCCTGGAATCCTAATGGTTGGAGTAAACACACCATTCTACCAAATACTCGTGAAATTGGACTTATGTCTGAATGCCCTAATGTTGGAAGTAGAAAATGAACACTTTACTGCTTATTTACACAGAATACCCAAATTACCTTTAACTTGTCCTTAACTGATCAATTACACAAAAGTAACAGTTCACCAAAAAGCCGCAACGCAATCTCTGAATTCTGAAACTACGTTTGCAGTCAGGGTATGTGGGCATATTGAAAGGTTATAACAAGCATGCGTTGATCGCCTTGTTGGTGCAGTGAGAGGTAGAGGCAGTTGCAACTTATTTTCAGTGAAGCAGTCGATGATAGAGATGATGGTGCAATGAGCAGTAGAGATAACAGCATCAAATTTTCAACAAAGGCAATTGTGAAGTAGAGAACAAAGCATCAACATAAATTGACATAATTACAAGGTCTATGCAGCACAGTGAAACGAAGAAATGGTGCTTTGTTTAGCATAGCTGTGCAAAGTGTCCCGGTTTAAATCCCAACATTTGCCTCACCATTGAGAATTCCTCTTGCTTTTCGATTGGTGATGAATCGCCAGCTCTCGATGAATGGCTCAACGGAAATGCAAGTCATGCCGAAACCATGCCACAACCGATGATTCTCCAAATAGCTGAGTTGGTCTTCACTGAAGCTGGGGCTCTGATGAATTCCAAGCCCCCCTCTATATCACAATGTGCAGTGGGCCAAGCAATGGGAAGTAATCAAGTTGAAAATGCCAGCAATATGTGACTTTCAAAGTGATGTAATCCACCTCAAAATAGTTGGTGTGCATGCGCATAACCTCTTAGCAGCAATGTTGATTGGGGCATGTTTCCGTATTTTGTGTGTGCGTGAGATAAGGTTTGTTACCTAAAATGGCTCACAAAGCTTCTAAAAGAAGCTGAAAATACTTGGAAAAGTACCTTAGTGAATCAATCTGTCCCTCATGGGTCGACACCAATGGAATACCTTACCTGCCTCAAGCAGATGTCTTGCCCCAATCTACTACAACCGTCATGATGTAAAACGCCACTTTGATAAGGAAAAAGTCAAACAGAAGTTTTCTCATGATCGGCTTTCTCAGGCAACACTTCTGCCATTGTGATCATGAGATCACGTTTTGATAGCACCTTTCCCTGGGTTTAAACAGTGGTCACCAACAGTAGTCCTGAAACATAACGAATTACCACATTCATGTCGTTCAGTCTGGTGACCGCCGATACCGACGTAAAAGACAACATCTACGCATGGCTACCAAGGCTACCAATCATGCAAGCTGCTCACCGACAGAAGAACTGTGTCGAGATTACTCAAGTGATGCAGAAACCGATATGCATTACAAGACCGTTGCTAATGATAATCAGCAGTCACATGGGAGTCCTGAGAATAGTGTAGCTCTGACAAGTAAGGGCAAACCCATCCAGTCTCCTTCCCAACAGCAGTTACACTAACTATCGAGGGCGAACGGCGTGGCTCCCACCTCCACTGGACTTGTGCACTTTTGAGCACCTTGGAAAGTGGTCCTGCACTGAATGTATGGACCAATGCTTTGTTCATTTTCAAGTTTATTTGATTTATTGAACATCAATTCCTTGATTGGTAATGCTTTCATGCTTTAATGTGTGTTGTCTGCTCATGATTGGCCAATAGTCTTGGTGACTTTATTCGTCAAATGAATGGACAGAACTTCACATGTAGCCTTTGCAAATGCACTCGTCAACCAACCCATTTTATGGCTTCGAGATAATTTTGTCTTATGCAAGACTTATGCAAGAGTTGCATTGTTTTTATAGGATGTGACTTTTCAGTCACACTTTTTGGGATGGCCATTATCCTTGAAGCCTTGTGTTGGCTTAATGGTTAAGATGGCTAGCTTAAGATTTTAGGGTCCTGAGATCGAGCCTCTGTCATTCCGTTAAATAACACCAGGTAGGTTTGACTCAGCCTGCCATCCTTCTGAGGTCGGCAAAATGAGGACCAGCTTATTGAAGAAAATAAGCCATTCGAATTTCCTGCATCAGAGTGGTGACCCATCCTGCCATCCAGCATTGTGCCCCCTACCCAATGGAAAACTGCCTTGGCATCCCAATGTGCCTGAAGGCCTGAAAGGAGCGGCTCATCTTCTTCATTATCCTTGCAGATATGTATTCTAATTAAACATCACAGTTCTATCTCAAAGACAATCTTGGTTTCGGTACTGTGAAAAGGGGGAATGTAATGTATGTTCAATTCGTTAATGCTATACGTGACGCTGTTTATATATGATGTCAGTGATTTGCATAAATCAAACCATATCCTGTTCCACCATCTTCCATGTCACATTACAGGGATATTCCAATGATGTGAGAGTCACGAGATAGATGAGGGGAAAAATGACATCATGGTCAAAAGTTTTGGGGATCAGACACAAAGCCATGAAAATGTGACAAGGTTTCACTCGTGGTTTGGCTGGTATTTCAAGGGTCTCTTTTGAGTGGGCTGCTTTGCAGTAAAAACCCACACAGTGATGCGGAGAATGTGCTTTGAATGTGCTGAGGATGAGAAGGAGTTGCAAACATTGGAGTGCAGGAAATAGCTGAGTACGTTTGGAAGAGAGCCAATGACATCCACCTGAGGCCAGTACGATAAGTGGATGTTTTTAGAGCTGTGGTCTGAATGAGGCTGTCCTCTATGACATGCTCTTGAAAGACACTGAGTCAGCACCCCTTGAGCTGGGGTCAAGCCACGAGGAATATGCATTTTACTATCTTTCCCCAGAGAAACCGTGAGCTCCGTCCCACTCCTCTACTCAAACCCAGCCTACTCACGCTCCACCTCCAAGTATTAACTCTCCCAAGGTGTTTTTATTGACATGTGGGTTAGTTGTCATTGGCATCTGAAACAAATTATTTATCCGAACCTCACACATGACCTCGGATGAAAAGTTGCTGCAAGACTCAGGAAATTGGCTGGAAAAGGTGGCCAACATAGTGATGGGATGGAGAGGAGACAGGTAAGAGAGAGAGAGATCGACAGACAGACAGACGGAGAGAGACAGAGAGAGAAATAATTTTAGGCTTTATAAATACTGTAAAAAAGTACTTGTCGTTGAGAAGATCCTGATTCAAAACCGAAGGCACCATTAACCAGTGCTGCTGCAGAGTTGCAATCATCGGGTCAAATCCTTGTTTACTGGGCAGCTATAGACACTTGCAGTGACTTTCTCATGGGCATCACCATCTTGATGTCACATGACCCACCGTCACACAGGTACGTTTGATTGGCTGGATGAGGAATCGTTATTTTTTTGAGCAGATTTTCCATTTTCCACCTGTTTCTTTTTGCATTTAAAATGCTGAAATTGGTTTGAGGGCCACACTGATCTAATGTATAACGTTTCAAATCACAGTTAGTGAGTAAATTCACTCCTTTTGAGCTGTTATCCACCAATTTTTGGCCTTCACACCAGTACCTGTAAGCTTGAGCACAGCCCATGAATCACGATTCTTCATTCAAAACACAGGACCTTATTCACTGAGGTAAATGATTCTTAGGAACGCGTATTATTTTTTGGAAATATGCATGTTTATCCCTCACTTTTAGAAGAAAAGTCTGGGATTATGTGATAACGCCCACCTGTTTGTGCATTGGCATGCGTGTTTGGATTGAACTACACCGACACGCGTAGAGATATTGATGTAACACTTAAAATTTATGTCTCTGCTAGACTTCTCTGTGTCATGTTCCATTCACAATGACTTGATTGTTCAGCAAGAGGAAACAATGAAAAAATCTGTCACTCACCATAGGATGTAACTTCATCTCGAAGTGTTTCCAACTGATTGCAGTCAACGACATTCTTTGAAGTTGCAATTTTTGCTTGATCACTAATGGGGCCATTTTTGTGTGGTCTGCCTTTCGAAACACATGAGAATCAAACATACAGAAACATTGTATTTCAGTCTGATGCGAATGTCACAGACTTGCTTTCTCAACTCGTACATCTTTCTGTAGCTTTTGTTACAACTTCCTACAAAATCGACCATCAGCCATAAATTGTTGGTAAAGCATCCTCATAACATTCCCACATCGCTCACAAAGACTGAGGACGTGAACAAACAAACATTCAAGTATGGTGGAACTCATGCTGCTCAACTGACGGTGTCTAACTTCTGGCGCAGAATTGTCTGCACTAGTTGGTGGTGCTTTCAGTTGTGAAGACATCTATGTTTAAAATGAGTTGAAGGAAGCCACTCTGTGGCCCGTTTTAACCTCCGGTCATGCAATTAGACTGATGAAAAATGATCCAAATAATATGGATATATATATATATATATATATATAATATATATATATTATATATATATATATATATATATACTGAAATGCAGAAGAAACTTACCACTTGTTTGAAATGTAATAAAATTGTAACAGTTCAAAATAAAACAAACCACAATTGCTAATTGAAACCTTGGCATTTTATTGATGACATGTCAAGTTTTTGACCAAGATACACCATCTCATAAGTTTGTTCTACAGTACAGAACGCACAGGGTGCAATGTCAGTCCCCTTTCAATAGCGTGTGTGGCCACCATTGTTTTGGATACAGGCAGTGCATCGTCGGCGCATACTGCCTACCAGTCTTTGGATGGATTGCTGCTGGATTCTGTCCCACTCAGTCCTCAATGTCTGAAGCCATCTGACTTAGGACCATCTGCCTGTCCTGCCTTGCAGTGGTGACTCTTGGCCTCCCTGATCGAGGTCTGTCATCTGCAGTGTTGTGGAGGGTGTCTCTGTCCACACAGGGCCGATATCGTCTGGTGTGAACAGCCAAGGCGACGTGCCACCTCACGGTAGCTCAATCCACCTTGCAGTATGCCCAAGGCACACTGCCGTTGATCCCTTGACAATCGTGGCATGTTGATTGAAATGCCCATTTTGCACTGGCCTTTTTAAAGCCAATATCAAGACATCACGTGCAGCTCATTAAAATCATCCCGTACCCCTTGGCTAATCACTGACAGTCAAAACGGCTGTTCAACAGCTGTGCTATGAAGTGACCATTGAAGGTTCAAGTGACCATCCGTGACCGTTTTGTCTGACAGTGAGGACACTATTGTCCACAAATAAGTTCACACATTTACTACAACGCAGTGTTATTGTTGATATTTGAAGGTTTAAAAGGTGGTAAGTTTCTTTTGCGTTTCAGTATATATATGTATGTATATATATTATATATATTATATATATATATATATATATATATATATAATATATATATATATATATTCTTCAAAAATAGAGGTAGTTTGTTGATTTTTTTTTTCGCTGCACTTGAGGCATTTGGAAGAGCAAACCAATGGAGAGTGAAGGGGTTTCAACTGAGAGGGGGGGGGGGGGACAAGAGGTGAACAGCCTGACATTTAATGCAATACAAACAGGAACCAAGATAAGTTTTGATTTGATTTGATGTAACATGCTTTTTACAGAGCTTTAGTGCTGTGAAATGAGTTTCTTGGCAAGGGTTATACTGGGTGGTTTACCATCACCTTTGCAGTGTTGTTTGTCCACGCTCTATCCTTTTAAATGCTGAGCATCA
>CM068964.1:44274884-44277349 GCA_035128595.1 Eptatretus atami
TGACTGTCAGTGATTAGCCAAGGGTACGGGATGATTTTAATGAGCTGCACGTGATGTCTTGATATTGGCTTTAAAAAGGCAGTGCAAAATGGGCATTTCAATCAACATGCCACGATTGTCAAGGGATCAACGGCAGTGTGCCTTGGGCATACTGCAAGGTGGATTGAGCTACCGTGAGGTGGCACGTCGCCTTGGCTGTTCACACCAGACGATATCGGCCCTGGTGGACAGAGACACCCTCCACAACACTGCAGATGACAGACCTCGATCAGGGAGGCCAAGAGTCACCACTGCAAGGCAGGACAGGCAGATGGTCCTAAGTCAGATGGCTTCAGACATTGAGGACTGAGTGGACAGAATCCAGCAGCAATCCATCCAAAGACTGGTAGGCAGTATGCGCCGACGATGCACTGCCTGTATCCAAAACAATGGTGGCCACACACGCTATTGAAAGGGACTGACATTGCACCCTGTGCTGTTCTGTACTGTAGAACAAACTTATGAGATGGTGTATCTTGGTCAAAAACTTGACATGTCATCAATAAAATGCCAAGGTTTCAATTAGCAATTGTTGGTTTGTTTTATTTTGAACTGTTACAATTTTATTACATTTCAAACAAGTGGTAAGTTTCTTCTGCATTTCAATATATATATAATATATATATATATATATATATATATATATATATATATATATATATATATATCCATATTATTTGGATCATTTTTCATCAGTCTAATTGCATGACCGGAGGTTAAACGGGCCACAAGTGGCTTCCTTCAACTCATTTTAAAACATAGATGTCTTCACAACTGAAAGCACCACCAACTAGTGCAGACAATTCTGCGCCAGAAGTTAAGGACACCGTCAGTTGAGCAGCATGAGTTCCACCATACTTGAATGTTTGTTTGTTCACGTCCTCAGTCTTTGTGAGCGATGTGGGAATGTTATGAGGATGCTTTACAACAATTTATGGCTGATGGTCGATTTTGTAGGAAGTGTAACAAAAGCTACAGAAAATGTACGAGTTGAGAAAAGCAAGTCTGTGACATTCGCATCAGACTGAAATACAATGTTTCTGTATGTTTGATTCTCATGTGTTTCGAAAGGCAGACCACACAAAAATGGCCCCATTAGTGATCAAGCAAAAATTGCAACTTCAAAGAATGTCGTTGACTGCAATCAGTTGGAAACACTTCGAGATGAAGTTACATCCTATGGTGAGTGACAGATTTTTTCATTGTTTCCTCTTGCTGAACAATCAAGTCATTGTGAATGGAACATGACACAGAAAGTCTAGCAGAGACATAAATTTTAAGTGTTACATCAATATCTCTACGCGTGTCGGTGTAGTTCAATCCAAAACGCATGCCAATGCACAAACAGGTGGGCGTTATCACATAATCCAGACTTTTCTTCTAAAAGTGAGGATAAACATGCATATTTCCAAAAAAATAATACGCGTTCCTAAGAATCATTTACCTCAGTGAATAAGGTCCTGTGTTTGAATGAAGAATCGTGATTCATGGCTGTGCTCAAGCTTACAGGTACTGGTGTGAAGGCCAAAAATTGGTGGATAACAGCTCAAAAGGAGTGAATTTACTCACTAACTGTGATTTGAAACGTTATACATTACGATCAGTGTGGCCCTCAAACCAATTTCAGCATTTTAAATGCAAAAAGAAACAGGTGGAAAATGGAAAATCTGCTCAAAAAAATATAACGATTCCTCATCCAGCCGAATCAAACGTACCTGTGTGACGGTGGTCATGTGACATCAAGATGGGTGATGCCCATGAGAAAGTCACTGCAAGTGTCTATAGCTGCCCAGTAAACAGGATTGACCCGATGATTGCAACCTCTGCAGCAGCACTGGTTAATGGTGCCTTCGGTTTTGAATCAAGGATCTTCTCAACGACAAGTACTTTTTTACAGTATTTATAAAGCCCAAAAATTATTGGAATTCGCTATATATAGATCCTTGTGGGTTTCCGGCTGTGTGTGTGTGTGTTGTGTTGGGTGTGTGTGTGTGTGTGTATGTGTGTGTGTGTGTGTGTGTGTGTGTATCTGCAACGCTGAGGCCCACAGCACGAACCAAGCAACCGATTTTCGATGAAACTTTGCCAAAAAGGTGGAATATATACTGGGATGTGCGCGTTTGGAATTTCCGTTGGCCTAGCAACCACCCGTTGCTGTGTAGCGGCCGAAAACCCGCGACAGTATTTTCCAATACTTGTCTTCAGTTTGATGTAGAAGAACGAGACTTTCGAATAAACACTTCGAGATATTAGAAAATTTACTAGAGCCGATTGTTGTTTGATTGAGGTTTTATTTTTCAATTGGTAGGTCCTTTCAAAATCGTGTGTCCTATTTACCGGTCATTTAAGGTGTGTATAAGTGTTTGTAAGAAACAACACCGTACGTTCCACCTTCGATTCTCCTCGATCCAAACGTTATTGACCAA
>CM068964.1:44277374-44292923 GCA_035128595.1 Eptatretus atami
TTTTTTTTTTTCATTGGCTCACCTTGGCATTTATGAAAATGAGAAGTGGTCATACTGGTCAAAATAGCTCCTCCTACACCGTTTGAGATAGGAACTTGAAACTTTGGACATAGTAGATATGTGTATGGGGAAGTGCACAACACTGTCGGATTTTTGATATGACCCCTAGTTTACTCATTGTAATCATCTAATAATTTTGTCTTCCTAACTCTGGAGATGTCCCCACGGAGAACCAAGCCACAGTACGACCATGGAAGCTTGGAGAGATCGAAGCTTGTAGAGTGCTCCCCAAGTGGCTTAAACACTCAAGCAAGCACTCCCAACGAAATGGTTGAAGAGACTTATAAAAAAAAAACGAAACGTTTAATTTGTTATATGTATCTATTATATATTATTATAAATATATATATATATATATAATATATATATATATATATATGTCGAAGTGACGGGTCGATAATGAAAGGAAAATCGTAGTAAAAGGGGAAATATCGTGTAAAATGAAATTACACATTTACAGCGGGTGAGTAATTTTAATATATACTATAATAATGTTTTTTAAAAATAGGTATATGTTATTAATTTACATTAATCTTTTATAAGAAAGCAGATCGCACAAAAAGGTGAAAAAAAACAAAACTATCGCCATGGCTTGCAAAAGCAGTTTCGATCATACTGGTTAATTGTTTTTGTTGGTTTTTTTTTTGGACATAAAAAAACAGGTCATGTGCTAGTGTCAAAAAATACCATAACACCACCACGTCTTTTTAATCTGTTGAGGAACAAGTCCTGCCTTTTGTCTTCTAGATGCTGGAAATCAAAAACTACTGTCGGTTACATCCATACAAAGTAGTGAAAAATTATGTTGCCTTAGAAAGGCCATTCTTTCATATAGCAATTTATTTGTTTATGCAAGGAAATGACACTGTTTAAGAAACATTTTATAGCACTTAATATGACATTTCTTTTTAATCATAAATAGTACTCACTTCTTACTTATAGATGTCTTTTTTTTTTAACTTTTCTTGAGCTTCAAGATTTAAGCAGCATCAGCGAACTCACAATGTCCTTAATTACACAATGATGTTGATGCCCAAACATCACACCATGTGAACCCGTTTTCCACAGGCTGCTGCATCAACTGTGTGCTCGCTTGCCCTTTTCTGCGAGTTTCTCACCATGTGCAGCGTAATATGCAGCTGCATGACCTGCGGTTCGATGACTGCTGCACAGACTGCTTGCAAGACTGCGCTGTTGATGTCTGCTGTGGGGAAGAGGTGAAGGACTGTGTGGGGACTGTGAACTTGCCACCGAGTGCTGTAGCAGCTCGGAATGTCTCGAGATATTGCTGTGGGTTCTGTGCACTTTAGATGACACTTTATACTTCACTATATTCCTGCCTGTTGCCTTTTATTCCAAGAAACTGTGCCATCCTGGCTCTCATCAATGATCTGCAGTCTGCAGGATTGTGCAGTTGGCCTACCTAATGACTGGACTAGAAAAGTAGATTTGATAGTTGTTACATTTTATGTTCGTTGTTAAACTTTCCTCATTTCTTACCTATTTGTTTTATTTAATCAATTTCTGCATGTCAACACTGCTTTGTGCATTTGATATGAAAATGAAGAAAGCTTACAGTAAAAAAAAAAATGATTGCATTTCACTAATGGTTGACTTGAAACAGTGGCCAAGTTTGCCGAGTAATTTTTAAGTGTTGACTAAACTATTGTGTCATATACAAACAAATAGAATGATGAACCTATAAAAAGATGTACTTTAATGCTCCTTTCTTTCTTATTTTTAATACAGGTGGCAAGGCTCATGGAAGAGCAGAATGGCATTGGGAAATGGATCAACAAGCAAACTGGAACAAAGGAAAAACAGTGGGATGAGTTCAAATGGATCCACCATAGCAGAAGAAGTGAAATTGTCAGTGATTGCTGAGGACAGCGTCCCAGTTGGTGTCATAAAGCTCAGTCGTGGAAATGGGAGAGGACCATGAGGTGGCGTGGTGCAGCAAACAATATCAATAGGGAAGAGCTCACAATAATTGACCCAGAAAGACAAATATGACACTCGAGAAAAGAGAGGTGTGGAAAAATGGAGGTTAGCTTTGAGTTTATACTTGCAGAACGTAACAAGGAAAGGGCTTCTAGCAGAACGTATGTCATCTGGAGGGGTGAAGGGCAGGAAGAGCAAAAACCAAATTGCAGTTGGAAAATAAAAACCTGCAACGCCACCAACCTGCTGATGGTGAGCAAGAAGCAAATCCTCAGGACTTGGCTTCCTGACTTGAGAGTCTGAAGACCAGAGGACTTTAGATTGCAGGGCCTCAAAATGGGGCCAGATGGGAAGCAGTCCATAGTGGGGAGCCATTAGACTTCATTACAGCTATTACACATTTTTCACTCTTTCCTTTCTATGAGGACCATCAGAGGGGTGCTAAACGATCCTGCACAGAGTGGAGTCAGAGAAAATTTGATCGCCAAATAAGGACTTTGTACACTGTTATAAGCTGAGAACAGCAAAGGAAGAACTTGTCCATCCAGACAATTTTGGGCTGGCTTTGAGGTCAGCTTGGAGATATGATCTTCTCTGTGGAGAATAATGTGGAGAAGGCTACTGGTCTTTAATTAAGATGATCAGTTTTTAGCACCATTCTAATGGGGTGTTTTTTTGTGATGTTGTATTCGTAGTTGAGGCTCGTGAAGAGATAGCACAGTGAATGGATCAGGACATAACAGAATGCAAAACACAGGATGTAAAACACACATGCACGGGGAGGACAAAAATGGATACAGAAGGAAACTCTGAGAAGGGAAACTAAAATTGGAAGGAGGGGGGATTTGGGTGGGTTTACGAGGGTAGAAAAGATCACAGTTTTGGATTGCGGACGGATGATACAAAGATGGTGTGAACAGCTGTCTTGAAGACTTGGAGGGAAGAATGAGATTGAAGAGGATGTGGAAGTTGATTCCACAGGTGGGAAAAAAAGAGGAACAAATAAGTGGAGGCTGCAGTGATCCTGGATTTAGGTAGTTTCACTAGAGGGAGTGTTTGTGGACTGTGCGAGTCCTGCAGAAACATGGGGGGGGGGTACAAAGCGCAGAGGTGCAAGGCAGAAAGGAGGTGGTAGAAGACGAGAGCGACCACCGAGCTGTCTGAAATGGAGAAGTGATGAGCCCATAGACTCAGCTTCAGTGCGGGAGATCCCATGATCCTGAAGGCCTTGGTTTCCACGGTGTCAAGCTGAGCAAGATGTGAGGAAGAGGAGCCAGCCCAGAGGGTAGAACAGTACTCCATCAAGCTGCAGATGAAGATCTTGTAATATGGTTAGGAGTTCGAGTGTGCCAAGGAAGGACTTTGTACGATGGAGGATGCTCATTCGGTGGCTAGCTTTGGAGACCAGCTTGGAGAAGTGGCTTTTCCCAGGAAAGATTGTGGCAGATAGTGAGGCCCAAAGATTGAATGAAAGGACTTCTTCAAGGGGATTATGAGAAAGTAGATGGGGGGGGGTTCCATTTGGTCCTTTCAGAGAGACATAGTGAGAGTGCGACATTGTCAGGAATGAAAGACATTTCAAGTGTTGACCAACTTGTGATTTTCGTTCAAGGTCTGAGAGAGGGAGAGGCTGCAGCCTGCTGTCTGAAGATGAGAGATGTCATGGCAGAGGGTGGAGTCATCAGCAAATAGATAAAGAGGATTTTCCAGAGAGTTAGAGAGTCATTGATGAAAATCAGGGAAAGGCTGGGCCAGAATACTGCCTTGGGGCACTCCAGCCTTGACAGGGAGGGGATATGCAGAGATTTGGTAATGTTCATATTTCCCTTGCTGCAGGACAGTTCCCCCTCAGAGAATGACATGGAAGAGAGGAAAGCAGCGAAACGAATTTGTTTGAGTAATTTGAGTGGAACTTTCATTTGAGTCCTCTATTAGGACTGATGTTTTGTGCTACAGGTGCAGTGGAATTTGTATACATAATCAAGTTAAGAGAAGCATTTTCTTCACCTTGGCAGGAGGGAGTTCACTTGCTGTCAGATGTTTTGAGGTGTAGAATGGTTACAATGAAAAGGGATTCAGGAGCTTGCCATGTATACAGAAGCAAAATTAAGGCGTTCACTCAATATCATGAGCAGTGTTTAATGTGACCCCATCTTCAAGAGCAAAGGAATCGATGAGCAGATTTTCCAGAGACACACTTGATAAACTGCCATCAAGTATTGTGGATTATGAAAGACTTGCAAATTTGAACATCATTTGTGTCCTGCCGCTGAATCTGTAGCATTACTGAGGAGGAAAACAATTTTTTATGATCTTTACAGAGAGATGCAGTTCCCATCAATGTGGCTGGCTTCCAAGGAGGAAAAGACAAGCCGATTTCTTGCAATTGTCTCACTGCACGAATGGATACCAGGATCAAATGTTTTGGAAGGATAGCTGGAGGCATGAACAGATGAAGGATAAGAGAATCGTTTGTTGAGAACCAAGTCCTGGGCACTGTCTGCGTCTGCAGATGAAGAAGAATGGATTAATCAGTGAAGGAAATGGTGACGGCAGGTAAGACCAATCCTCCTGATTAAATTACTACACAGTGCAGCATCCTAATGGATCCCTCAAGACTACCAGGGAGATGGACACTTTCAAGAGTGTATGATCTGAGGAGCCAAGGGAGCTGAGGAAGACATGAAAGGTTGGAGGGAAATTTGTACATCATCAAATCAAGCAGAGAGTGGCAGCCAGTTTTGGAAATAGGGGCGGAATACTATCATATTTGATAAGGCCAGATGCATCACAAAATACCTTGGCGACACTACCATGGATAGTAGTGTGAGGACTAACACCAAAAGCCTGGTGTTGACTTAAGGGTTCGGTGGCTGGCTTAAGATATTTATGGTATTGGGTTTGAGCCCATGTTTTGCTGTTGAAATTCACATGAGATGGTTTGACTCAGCCTGTTATCTTTCTGAGGTTGACAAAATGAGCACCAGCTAACTGGTAACAGGGGCACTGCATCAGTGGCACAGCTGCACTTCCAGAAACGATGCAACCAGCAGCCATAGGCTGCATATGAAACAACTGACACCAAGCCAGTTTTAATGGTATTGTTGAAGAAACCACAGATGAGGAAGACAGATTTGAAATGGAAATATAGAAAGTACTCAAAGTTTGCTGAGAGTGCTTCATACATATTCACCGCAGTTGAGAGGGTGTAATACCATGCACAAAAACAATTTTGACATTTCTGGAGAGAGGACACTGATCCAGATATATTCAATTGGTATTGGGGACAGAGCAGGGCAGGGACTATGGTAAATGGAGTTTCTGATGTATCCACAACACCACCATCAGCATGAGCATTGGATTTTTTTAAATGGTCAAAAAATTACCAGAGGAGGGAGACATTCAGGAGTCTTGGACATCCTCTGAAAAAAGTTTCTGTTAGACCGATAAAATCTAGAGATTAGGCAACAATCTGTAGGGATACATCCCTGAGATTGGAGCTTAAACCTTTGATATTGGACAGATGGAAATGGGCAGGTGTTGCATCACTGGGTGCACAAGAGGGGTGGTCGGGGATTGGTCGTGGAGTGTGAGTGGAGTTAGGTCATGAGTCAGGAGGTAGGGTCGCAGGTGAGTATTGACAAGGAAGGATGTGTCTCCATTTACAGAAATGTTTCCATCCCAGGATATCAAAACCAGCAACACAGGCGCACACATTGCTGTAGGGGTGAAATGCATGGGGGTTGAACCAGTTTACACTGAAGCATTACTCATCACTTGGTGGATTCAGACCAAAGTCAAGACTTTCACTAAGGCCACAACAGTTGGGATACTTTTCACAACTTAACGAAGGACAAACCTTGAAACTTTGAGTTTGTGAAAGAATCATTCATTTGAATATCCCTTCTTATTTAGAACAATTTATCCACATTGCTACTCCTTAGAAGAATACATCTCATCAAGGCAGTATATCACATCCAAAGGTCATGATATGAAAGAGGAGTTACACATTGATCTGTCTTTGTTTTAACATCTGTAAATCCTATCGGATGAGTTACAATTGTTAATGGACAAGAGAGCTTTTGCAAAAGAGGAACGAATCCACTTTTGGACAAAAATTCGTTCTTCTAGTCTGGAGCCATTGTTTTTTGTGCTCGTGTTTGACTATACTAGAAGGGGTACCCGGTGTTGCCTTGTTTTATTTTTTGGGGGTTAAAATACTTCCCTAACCCACTAAATAATGCCATCAGGATCATTTAAATTACCTTCATATAGCTACAAAGGCTAAGGCACTATCATCCATTAATTGGGACCATACTCTGTGCAGAACGTTGGTGTTGCCTAAGCAGCTCCTGGGCTATTGGGCACAATCCTGGACGGGTCGGCACTCGGACACAGTATACCAGCATGCTGGCACTCATTTTTGCCGACCTTGGAAGGATGACAGGCCAGTTAACCCCACCTGGTATTAATTCAACAGCTGGGTGGGATTTGAACTCAGGACCCTAGGATCAAAGCCACCACCCGACACATTAAGCCAACACCAGACATTAAGACACTATAGAGCGATTAAAATTAATTAATTTAAAAATCAAACTTTTTTTCAAAACATTTTTCCGAAATCACTTCCCAGCACTTACTAATGAACCTGAGGGGACTGTACGTTTGTTTCTTGCCTGTCTGTCCATCTTTTTTTCCAATATCCTTTAACATACCTTGTGGTTTAACTTTTTCCCCATATCCTTGTGGTTTTTTCCGACTTTTTCCCCATACCCTTCAACATATTCAACTGAAACTTGGTACATGGTTTTATTAATGATAAGTTACAGAACAAGTTCGAGTTTCAGGTGTTTTTGTCAATTTTTCACAGTTATGCAATTTTGAGACTTAGAAAATATCACATATTATACTTGGGTCAGTGATCACTGCTCTGACTCCATCCCACTGCTTTACACCCATTAGCTGGACAGCTCGCCTGACTCCACCCCAATAAAATCATGTACCCCATTACATGAAGCAGCACATATCGTTAGGCCTCAGGCCTTAGACCTGGGTGTCAGTCCACGGCCCAGTACGATTGGAATGATACCAGGTATATCACCACGATGTATGACATATGCACATAAGCTGTATGCATGTTTTTGATTCATGTATGTCCATCGGGTTATTTTTAATATGAAATCAGCAAAACCAAGAAACTAACGAAACATGGTGGGTTACAGATGGTTTCTTCTTCTTCTTCATTTTGGTTCTGGATTTGCTCGAGTGTGCATTAAACGCAAACAAAATTTTGTCTTCCGAACATCCATTGGACCGGGTAGGGGACGTTATTGCAAAGCAATTCTCGCTCTTGTTGCTGATGTTTTTTATAAGATAGGAATGAAAACTGCGCAATATTCAACATGTCTGAATGGAGGTCCGATGTGTAATATTCATGCTTTCTTTTTGGATTTGCACTGGCAGAATAGGCCAGTAGGCATGTTCTCACATCCATGTTTCCTTTTCGATTTTCAAAGGATATTGTTATGTTTGTAGGGGGGGGGGGGGATATATAATACCACAGAATAGAGAGGAATGTACTGTGTCACATGGTCCGTGTGTGAGTGGATCGCCATCTCGTTGTATAAGTTGGGAAACGTCAGCTTAAGGATTGTCTTGTTTGCATTTGTGCCACACAGAGGGTGGTGCTGGTAATAATTAGTTAGGGATTATGGTTAACAAAACTGTGTGTAAAACCTTTATGTAAACCACCGGGACGCCGGGAGACTTGGCATGAAAGAGGTGGGGGGCAGAGCTATGAACTCCTCCTGAGAGGAGGAGCAATGGATCACCTGGGAGGGGTGGAGCGACGCCCGAGAGAGGGGGCGGCGGCGGAGTGATATAGCCTCAAAAAGGGGCGGAGCGTGGCCGAAGAGGAAGAGGGGGAGGAGGCAGATCGACAGTTCGGAGTGCGAGCATTGGAGACGGATGAGGAAAAACGTCGAGGGTCTGGTCTGAGAACAGGGCAGTTGGTCGGAGGAGAACAGAGAACTGAGGGGTTTGTGAGGAGAATCATCTCTGAGGAGAGGAGGTAGTCCTGCCTGCCTGCTTCTGCCAGCCTCTCCTGCTTTTCGTCTTTTGCCTGTGTGTCCTGCCTCTAGCCATTTCATTGTTCCTGCCCTGCCCCGTGCCATCACCGCCTGTTCATCTGCCCATAATCTGCCTGCCTCATCATCGTCCTCCTCATCACTCATCACCTGTTCATCCCCGCTGCCCAGAGCTGAGTCCCCGGTTTTTGTTCCCTTCCCATTTGTGACTGAGTCCGGAGTGAGGCGCCTTAGTTTCTTTAACCTATTTGTACATAATTGTTTATTATCGATTTTGTGTCCCCTTTTCTTCCCTACCACAACCCGCCATCATCTCCTCTGGTTCTATCATCCCTGGTTCTTTTTTATATTGTGGTGTGGGAAATAAACCCATTGTGTTTAAAAGATGTAAGGTTTCTCGTCTCTCCTCACGACCCGCACACATGCCATCCGCCATTAATTCGGAACATCTCCGTAGGAGTTCAGCGCTCGGGACATCGCGAGACTTTAACCTTCCGCCATGACGAGCTCGCCATCGATGCTACAATATTTAGCTCAGTACGCACAGTTGCCTCTGAGCTGTCTAGCCTTGGTTCAAATCTCGACCCAGCTTTCAACTGTTCATCTAGGTGTTTCGCAGGTAAGGGTGAGACTTTGTGCGCACTGTCCATCAGATGGACTTTAAACTGGTTGTCCCATATTTCAGCATTAGTTTGTGGATGTTAACAATCCCACAATGTCCTTCACGAATAGTAGAAGAGTTATCTCTGACACTGTGAATAAATTACGAATTCCTGACTGAACTGCTGGTAGCCGCAAGTGGTCTGGTCTTCATGGACGTTGCATGCTTGACCAAGTTACACTGATTGCTATCTTTGTGTGGTTGCTGTCTGGGAAGAAGCTTCTGTACAATAAACAAGTTCACCATGTGGTGTATTTACATGTTACATGTGGTTACATGTTGATTAAAGACTTGTTTCGTTTCTCTCTCTCCTGGTTGATGTGCTCATTCTCACCAACCTCATTTTGCAAACAACCTCTGACGGAGGGAAGCAGGCAGCAATGCCAGGCAGCTATAGGTAGAGCAATCGGGTTTATTAGAGGTATAAGAGAGGGGATCAATTATAAATCAAAAGAAGTGGTGTTAACATTGTACAGGAATTTAGTAGGGGCCACATCTACAATATTGTGTGCAGTTTTGGTTATCACAATTTAGGAAGGACGTATATTCCATAGAGAGGTTCAGCACAGGGCTACGAGATTGATAGACCCAGCTATGAGGAGCGGCTGAAGGAGACAGGCTTTATACACGAGAAAGAAGGCGGTTACGAGAAGATATGATGGAGATGTTTAAGACAATGAAAGATATAGATAATAAGTGCAGATGAATTATTCAACAGAGTAACAGTGACAGAACCAGGGACCATCGCCTGAGAGTAAAGAAGAGGATAGTTAAGACGGTAGTAAGGCCCGTCACACCTTGACGTTTTTAACCAACAATGGCAACGTATAAAAATGTATGTAAAACGTTGGCGTACGCTGAAATTGATGTTTTTTTTAAGTAATTTTAAGCAAATTTTTTTGGACAACCAAAAAGTACAACGTTTTAAACCAGCGTAATACGACCTATGGTAGTGTTTTCAGCGTGCACCTAACGTACACAAAACGTACCCATAACGTATTCGACGTGTGCCAGCGTTTTAGACAAATTTTTCATAAATCGGCATATGCTGGCTAAATCGTCAAGGTGTGACAGCCCCTTAGGCAGGGGACTTTCACTCAGAGAGTAGTTAATGCATGGAATGGTCTCCCTGGAAAGGTGTGGCAGCAGAAAAAGTAGATATTTAAATTAGAATTAGATAGGTACTGGAAGTTATGGAGATGGAGGGGTATGGGGATGTTGATCGACTTTTCGGTAATTTTGAGCATTGATGGGTGATTGTGTATTGAGTGCTGTTGGTGGGGGTCTTGTTAAGGGGGCTTGTGTGGTTGATGTGTGCTTTTACCAAGCCCATGCCCCTCCCCGAGGGGAAAAAGAATTTTTTTTTTTAATTTCATTAATTATAACATTTTTTGCATTTTCTTCCTTGGATCTTGTGGAGATGGGTTGGTGTGGTGTTCGTGCAGGCATGATGGGATGAATGGCCTCCACCTGTGCTGATTTCCTTGTTTTTCATTAGCCGCCGATGTATGTCTTTCTTCAGTGGACTGAAATAGTTTACAGTTTATGGCTTTACAGCATACAAGTCTTATCAATCTCACCAAATTCCTATAAAAATTTTCAAAATGTCTTAAATTTTAACACTTTAATTAATTTCTTTTTTAATTTGTCATGTTTTTCTTCCTGCCTCGTTTCATCGTGTGCCCGAGGGGCTTGAAGCGGCTATTTTGTAAGTTTTGCAGTTTATTTCGAACATCCAGTCATGTTCTCAGTATTGCAGATCTGGCTAAATATATATATATATATATATCCCCTCGACAGAATGATATTTAAACTGCAGGAATGTGGATGTGAACATTCATGAAGTACGTACTGATCAAATGCAAACAGCCTGGTGATTAAAAGCTGAGCTGTATCAATTTATTTGTCCTTGTCATATCATACATACATACATACTTAGGCATTTCAATAAAACAGACACAATCAAAGCTTCTTAACCTGCACTCCTCAGGATAAAACCGCAAGCAGATGAAAAAGAAGCACCAATCCCATTTATAAAGTTAAATGTAATGCCCTCAACGTTGATTGGTTGAAAGAAAGAAAGTACGGGATTACCTGATTGGTGGAACCAGAGAGCATCTTGAATCATGGGTAGGCAAAAGTGAACCATCATGAATAATGATTAGGCGGAGATGAATCAACAAAGTACCCGCAGAAACATAATGCAAATTTGCTGAGGGCTAGTTGGGGGAGGAGGGGAGAGTGTTTTTCATGATGACTCAACGTTGACTGTGGTACAGTTGTCACACATTCAAGCCATCATAGTCAGAATAGATATGAAGTTCGGAAAAATGATTTCTGTCTGCAAAGAAAGGATTGGTTGACCTGATGATGTGGCCTCCATTGCACGATGGTGAGCTAAACTGCGTCCTCTACTCAGGATTTTAAACCAGCCAGTGCGATATTGCTCTGCACACCGAGTATTATTTGGTAAATGGTAACCAATTGCAGAGGCACAAGGATAGATTGTCGAACTGTGTACATTCTTACAAACCCGAGTTGGTTGTCTCTGTTCGGATAACTGACCGTCTGATCCCAAAGGACGTGTTGTTCAATACGATCCTTCAATCTCAAGATGTGCGGCCCACATAGTACACACACGTTCACACATGTACACACACAGTAACACACACGTTCACACATAGTACCACACATAGTACACACACGTACACACAATGTACACACATAGTACACACGTTCAACACATAGTACACACACGCTACACACACGTACACACACACAGTACACACCATAGTACACACACGTTCACAACATAGTCACACACACTGTACAACACAGTACACACGGTGTGTACTATGTGTGTACTATGTGTGAACGTGTGTGTACTGTGTGTGTACTATGTGTGAACGTGTGTGTACTATGTGGGCCGCACATCTTTGAGATTGAAGGATCGTATTGAACAACACGTCCCTTTGGGGATCAGACGGTCAGTTATCCGAACAGAGACAACCAACTCGGGTTTGTAAGAATGTACACAGTTCGACAACTATTCCTTGTGCCTCTGCAATTGGTTACCATTTACCAAATAATACTCGGTGTGCAGAGCAATATCGCACTGGCTGGTTTAAAATCCTGAGTAGAGGACGCAGTTTAGCTCACCATCGTGCAATGGAGGCCACATTCATCAGGTCAACCAATCCTTTTCTTTGCAGACAGAAATCATTTTTCCGAACTTCATATCTATTCTGACTATGATGGCTTGAATGTGTGACAACTGTACCACAGTCAACGTTGAGTCATCATGAAAAACACTCTCCCCTCCTCCCCCAACTAGCCCTCAGCAAATTTGCATTATGTTTCTGCGGGTACTTTGTTGATTCATCTCCGCCTAATCATTATTCATGATGGTTCACTTTTGCCTACCCATGATTCAAGATGCTCTCTGGTTCCACCAATCAGGTAATCCCGTACTTTCTTTCTTTCAACCAATCAACGTTGAGGGCATTACATTGTAACTTTATAAATGGGAGTTTGGTGCTTCTTTTTCATCTGCTTGCGGTTTTATCCTGAGGAGTGCAGGTTAAGAAGCTTTGATTGTGTCTGTTTTATTGAAATGCCTAAGTATGTATGTATGATATGACAAGGACAAATAAATTGATACAGCTCAGCATTTTAATCACCAGGCTGTTTGCATTTGATCAGTACTGTACTTCATGAATGTTCACATCCACATTCCTGCAGTTTAAATATCACTTCTGTCGAGGGGATATATATATATATATATATATTTTAGCCAGATCTGCAATACTGAGAACATGACGTGGATGTTCGAAATAAACTGCAAAACTTACAAAATAGCCGCTTCAAGCCCCTCGGGCACACGATGAAACGAGGCAGGAAGAAAAACATGACAAATTAAAAAAGGAATTAATTAAAGTGTTAAAATTTAAAGACATTTTGAAAATTTTATAGGAGATTTTGGTGAGATTGATAAGACTTGTATGCTGTAAAGCCATAAACTGTAAACTATTTCAGTCCACTGAAGGAAGAAGACGTACATCGGCGGCTAATGAAAAACAAGGAAATCCAGCACAGGTGGAGGCCATTCATCCCATCATGCCTGCACGAACACCACACCAACCCATCTCCACAAGATCCAAGGAAGAAAATGCAAAAAATGTTTATAATTAATGAAATTAAAAAAAAAAATTCCTTTTCTTCCCCCTCGGGGAGGGGGCATGGGCTTGGTAAAAGCACACATCAACCACACAAGCCCCCTTAACAAGACCCCCACCAACAGCACTCAATACACAATCACCCATCAATGCTCAAAATTACCGAAAAGTCCGATCAACATCCCCATACCCTCCATCTCCATAACTTCCAGGTACCTATCTAATTCTAATTTAAATTATCTACTTTTTCTGCTGCCACTACTTTCCAGGGAGACCATTCCATGCATTAACTACTCTCTGAGTGAAAGTCCCCTGCCTTAAGGGGCTGTCACACCTTGACGATTTAGCCAGCATATGCCGATTTATGAAAAATTTGTCTAAAACGCTGGCACACGTCGAATACGTTATGGGTACGTTTTGTGTACGTTAGGTGCACGCTGTAAAACACTACCATAGGTCGTATTACGCTGGTTTAAAACGTTGTACTTTTTGGTTGTCCAAAAAAATTTGCTTAAAATTACTTTAAAAAAAACATCAATTTCAGCGTACGCCAACGTTTTACATACATTTTTATACGTTGCCATTGTTGGTTAAAACGTCAAGGTGTGACGGGGCCCTTACTACACGTCTTAACTATCCTCTTCTTTACTCTCAGGCGATGGTCCCTGGTTCTGTCACTGTCTACTCTGTTGAATAATTCATCTGCACTTATTTTATCTATATCTTTCATTGTCTTAAACATCTCCATCATATCTTCTCGTAACCGCCTTCTTTCTCGTGTATAAAGCCCTGTCTCCTTCAGCCGCTCCTCATAGCTGGGTCTATCAATCTCGTAGCCCTGTGCTGAACCCTCTCTATGGAATATACGTCCTTCCTAAATTGTGATGACCAAAACTGCACACAATATTGTAGATGTGGCCCTCACTAAATTCCTGTACAATGTTAACACCACTTCTTTTGATTTATAATTGATCCCCCTCCTTATACAGCCTTAAACCCGATTTGCTCTACCTATAGCTGCCTGGCATTGTGCTGCCTGCTTCCCTCCTGTCGGAGGGTTGTTTGCAAAATGAGTTGGTGAGAATGAGCACATCAACCAGGAGAGAGAGAAACGAAACAAGTCTTTAATCAACATGTAAACCACATGTAACATGTAAATACACCACATGGTGAACTTGTTTATTGTACAGAAGCTTCTTCCCAGACAGCAACCACACAAAGATAGCAATCAGTGTAACTTTGTGTCAAGCATGCAACGTCCATGAAGACCAGACCACTTGCTGGCTACCAGCAGTTCAGTCAGGAATTCGTAATTTATTCACAGTGTCAGAGATAACTCTTCTACTATTCGTGAAGGACATTGTGGGATTGTTAACATCCACAAACTAATGCTGAAATATGGGACAACCAGTTTAAAGTCCATCTGATGGACAGTGCGCACAAAGTCTCACCCTTACCTGCGAAACACCTAGATGACAGTTGAAAGCTGGGTCGAGATTTGAACCAAGGCTAGACAGCTCAGAGGCAACTGTGCGTACTGAGCTAAATATTGTAGCATCGATGGCGAGCTCGTCATGGCGGAAGGTTAAAGTCTCGCGATGTCCCGAGCGGCTGAACTCCTACGGAGATGTTCCGAATTAATGGCGGATGGCATGTGTGCGGGTCGTGAGGAGAGACGAGAAACCTTACATCTTTTAAACACAATGGGTTTATTTCCCACACCACAATAATAAAAAGAACCAGGGATGATAGAACCAGAGGAGATGATGGCGGGTTGTGGTAGGGAAGAAAAAGGGGACACAAAATCGATAATAAACAATTATGTACAAATAGGTTAAAGAAACTAAGGCGCCTCACTCCGGACTCAGTCACAGATGGGAAGGGAACAAAAACCGGGGGACTCAGCTCTGTGGCAGCGGGGATGAACAGGTGATGAGTGATGAGGAGGACGATGATGAGGCAGGCAGATTATGGGCAGATGAACAGGCGGTGATGGCACGGGGCAGGGCAGGAACAATGAAATGGCTAGAGGCAGGACACACAGGCAAAAGACGAAAAGCAGGAAGAGGCTGGCAGAAGCAGGCAGGCAGGACTACCTCCTCTCCTCAGAGATGATTCTCCTCACAAACCCCTCAGTTCTCTGTTCTCCTCCGACCAACTGCCCTGTTCTCAGACCAGACCTCGACGTTTTTCCTCATCCGTCTCCAATGCTCGCACTCCGAACTGTCGATCTGCCTCCTCCCTCTCCTTCCTCTTCGGCCACGCTCCGCCCCTTTTTGAGGCTATATCACTCCGCCGCCGCCCCCCTCTCTCGGGGCGTCGCTCCACCCCTCCCAGGTGATCCATTGCTCCTCCTCTCAGGAGGAGTTCATAGCTCTGCCCCCCCACCTCTTTCATGCCAAGTCTCCCGGCGTCCCCCGGTGGCGGTTTACATAAAGGTTTTACACACAGTTTTGTTAACCATAATCCCTAACTAATTATTACCATGCACCACCCTCTGTGTGGCACAAATGCAAACAAGACAATCCTTAAGCTGACGTTTCCCAACTTATACAACGAGATGGCGATCCACTCACACACGGACCATGTGACACAGTACATTCCTCTCTATTCTGTGGTATTATAT
>CM068964.1:44296861-44345217 GCA_035128595.1 Eptatretus atami
AGACAGGCAGGCTGCAGCCTCTTCCCTCTCTTCAGACCTTGAACGAAAATCACAAGTTGGTCAAACACTTGGAATATGTCTTTCATTCCTGACAAATGTCGCACTCTCACTATGTCTCTCTGAAAGGACCAAATGGAACCCCCCCTCCCCCCATCTACTTTCTCAATAATCCCCTTGAAGAAGTCCTTTCATTCAATCTTTTGGGCCTCACTATCTGCCACAATCTTTCCTGGGAAAGCCACTTCTCCAAGCTGGTCTCCAAAGCTAGCCACCGAATGAGCATCCTCCATCGTACAAAGTCCTTCCTTGGCACACCTGAACTCCTAACCATATTACAAGATCTTCATCTGCAGCTTGATGGAGTACTGTTCTACCCTCTGGGCTGGCTCCTCTTCCTCACATCTTGCTCAGCTTGACACCGTGGAAACCAAGGCCTTCAGGATCATGGGGATCTCCCGCACTGAAGCTGAGTCTATGGGCTCATCACTTCTCCATTTCAGACAGCTCGGTGGTCGCTCTCGTCTTCTACCACCTCCTTTCTGCCCTTGCACCCTCTGCGCTTTGTACCCCCCCCCCCATGTTTCTGCAGGACTCGCACAGTCCACCAACAACTCCCCTCTAGTGAAACTACCTAAATCCAGGATCACTGCAGCCTCCACTTATTTGTTCCTCTTTTTTTCCCACCTGTGGAATCAACTTCCACATCCTCTTCAATCTCATTCTTCCCTCCAAGTCTTCAAGACAGCTGTTCACCACCATCTTGTATCATCCGTCCGCAATCCAAAACTGTGATCTTTTCTACCCTCGTTAAACCCACCCAAATCCCCCCTCCTTCCAATTTTAGTTTTCCCTCCTCAGAGTTTCCTTCTGTATCCATTTTTGTCCTCCCCGTGCATGTGTGTTTTACATCCTGTGTTTTGCATTCTGTTATGTCCTGATCCATTCACTGTGCTATCTCTTCCACGAGCCTCAACTACGAATACAACATCACAAAAAAACCCCATTAGAATGGTGCTAAAACTGATCATCTTGATTAAAGACCAGTCAGCCTTCTCCACATTATTCTCCACAGAGAAGATCATATCTCCAAGCTGACCTCAAAAGCCAGCCCCAAAATTGTCTGGATGGACAAGTTCTTCCTTTGCTGTTCTCAGCTTATAACAGTGTACAAAGTCCTTATTTGGCGATCAAATTTTCTCTGACTCCACTCTGTGCAGGATCGTTTAGCACCCCTCTGATGGTCCTCATAGAAGGACAGAGTGAAAAAGGTGTAATAGCTGTAATGAAGTCTAATGGCTCCCCACTATGGACTGCTTCCCATCTGGCCCCATTTTGAGGCCCTGCAATCTAAAGTCCTCTGGGTCTTCAGACTCTCAAGTCAGGAAGCCAAGTCTGAGGATTTGCTTCTTGCTCACCATCAGCAGGTTGGTGGTGTTGCAGGTTTTTATTTTCCAACTCAATTTGGTTTTTGCTCTTCCTGCCCTTTCACCCCTCCAGATGACATACGTTCTGCTAGAAGCCCTTTCCTTGTTACGTTCTGCAAGTATAAACTCAAAGCTAACCTCCATTTTTCCACACCTCTCTTTTCTCGAGTGTCATATTGTCTTTCTGGGTCAATTATTGTGAGCTCTTCCCTATTGGATATTGTTTGCTGCCACCGCCACCTCATGGTCTCTTCCATTTCCACGACTGAGCTTTATGACACCAACTGGGACGCTGTCCTCAGCAATCACTGACAATTTCACTTCTTCTGCTATGGTGGATCCATTTGAACTCATCCCACTGTTTTTCCTTTGTTCCAGTTTGCTTGTTGATCCATTTCCCAATGCCATTCTGCTCTTCCATGAGCCTTGCCACCTGTATTAAAAATAAGAAGAAAGGAGCATTAAAGTACATCTCTTTTATAGGTTCATCATTCTATTTGTTTGTTTATGACACAATAGTTTAGTCAACACTTAAAAATTACTCGGCAAACTTTGGCCACTGTTTCAAGTCAACCATTAGTGAAATGCAATCCATTTTTTTTTTTTTACTGTAAGCCTTTCTTCATTTTCAATCAAATGCACAAAGCAGTGTTGACATGCAGAAATTGATTAAATAAAAACAAATAGGTAAGAAAATGAGGAAAGTTTAACAAACGAACATAAAAATTGTAACAACTATCAAATCTACTTTTCTAGTCCAGTCATTAGGTAGGCCAACTGCACAATCCTGCAGACTGCAGATCATTGATGAGAGCCAGGATGTTGACACAGTTTCTTGGAATAAAAGGCAACAGGCAGGAATATAGTGAAGTATAAAGTGTCATCTAAAGTGCACAGAACCCACAGCATATCTCGAGACATTCCGAGCTGCTACAGCACTCGGTGGCAAGTTCACAGTCCCCACACAGTCCTTCACCGTCTTCCCCACAGCAGACATCAACAGCGCAGTCTTGCAAGCAGTCTGTGCAGCAGTCATCGAGACCGCAGGTCATGCAGCTGCATATTACGCTGCACATGGTGAGAAACTCGCAGAAAAGGCAAGCGAGCACACAGTTGATGCAGCAGCCTGTGGAAAACGGGTTCACATGGTGTGATGTTTGGGCATCAACATCATTGTGTAATTAAGGACATTGTGAGTTCGCTGATGCTGCTTATAATCTTGAAGACCTCAAGAAGAGTTACATGTTAAGATTAAAAAGAACAGTCATATTAAAGGTGACTATAAAATCGTTTCTTAAAACAAGTGATTATTTCCTGTGCATAAACAAATAAAATTGCTATATGAAAGAATGGCCTTTCTAAGGCAACATAATATTGTTCACTACTTTGTATGGATGTAACCGACAGTAGTTTTTGATTTCCAGCATCTAGAAGACAAAAGGCAGGACTTGTTCCTCAACAGATTAAAAAGACGTGGTGGTGTTATGGTATTTTTTGACACTAGCACATGACCTGTTTTTTATGTCCAAAAAAAAAAACCCAACAAAAACAATTAACCAGTATGATCGAAACGCTTTTGCAAGCCATGGCGATAGTTTGTTTTTTCACCTTTTTGTGCGATCTGCTTTCTTTATAAAAGATTAATGTAAATATAATAACATATACCTATTTTTAAAAAACATTATTATAGGTATATATTAATAAATTACTCACCCGCTGTAAATGTGTAATTTCATTTTACACGATATTTCCCCTTTTACTACGATTTCCTTTCATTATACGACCCGTCACTTCGACATATATATATATATATATATATATATATATATATATATATATATATATATATATATATATATATATAGATACATATAACAAATTAAACGTTTCGTTTTTTTTTTTTTTTTAAGTCTCTTCAACCATTTCGTTGGAGTGCTTGCTTGAGTGTTTAAGCCACTTGGGGAGCACTCTACAAGCTTCGATCTCTCCAAGCTTCCATGGTCGTACTGTGGCTTGGTTCTCCGTGGGGACATCTCCAGAGTTAGGAAGACAAAATTAATTAGATGATTACAATGAGTAAACTAGGGGTCATATCAAAAATCCGACAGTGTTGTGCACTTCCCCATACACATCTACTATGTCCCAAAGTTTCAAGTTCCTATCTCAAACGGTGTAGGAGGAGCTATTTTGACCAGTATGACCACTTCTCATTTTCATAAATGCCAAGGTGAGCCAATGAAAAAAGCCAAGAATTCACAAGGTTTTGGAAAAGCGATGATAATAGAAAACCTATACGCCAAGAAAACCTATAGAAAACCAAGACGCCAAGGTGAACAACGAATAGCCAAGATCTTGTGAAAAAAGCCAAGGAGTGGTCACACTGATTTTGACCCCCTATCCGCTAAGCACCCCCTACCCCCCAAGCACCCTCTGATCCTCATGTGTTTTAAAAAATATGTTGTTAAATGTGCAACTCATGAATATGTTTGATTTAAAAAGCTATAAGACAATTTTTTTTTTAATCGACCCCCATGACCCCAACCCCTCTGACGCGGCCCCTAGGGGTCATATCAAAAATCTGAAAGTGTTGTGCACTTTCCTATATATATATATATATGTCCCAAAGTTTCAAGTTCCTATTTCAAACGGTGTAGGAGGAGTTACAGGGTAAGACGTATTGACGGACGGCGGAGACAATCACAATATTCCCGCTTTTCTTCGAAAGCACGGGAATAAAAATGTTTGTAGTGGTTACAAAGCAATGAATCTCCGCTGATCATGGCAGGATAGCTGAGAGGTATAGCCAAACTCTCCCCTCACCTCTCTCTCCACTTCCCACTCTCTCCCACTATTTCCCATCTGTCTCCCTCATCCCCTACCCTCCCCCTCATCCCCCAACCTCCCCCTCTGTTAAGGGGACTGCTAAGGACTGACAGTTTATTTTTTAATATAAAATGGCTTCCCGAGAGTGTAGCATATATGAATCTGATTTGGAGTGAGGCGACAGGAGAGGTGCAAAGGTCGCAGCATGTGCGAGCATGCATGCATACAGGCAGGCCTTTGCCAGGTTGATAGCGTGGGTTTTAAATGCTCCTGCCTGGTTTTATTCAAAACCTGGCGGTTAAAAAAGAAAATGTTGTTGTTTGGACATTATATCTCCCTTCCCTTCCCTCTCCTTCCCCTCTCATTCCTTCCCTTCCCTCACATGCATTCCTTCCTTCACACTGCCTTGCCTTCCTCCCCTCCCCTCATGCTACCCTCCAACCTCCTCCACCTCCAAACCCCTCCCCTCTCCCATGGACACCACTGGATGGTTCTCCGCATGCTGTATTAACATACTTTTAACCTATCCCATTTCGTTCATCCTGTACAATTCCCACAATGGAGAACCCCTCCACCATTCCTCCTCAATTCCCCTATCAACGCAAGTTCAGAACCCCTCTCCCCTCATGCTTACCTCCTCCCACCCTCCCTACCTCCCTAATTACCCCTTCTTCTCTCCCCCATCCTCATTGCTCCCACCCCCCTCCCAGAGTGTATAGCAATGTTTGGTTTGGCATTGCTCTCCCTGCTACCCCTTTCTTGCTCTCCCACTTCCTCACCCTCTCCTAGATCCCCCACACATCCTCACTCCCTCCTCGCTCCTCCACCCCTCCCCTCCACCCCTCCTCGCTCCTCCAGCCCCTCCTCGCTCCTCCACCCCTCCTCGTCCTCCACCCCTCCTCGCTCTCCCTCCCCTCCGTCTCTCTACCTTCCTGCCTCTTTCTACCCCTCTCCTTTAATATTACCATCAGCAAAGCAACAGTTGTATTTTATTAGTATATTGTTACGGATTCGGGGTTTGAGTTTCGCCACAAGGGGAAGCGTTCGTGTTCCACCCGAACACCCGAACGGAAAACTCCGCATGCCAGCGGGTTGCTAATCAACCAAAAGTGCCAATTCTGCCAGGGCTCGCACTACTTCACATGTTACCATTTCCAGTGGATTGGCAGCATCAAGAGGGGTCTCGTGCCCTTGATACGTACTCAAGTTAATTAACTTACCATATCAGGTGCAGCCGAGCAGAGCTGCTGAATACGCACTGGCTAACAAGAGCAAATTGTTGCGGTAAAACTTCCCGGCTAACTCTACGTGTGGACCATGCGAGATCAACAGGGAAAAGACGCTACAAGCTGCGTGCATTTATACAAGCAAGTTTATTACGACAAGTGAAGCAAGAAAAATGCAAATATTTATAAAAGAACAAGAGACACAGGGCAGAACTATTCCGATAAAATGAAATTACACACTCTTAACTTATACTATACAAAACAGGCACCATCAGAAACATACCCTGAGGAAAGTTAGAGAGCAAGAAAGAGAGAGAAACTTTGAGTTGGTTTATGACCTCTTGGCTACCAGGCACAGTCGACGGACCAACGCAACCCAGTCAATGTGGAGGGGGGAAGCAGGGAAGAAGACTGAGGATGTCTAATGGTGCATAGTTGGAGGAGGTGCGATGAGCGGTGAGGTTCAGGTGAAATTCGGATGAGGTGTAGATAATAAAATTGAAAGTGCATGTCTGTGGTGTCGCTCTGAAGAGAACGGTTGTTCGGGATTTGCCCTCGCCAATCGCTCTTACACGTCCACAGCAGACGAGACGGAAAACAAGACAGAACATGTGAGAAAATAGTCTTACACGTAAGAGCTATCTGTGCATGTAAATGCATGTTATCGACTTGGCCCTAATGAATACGCCCGGCACGGCACCTGGATCGCTCACCCACCCAGTGCTCCGCTTCACCTACTCTATTCCATGAGTTCCGTCTTCCTGCTCAGTTCTGCCTTTCATCCCGCTTCACCAACCAATCCAAAAGTGTTTTCTTCTCTCGCTATAGATTGCTCCGCAGGGTGTTTCATAGTTGTTTGGTGAGGGAGGAGGCTAAAGGTGGATCAGTACTGACTGTAGGAGTTTCGAGTGTCCCCATTGGTGCACGGACGCTTTCCCAAGTGTTGGCCCCATCCATGCGAGGACTTGGCACCGGAAATGGCCTCATTTGCTATGCGCTTTGCCACACAACTCATCTCCGAGATTAACATGAGACCGATACAGCTTTTAAGATCCTTAGACAATTTAAGACCCTTTGGACACTTTAGACCCCATTTGCTCTTTCACCTTAGACCCTTTAGACCCTTTAGACCCCTTAGAGCTTAGACACTTTAGACCCCTTTTGGATAAAATCCTGAAAGACACGAGACCCATTAAACCTTGACACCCTTTGACGCCTTTTTAGACCTTTTTAAGACCATCAATACAGTTTCGACTCCTTTTTACCCCTTAGAAAATCGATAAAAATCCCCCCGAAAATACTTTTTAATGACTTTTTTTTTCATGCACCATTTGCGTCACATCACAAGTTTCAATGACGAGTCAAAACTGATATCCCAAAGCGAAACTGATGATAGAATGTGAAACTGAAACGAATGATCAAGGAAATAACGATTGGGAAACCAGAATGAAATGCTGTGAGAAATAGCAAATGGAAATTACTGAAAGCAAAACTATGGGGAGTATAGATAAGAGGGGGTGGGTTGGGCTGAAGAAATGGCATGGAAAGAGATAGGTGACTGGACGTGGTCGGTTGGCATGGAAAGAACTCTGATGATGTTAGGTCAGGCAGTAGGCTCAAAAAGTGCATAAATCCATTTCTCAGCCAAGCTTCCATAATTTCCCCCTCACCCAAGCATTACTTCGGGGATACAATCAGTATCAACTGGAAATCTCAGCTGGTCGAATGGAACGAGGTTTCCAGATTACCAGTTCCACCCACTGTGATATCTGCTCACTGAATATTTATGCTGAATTCAGTTTCTACCAATACACACTCCAAACCAGAGTGGTGTCAAAGTCACCCAATGCTCGCCTGTTATACATTATCGTTTTTCGTTTTTAAAAGACTAGTCTAATAATATATATTTTTAAAGCATTGCAGTGAAGTCTGATCCAAATAATTTTAAAGAATATATGTATTTATATATGTAATCAGTAAACAAGAGGTCCACACGAGGAATTCAAAACTCAGAGGGCGAACTTTCTTGCTGCAAAAAGTCAACAAAGGCTTTCAGAGGTAGGAAATGCCGATGCGCCGAACTGGAAGACGAACTTGAAGACTGGGTTAACACACAAGAGTGGATGGTCGGGGTGTTTCTACTGTTCAGATTAGACTCAAAGCAAGATTGATCACTTTTTGTGGCTATTTTCGGACGTTTTTGCGCTTGGTTTTTTTTGTGCAACATTTGCGGCTTATAAACCAGTGCGGCTTTGTGTGTGTTTAAATTCCAGATTTTTTTTAAATTTAGGGGATGCGGCTTACATAACGATGTGCTCAATGGTCCGAATTTTATGGTACTTGCCTTGCCATGAGAAATGCATCTAAAATAAAAAAGTAATATGTTGTTTGGGAGTTGGAGTGCGGACAGGAACGGATGGAAAACAGCATCCTTGTTGCCATGGCAACCACTTTAGATGACGAACTATGTCGCGACACACCGTCTCCACAGTCTGTACCTATGTACCAAATATGAAACATGAAAGTTGAAAACTTTGGGAGTTAGATAATGATACTGAAAGCATGTGGAGAAAAGTTTTGTTGTCCAACAAGACAAAAATAGGACCACTGCACCATAGCTTATCTGGGCCCTGGCATAATTTTGCAACCCAAATTTGTTAGAATTCTGACTAGTGGGTCTTGTGAGGAAGATTTTTGTTGGAATTTGTGGGACCGCCATTTTGACACACTTCTGGTCGTGTGATCGACATGGCCTCCACAATTTAACATCCCTACCCTGGCCTAATGTTGTAACTCAAATTTGGTGGCATTATGACTGGTGGGTCTGGAGAAGAAGATTTTTGAAGAAATTTACTAAATTGGCCGTTTTGATCTACTTAGTCATGTGACCAGAACAAGCTTTGTAATTTCTCTTGCCAGTCAGGAGAGGAACATTGCTGCAAAATTTCAGCTGGATTGACCCAGCGGTTTGGCCAGAGAAGTCGAAAAAGGAGGCGGACAGATGGACGGATGGTGCGTGATGACAATACCTTATCTGGAATTTACATTCCAGATAAGCTAAAAATTGAACTTTTTGGTGTAAATTCAATGTTGCAAGCATAACAGTGCACATCACTTCATCAACACCATCCCTACTGTCAAGCATGATGGTGGCAGCTTCATATTATGGGGCTGATTTTCATCAGCAGGGACTGGCAAGCTTGTCAGGATATAAGAGACAATAGACAGTGCAAACTACAGGAGAATCCTTGATGAAAACCTGCTTGAATCAGCTATGAATGTGAAATTGGGTTGCAGATTCACATTTCAGCAGGACAATGATCCGAAGGACAAAGCTAAAGCCACAATGAAGTGGCTGAATAGAAAGAAAGCAAGAGTAAGAAGTGCTTTGCAATACATGTCCCCAACCAATGCGATATTTTCTCAGTCCAAAAAGGGCATAACTGTGAAAAATCGACGAAACGCCCTGAAACTAACTTTTTCTGGACCTTATCATTATTAAGTCAGGTACCAAGTTTCAGTCGAATGGGAAAAAGGCTGAAAAACCACAGGTGGGAAGGATTGATGGACAGACAGAGAGCAAACCTATAGTCTCCTCCGGTGAAGCCAGTAGGGGACTAATAAATGTTATTGAGTGGCCTAAAGTCCTGACTTGAACATTTATGATGAGATTTCAAGATCGCAGTCCATTGAGGATACCCATCAAACTTGGCAGAACTCGAGCAATTTTCACCTGAAGAATGGACAAAGATTTCACCATCTCACTGTACAAAGTTGGTAGAGATCCACCAAAAAAGACTCGTAGCAGTCATTGCTGCAAAAGGTGCTTCCACCAAGTACTGACATAAGGGGCTGAATACTTTTACAACCAGTGAATTTTGATTTGAACATGTTTTTTGCAGGTATTCCTGACATGTAACCTCTTTAACTATAACAGTGATTAGTTTGATTTTTTCAGTTATGAATAAAAAAGTTCATTTGGAAAAATTGTTTCTAAATAATTTGTAATTAATTGACGTGGTATTATTGGTAGGGACTGAAGACTTTTAGAGGCCACTGTATGTGGGCACTCAAACTAAAGACCAATTACTGCACTATAGTCCCAAGAAGGAAGTCAGACATAAAAATACATGCAAACACGTGCACGCACACGCTCGTGCACACACCATATATATATGTATATACATATATATTTCCACACACCTACACATACAAATACATATATAAACACACAAACACAGATATGTTATGTACTGGTAAGTACTTTCAAAAAAAAATTTTTTTTGAAGTTAACCTAAACTTATAAGCAATTTACTGATTTTCCAACTACCCAGATTATCAGCAAGGCAATGTTTTTCATCAAGGTTTCAATCCTTTCAGTTTCGATCAATCCTCTGTTTGAGACACCTTTAAAATGTGTAAATTTTTGAGGTATCCTTTATAATTTAATAATACACATTATATAATATTAACCACACACACACACACACAGCACTCCTGACTGTTATGTGAGCATCACCACAGATTATGTTATAAAAAGTAACAGGAATGACTTCACAGAAATTTTATTCCAAAAAATACATTGAAATCACAGCTTGTCCCCTTCAAATAGTTTCCCTCCAGTCTCACACACTTGTCCATCCTCTTCTTCCACGCTTCGATGCACCCCGGAAGGCTTTTCTGGAATCCTCCGGAGCTGCATCGTCACGGCCCTTTTGATGGCCTCCACAATCAGGAAATCGGGTCCCCTTGATCACCCCTTGAGCTTGGGGAATAGGAAAAAATCACAAGGGGCCAAGTCTGGTGAATACGGGGGTTGCTCCAGAGTTGGCACGTTCCTCTCCACCAGAAACTGTCGGATGCTCAGGGCACTGTGAGCAGGGGTGTTGTCATGGTGGAGCACCCAGGCATTGTTCTCCCACAGATCCCTCCTCTGTCCCGGACTGATTTCATGAGGCGCCGGAGGATCTCCTTGTACACGTATTGATTCACTGTTTGACCCTGTGGTAGAAACTCGAAGTGGACGATGCCCTTGATTTCAAAAAATGCGATGAGCATCACCTTGACCTTCGACATCCTTGCTTTCTTTGGTCTTGGTTGCTGGACTTTTCCACTGACGATTCTGCCGTTTGGTCTCGGGATCGATATTCGAATATCCACAATTCATTGCCAGTAATGACTCCCGAGCAGGTCTGGATCATCCTCGAGGCGCTCGATAATGTCTTGACAGACATTGACTCTTTGCTATTTCTGCTCCTCGGACAAAAGCTTGGGGACCATTTGCACACACCTTGCACATTTCGAGATTTTCAGTAGATGCTCCAGACAGTGTCCTTGTTGACGGAAGTTCCTCAGCAATCATCTGCACCATGAGTCGTCGATCTGTGCGCACCATCTGCTTCACACGCTTGATGTTGTCCGCCGTTTTTCTCGTTGAAGGTCTTCCAGACCGTGGATCGTCTTCAACCTCCACCCGTCCCTCTTTGAACATCTTGTGCCATTCAAATGCATGTGTACATGACCGTTTCTTCCCCATAGACTTGCTGCAGCATGGCGAAGGATTCGGAAGGTGTTTTGCCAAGAAACTTCAGATTTGCTCTCTGCTCACGACTCATAGCGCGACGATTCAAACTCGACAACGGGTAAACACGACCTGTAAAAAAAAGAAATCACACATGAGCGCGGTCAACCATCACCAATCATATATATTGCTGGAATGTTGCGAAAGACTGACTCAACCCATTCATTCAAGTTGTGTGAGTGGAGCACATAGCAGGCTCAGTCCCGTTACTTTTTAGACGGACCGTATATATTACTTGATGAACTACTACTACTACTACTACTTCTACTTCTACTTTAAGGTCCCAATTAATTTCACCTCTTGGGGGGGGGGGGCGTGGGTCGACCACACGAGTTTTTCCTCTCCATACCCCTCTATCCCAAGCATCTTCTCTGAATCCCCACCTCTCTTATATCTCTCATTATTATCAGTTTTAGCATGCCAGCACGTTTTTTTGATGCAGCTGTTGTTACTCTGTGCAACAATGATAACTTAAACATCTTGTGTTCAGTATTACTGTCTAGGTTTTGGTTTTGTGTTCAATAATGTAAGCAAATAGAAAAGACATAAAATATCATCGGCCCCGTTGTTTTTGTAATTTTGCTGTACCAAGTTGAAGGGCTTGCCCTTATTTATTTACAACTAAAATGGGCCGCCATTCTACCAGTGGGCCATCTTTGATCAGATTGCAGAATAAAGCGAGGTGCACGTATATGCGATCATGTACTGTGCTTCTGCCAAGTTTGAACAAAATCAGACCATGCATTTATGAGAAATGGTTGGGGACAAATTTAAGTAACAAAATAGCCGCCAGTCGGCCATCTTGGATCTGATCTCGAATCAAAAATGACGGGCATATGTAAGCCATCATACCTTATCTGTTTGCCAAGTTTGAGCAACATCAGTAAATGTATGTCCAAGAAATAGTTGAGGACGTGTTGAATATCAGTTTTTTTTTTTACAACTAAAATGCCCGCCAGTCGGCCACCTTTCATCGCATGTGAAACAAAACAGTGTGCATGTGTATACCATCATGTGTTGTCTTTTTGCCAAGTTGGAATATATCCAGTCCATACATGTCCAAGTTATGGTTGCAGACACACACGCAAGTAAGCGAAAATTGAGACCAAATCCATAAGCTCCCGTTTCAGAAGAAGTCCAACAAGGGCTAATTATAAGGGGATCATTACAATTTGTGTTGTCATGGGAATGCTTAGTTTTTTGTGATTGAATGCCATTTGGAGTGTTTACCTCATAAGACACACTGGGAGGAATTGCCACTTGGGGTGGATTTGACCAATTTTTTTGCCAAACTCTCTTGTGCCCCAGGTGGAAAGCCACTCGGGTTTTCCAAGAATGGGAATTGACCACCGGAGCCCACTGCCCCGGAAATTTGTCTGTTGAACCTGTTCGGGCATATAGGGGAAGTCTTCCATGTCCCTACAGCGCTACCCTTATGTCTAACCAACATCACCTGGGAAAATATACCACTTGCAGCAGATTTGACTACTTTTTGCAATGTAGAAAAGGTACCTGGGAAGCCCACAACCGCAAGAAGCATTTGGCATCGTCTTATCCTCCATTGACAAAACTTGTACATACATTTCGACTTTGATTTTCCAGCTAATGGACAATATAAACACACAATTGTGATACTAAGTGATGAAAATATATAGATCAACACCACAAACCAGCATCTGGCTTATCATCCTTGTGGTCACATGTATTTGTGTCATTTTATAATATTCACACATAAATTCATCACTTGCGTCAAAAGGTAAAGAAAGAAATATTTCATATACATGTATTTGATGTCTCTAAGTAATTAATTAATTAACCATTGATTGTACACAAATCAATAAAAGACAAGCCCGCTTTATTGCGGATGTGGTAGTGTGCACAAAGTCACACGACTATGGCAGCAACTGCACAATGTCTATATTACAACAAATGATGCTTCAATAATGTCTTTGGCAAAAGAATGATTGTGGACAATAGCATCTTTGGAATTCAGAGCTAAAATGGCTGCTTTCCTGAAATGTTGAGAAGTGCGAGAAAAACACGATGATACTTTTGGCGCTTATAAGTGATCATCAAATTTACCGTGCCATCATAGCAGGCTCGTTTAACTGATTTTTGACAATTCCAGCATTACGTGAGTGAAGATACTGAAAGGAACCAAGTAGGCACAATACAAGCTTGCTAGTAGACACATGAAACAAGTCCACAAATTTTTTTTTAGGTTTAGGACACTTTTTGTGGGTAGAAAGTTTCATTGCAGAGGACAAAAGATGTTGTTGAAGTTGAGAGGAAAAAAGAAGGAAGGGGATGCAGTGAAGAATGAACATGTAGATATGTTTCGATCATTGTCACTTATAATGGCACAGGGAAGAGATTTCAAAGCAGAACTCAAGGAAATCGAGGCATTCAATGCAGGAGTGGCAAGAGAGACAGTTGGAACAGCAACAGGAAAAATTTGTCTCAGTAAGGAAATCCTGGAAGCAGCAGCAGCAAGAGTCGAAGCAGAAACAATCATTGTGTGGGGCATAGCACAGACCCAGCAAGGGATCCGGGCATTGGCAGAAGAGACAACCAAGCAAGAAAGTGAGGCAGCAGCCTGAAAGAGGCAGGAATGAAAGAACAGTTAGTCATTAAATTTTTGACATGGTGACAGGAATTTATATAGATGTAACTATCTCTTCTAAGACACAATATTTTATCCAATGATTTTGCTCACATAGATATGTTGAACAACAGTGGATGAAAAATTGACAGTTACAATGATGTGGTAAGATACGGGCAGGCAGTTTAAAAAAACAAACAAACACAGCTTAACATGGTGAGAAAACAGACAGGTAGAAAAGACAATGGGAAATTAAAAACATGGTGATAGTTCAAGATGGATTGAGGTGAAGTATGAGATTGGACAGAAACTGGAAAATCATTCAGGAAGTGGGATAAAGAGAAAAACAAGTGAAACTAGAAGGGCACTCGGTAGAGCGCATACCTCCGCTACATGATACCTGATCCACGAGAACATATTGGGCCCAATCAATACATTTTTGAAATATCGGGCTATGTATCGTTTTTGGCCCAATCTCTCAATGGTGAAGAATCACTTTGAATATTAAATAATTCTCGCATCCGGATTCGGATCTTCACCAAAATCGAATCCATGCGTCCTTGCCACACTCCCAACCTGTCCACCAGGTTTCGTCCGAATCTGTCGAACTTTATGAGATATCGTGCTTTATATCATTTTAGCCCGATCTCTCAATAGTGAAGAATCACTTAAAAAAAATTAACAATTCTCGTATCCAGATCCAGATTCGGATCCTCACCAAATGAGCAGAGACAGTGTTGGGTACGAGAGACAAAAACAGTCGAAAAGTGAAAAACTCTCAACTGCCCTGCCATAGGAAGGAAAGCATGATGCACACCTTTACCTGTAGAGATGGCAATTATGCCTATGCCTTCATGTGTACCATTACATATAGCAGTGATCTTCACCATTTTTTAGAAGAGGGCCACTTTTGCCGAAAATACATCAGTGTGAGAACTGCCACACCGCCTGCTGGACTCCATAAGGGCTGCTATTAGGCCCCACCTCCACGTACTCTTCTTTGTTGTAGTTAAATACAAATCTCACACTCTCACTATGTCTCTCTGAAAGGACCGTTTGGAACTCCTCCCCCTCCCCCATCTACTTTCTCAACAACTCTCTGGAAGAAGTCCTTTCATTCAAGCTTCTGGGTTTCATGATCTGCTATGATCTTTCCTGGGAAAGCCACATTTCCAAGCTGGCCTCCAAAGCCAGTCGCCGACCGGGCATCCTCCATCGTGCAAAGTCCTTCCTCGGCCCACCTGAGCTCCTGACCACATACAAAGCTTTCATCCGCAGCCTGATGGAGTACTGCTCTCCCCTCTGGGCTGGTGCTCCTGCCTCTCACCATGCTCGGCTTCACGCTGTGGAAACCAAGGCATTTAGGATCATTGGTATCTCCCGTGTTAATCCACCCCAAACCCACCTCCTTCAAATTCCCTACCTTCCTTCCCGAAAGTTCCCTGTCGTGTAAGCTCCTGAAAGTCCCTGTGGTGTCTATCTTGTATACCCAGCGTTCCCCGCCCCATCCCTCTTTTAACCCATTTTAAATGGCCAGATCCAGATCGGAAGCACAACCCCATCACACCTTGCTGTCCTGATGCATGACACCAAATTTTGTCCATATCAGTGGGGTTGTTGATGTGAGAAGAAAAAGTTTCTCAAATGTTATACGTATGGACAGACGGCTGGACACCTGGACACACTCTGAGCTTATTTTGAGAAAATAACCGAAAAAAAGAGCCAGGAAAATTTCTGTATTTGCTAAGACGTGATCTTAGACCTAATGGGTATGAGCTCGTGCAATATGAAAATGTTTGGAAGTGGCAGGAAGAAGGATTTTTGAATCAAACCACAAAATCACAGTGACAAATCCAGAGAGAGAAGAGACTGATGAAGCAGTGGGATAGAGTGAAAGGCAGAAGTAACAGAAGTGGAGGAAGGGGGGGGGGGGTGGTGGGGTGGTGGCTTTGGAGAGAATGGGGAGGGCCGGTGGAAGGGCTGGAATTAAATAAGTATTTGCACTCTCAGCTGGCATGAGGCAGTCTGCAGTCAGAAAGCAAATATCAAAAAATATAATGCTAGATAAAAGAAAAAGAATGTATGAAAGATGTAGAAAGGGAGATAGTTAATATCTAGGGGTACTGCTGAAGGTCAACGTCCTAAAGAGGCCGTGTGTCTGAGTTGTTAGGCTTCAGAAAAAGACAAGGAAGGACAACCAAATGAGATGTCATGCTATATAGGTTGCATATCTGCTCATCATGTGTCAGTTTGCATAGACAAGGAAAAAGCATTAAAGGGTCAAAAACAGATGCAAAGAAGTGGCCGTTTATGAAAGCCATCGGTATGTTACATATTAACTATAAGGGCACTCTTCGACATCGCGACATCGCGACATCGCCAGATATGCCTCCGCCCACATTATTACATCTTATACATACTTGTGTCAAGTTCCATTTAAATCCCTGAACCAGATTCAAAATATTAAATAATTCTGGCTGCCAGACCATGCATCCGATCAGGTTGAAATTTAAAAAGTATGTTCCCCATGACTACTAGATCATAACTTTGACATTTCACGTCGACTGATTAAGCAGATCAAGAGAAATAATGTTTTTTTTTAAAATTTTTTCGTTCAATCCAATATGGCTGCTAGACCATGTGACCCATTAATAATTATTATTTGTGAACACCCTGGTATCCCGAAGGCCTGGGAACATGTGGGTGAAGTTTCCCCTCGATCTGTCAAGCCGTTCGGAGAAGAGGATTTTTAAAGGTTTATTCTCAAAAAAATCAAAGCTGCCAAACCATGTGACCTTTGACATCATTAGGTGAATAATTTTTTGTTCTTCATGGATAGGCGATCATACCTATAAAGTTTCACCTCAATCTGTTTGGCCGTTTCTGGGAAGACGTTTTTTGAAGGTTTTTTATGTTAAAAAAAATTGGCTGCCGAAAAATATGTTAAAAAAAAAAAATTGATTGCAAGGCCAAAATGGAAAGTTTTAGCTCTCGTACGAGTCTCGACAGTGTACACAAAAAAAAGTAAACTAGAAAGCATCTGAAAATGCAAAGCCAGTCTACATACACTTTGTATTCAGATTACTTCTTCTTCTGTATGCTGAACATGACAAAAACAGCAAAAAAAAAAATATTCAACAATTTTAGGTGACCTTGACCTTTGAACCATTTGACCCACAAAAACAATCGGCTTTTATCTTTTGATTGGTCAACCAATTAATTGACCCAATAAGCTAATTCTTAATTTTCAGGTCAATTGGATGAAAATTGATGATTTTCTGTGACACTGACATTTGAACTTTTGACCAAATTATTGATTTGCCTTCTCCATATTCTCAGAATATAGCGTTGTTGAAAATTTGATGACAAAAGCTCAAATGGTAAACAAGTTACGGCCCGGACAGACACACAGAGATACAGGAATGATTGCAAAACCCTGTCTTCCTCTGCATGGGGGACGGGCTAATAAATACAGCAAAACAGATGACCACGACTTAAAGATAAGTTCCTTAAGAAATATATTTTAAAATTAAGTGCTGAACCGACACAATAACTGGCACAGACATCAGGGGTTCAAGTGGACTCATCTAGTGTCAGAAGGTCTCTTATTAAAAGTGGTCTCCATGGGTGAATTTCTGGCAAAAAGCCCTTTCTGTGTAAAGGTAAAAAAGTCAAGAGATTGAAATATGCCCGAGAACAACAGCCACACTTTATAAAGAGTACAGGCAGCAGAATCGCCAAGACTGTGAATAATGAGAGTATGTGCAGGAAACGTTCTCAACACATAAAATTGGGAAATCATTGAATATGTGCAGGATTAGAACAGGTGGGAGCCTGTGTGTAATTATGAATTGAACTTTACACTGTCCGCCCATGTCTGAGACGGACCTCAGGGAAAGGGGGAGGGGGGCAATTGATGATTCAGGGATGTGAATTGGGGATAACGGGTGTAGCATAGAGTAGTTAAAACATTCGTACATGTTTAAAGTGTGCAGTTTCTGTGTAAACATGATAGGTCACGTGTCGAAGTTTGTTTCGGAGATGATAACCATGACCCCTCTTCTCCATATTTGTCTAAAACCCTGCAATCACCCTCCATAATTCCTCAAATAGTTCTCTTGTAATCTGTTGATATGTTTGTTTTTTTTAAATAATGAATTGCGAACATGCCTGGTGTGAGCTTAATGGTTAGGGTGGTGGGCTTGGGATCCTAAGATCCTAAGTTCAAATCCCACCTGGCTGTTGAATTAATACCAGGTGGGGTTGACTCTGCCTGTCATCCTTCTGAGGGTGGTAAAATGAGTGCCAGCATGCTGGTATCCTGTGTTGGAGTGGCAACCCATCCAGGATTGTGCCCAATAGCCAAGGAGACTGCTTGGGCAGCACCAACGCTCTGGACAGAGAATGGTCCCAATGGATGGATGGATGGAACTGCTAACAGCCAGCTCTGCAAGCAAAGGAACCCCCCTCCCCTCCACACTGAGTAGGACAAGGATGTCCCTCAACCATGTGCTGAGGTAGCAACCACCTCAAACTGCTCGGCATGTCATAGGTACAAGTGGCCCACGTGAGGAACTAATGCGCATGTCATGGGCTCAAGAGGCCCAGTGGAGAACCAATGAGCATGCGGTCGCAAGGTGAATGAATGAACAGCAAGAGAGAGTTCAAGCCTCAGAGAACAGCCTCAGCACTGATGAGTCTGGCAGTTCACTCAGGCAAACTGGCAGGGACTGCAAGCAGCTATCACACTTCAGGACTGGTCTCCTGTATCTACCACCTCTGATATTAATTCAGCCTTGGAATTCTTCCATGGAAACCTCCTCTCTCTTATGCACAGATTCATCCCATCTCATCTTCAGTTATCTTACCCTTTCTCCCACTCTTCCTCCCACTCTTGGTACTCTCAATCCTGTGGTAAGGCTGTTGCTATAGAACAACTTGCATTTTCCTCCAGGAAGGCAAATCAAACCAAAGGCAACCTCAGATCATTCCATAAAGCCCGCAACAAGTGTGTCCACCCTCAAGAGAGCAAGAAAGCATCTGTCCAATCTCAAGAATGAGCTTTCAAACTTGTTTCCCTCCACTAAAACCGAGTGGCACCTTGTCAAGTCTGTCTCACCCACCTGGTGTATGCTCCTCTTGCATCCCTTCCCTCACTTCAAATGGCATCACAGCCGACTCCACTCGTGAGAATTCCGAATGCCTCAAAATAGTGTCAATAACCCCTCTCTCTTTGTACCCACCCTTCCCAGTCGGACCCAACTGCTCATGTCCACCTACAAGGCTTTCATCCACAGCTTGATGGAGTAAATGCTCTCCTCTCTGGGCTGGCTCCTCTGCCTCACATCTTGTTCAGCTTGATGCCACAACTTTGGTAAATAATTCTCCATCGATAGGAGCTCCTATGTTGAAAGTTTCATGTCAATCGCTTAAGTGGTTTCAGAGAAAACGAATTTAGAACCAATCAAAGTGAAAAAGTGAGGACGGAAGAAAAAAAAAAGTGAGGGCTTCGGCCGACATTCCCCAACATGGTCAAGAATGGTTGTGGATGCCTATTAGTAGTTTAAAAACAAACAAACAACCAATCAGATATTTTCATAGCACCAACAACAAACAGTCAACATTAGTAAATACGAGTCAAAATAATTGACAATCATAACAGCAACTACAGTCGTAACAGGTATAATAGTGAACAATCATAACGCACACAGAATTCCACTTCTAATCCAAAAAGGGTAAACCACCGGTCGGGGCGTGAGTCACAATTTACCATTCCTTTCCTTTCAGCTCGAAGGCCTCTTCAGCAGAATCACGTGTCAAAACACGAATGTTAACGCGACGTAATACATACCAAAGATTTCTGAGGAGTTGGGCTCATTTCCAAATGCGCAGAGTTCAGTTTTGTGGCTCTGATCAATGATGGTTATAAAGTAGTGTCTGTGGCTGTGCCATTAGAAAAATGTGAAAATGCACAATGCTGTGTTCAGCTAAGATGAACGCTCTGTGAACCTCCAAGTCAATAACCTGTTGATTAAACATGCTTCCATGTCATAGGTTTTCAGGCTAGCAGCTAATAGGCTTTAAATTATTGAGTGTGGGGGGCATGCTGGTGCAATATTTTAAAGCACTTTGATTGGTCGTCACATAACAAAGTGCGTTAAATCTCCGAACGAACAATGCATTATGTCGTGTGGTTAAAAATTTAAAATCGTGTCGACTTATATTTGTACATATGGTTAACAGCAGGCAGTAGCTTTATGCAGAACAATACGACGAATAAAAAAAAATAAAATGATGGAAATAAAAATCAACAAATTGCACATGTGATAGCTCATGGTAAACACGCATGACAAATGACATACAATGAGACGCCCACACGATCCTGATGGGCAATGGTCTTGAGATCGCCTGGTAGCTCGGGCCAAGTATTGAGGACAACCCCATAGTCACTGTTGACGTCTCTTATGGAAGCCACTGAAGTATGAATTGCAGAATGACAAAGAAAAAGGAAGCACTTGGGCACAGAATTATTTGAGAAGCCAATTATTTGTTCTCACAAAATGCACGATTACCCTTGATGGTTGTGCGTTATTATGGCGTGATCATTGTAGCCTATTCTCAAGTCTCCTCCAAATGCATGCCAATCAATAATATGGAAGCTGAACAGTAAAACCGGCTGAGTGATTGAAAAAGCCAATCACAGAGCAGTTCCAAACACCACCCACACCACCAACTCATATAATAAACATGAAGACGACTCATTAAAGCTGTTATCCAACCACACTGGGGATTTTAAAAGATTGTTGTTCTCATTGCAATCTGCGATGCATTACTACTGTACTTCGATTACACCGATGTAAGGCTCACGGATGAGCTTGTGCGTAAATCACATGCAGGACAAATACATTAGTAGACATCAATATACGAATACATCATCAATGTACACAAATTACAAGAACATTAGCATTGACAACAGATAAACACATTAGGTATATGGTATGTGGGATTTGAAAGTGCGCTCCTCACGATGTGATCCCGAAGCTCAGTTGGGAACACGATGAAGCTAACATTTTAATATTTCCTTTCAATGAAAATGCTTTTTGTTTTTTTTGAGCAGCATGCATAAACTGCCAATTGCGATTCCAATCACTTTAATCGTACATACATCATACTGATCAGTTCAACTGATTCCAAGAATGTTAAAGATGAAGCTAGAGCCGTTGGGAAGACATATGGTGGCCGTACGACGATCAGGCATGGCTGCAGGCACAAGTAACCAGGAAAGCTTAAATGACTACCCACAAGGCTTTGGTCTGACGTTTCAGTCACCGAGAGGCCCTCGACATCATCCCTGGTGCAAAATTAGCGGAATTTTCTTTATGATCTTTCTGCACCAATCTTAACCTCAAACATGCCCTCAATGATGCTTGAGCTTCACTGAACATGCTTTTTCCTCCAAATGTTTCAACACGATACAGCACATTAACATATAGTACAGGTTTCAGCTTTTGATGCCAGTTTTCATTATTCATTTGGAACATAATGCAATTGATTTTATCATATATTTATTATATGGTGGAATATTTGACACTCCCCCAAACAAACCAACCCCAGTTCCATACATACCCCTTCTTCCCCCTCACTCAATTCCCTGCAAAACGTCTTTCTTATTCTCATCACACTCCACTATCCATCTTTTCTTCTCACCCTAACTCCCTCCCCTCTCTCTCAACCTTTTCCTCAAATTTATTCTCTCATCTTAGGCCCCACCCCATACGTACATCCTAAAGATATGCCCCCCTCCCCCCCCCAATGTCTTTGGAATGGCATGTGTACTCGTGTTAATTGCAAAATCTTGCTCCAGGTCAAGGCCCCTGTTCTGAGTGTGAAATGAAACAGCATTTGTGACTCAGTATGAATTGTGAAATTTTTTTTGTTTGATTATAATTATTCTGCCACAGCTTGATATATATATATATATAGCAAATGTAATTATATTTTGATGTATGTAAATTAATTTATTTAATAATAAAAACAAAACAAAGTTCCATTTAACCCTGAGTCCAGAGCATTCAATGTTCAAGCTGGGATGACAGGATAGCTCAGAGGTAGTGCACTCACCTTTGACCTGTCTAGTGTGTATCAAATTTCAGGCCCAACTATAAACTGTCATCTTTGTGGGAAGGGTGATGCATCAATGAGAAGTGAATACTTGAAATGGGAAGTTAAGCTGGCTATACACACTGCTCGCATTCATTTCTGGACATTAAAAATCAAGTGGTACCCTTTATAAAGACGTACTTGTGTTCGTTCCCCACCTTGGCCAAATTCTAAATTCCTTCCCCAACCCACAGGGGAAACTTTATCAGCTTCTTCGTCACAGCCAGAGAAATGATGCAGCAAGCAGCGAGGTGCTCCATAGCCATGAATTGATGAATGCTCAAACAATTTCCGATAAGACATACAACTCATTCATTTGTTGACAGTAACAATCTAAAATGAACCTTTTAAATAGATCCCAGACATGTTTATTGTAACCGTTATAGACTCATAACGTGCTCTATATGGATTCCTTTACCTGAGAAATGGGGAAAAATTTCATTAAGTAACAAAAGGGTTAACTGTCACAGCTCACAATTTTATATTCATGTATGCCAAGTACTGGTATCCAGTGGGGCAGCCTTGTTCTAATGTGAAAGGAGCCACCCAACAGTGGAATCATCAACTTCAGTCAATCCTGTGCAGTGAAGCATCTCTTGTGAGAGCAGGTGTGTCCCTCGCAATCAGCTTGTAGCCAATTTGTTTTGCTGACAAGGCATCTTGACACAACTTCATTTCATTATCCCCACGCTTTCAAAAAAAAAAAAAACCGGGGGATAATTGTAATCGGCTCTGTCTGTCCACAAGTCCGTCTATCCGTCTGTCCATTCGTCCATCACGCTGTCTCCTCCTTAATGGATGTGCAGAAATTCACCAAAATTGGTAGTTATGATCAACACATGGCAAGGTGTGAGAGAAGTATCATTTTTGCCCTGCCCCCTGGGACCCTGGGGTGGGGTCTAAAACCAAAAAATGTAATTACGGTCACATTTTTAATCATTTTTTAAATGAAACTTTGTATATGCAATTAACATTGGGGGATGCATGAAATATGTAACAATTTGGGGGATTTGATCCCTGGTTCATTCCCCAGGGGTGGGGACTTTGGGTCACAGGGGTTAAAACAGAAGATTTTTTTTTTTAATGAAAATTTTATATTGGGTCATTCCTGGTGGAACTTTTTGTAATCTTTCAACTTTTTTGTAGGTGTGAAGTGTGGGGATTTGTGATTACATGCCATTGACTTTGCTCTAGTTAAAATTATTAGCTTTATGACTGCATTTCATGTCCTTCTACCAATGAAATGAGGTGTTGCTAGGACGTATCACTTTCCAAGAGGTCTCTATTCCCTTAAGCTGTTATCTCTGAAGTCTGAGTGCAAAATGAATGCATTCATTGGAAAACATTGGTCCACCTATACACTGACCACCAGACACCATTTAACCACAAAACGGCGTTTTCCAGCATTTATGATAAAGCATTTGTGGCAGATTAAACTGCGATGCATTAATAATAGCCACAGCACATCCCATTTCCTTAGCACTTCCTGATGCTCCGAAACATCCCCAGCACAAATGTCCATGAAAGTGCCACTGCTCTTAAAACAGACATGCAACTGAGATGAAAACAAACTAAACTGTAAACTTTTTACTATAGCAGTTTCATAGTGAGTGAGCAATTTGCACTTTATCACTGGTCCTCAAATGCATTAGCGGTAAGAGCATGATGCAACTTTGAGCACTTTGTCTTTTCTACAAGTTTTCCAACGAGGAGGTGCTTCTGCTGCCGTAAAGTTTGCAGGAATTGAACGAACACCTTAACAGGTTGTTGAACCAGGAGCGGATGCTTTCAAAATTGCTAATACATTGGCTGTTTGCATCTCAGTGGCACTTGCGCCATTTCCTGAGCGGTGACACTCGTGTAAATTTGTGCTGGGAAGGTTTGAGAGCATAAGGAGGTGACGAAGAAACAAGATTGGCACGTGAAACGGTAGGCATGGCCATCTGGGAGTTTTAGCAATCCACAGATTCAACGCGCTCCTAAACTACAAATAAAGTACGTTTTAACTTTATACAGTCACGTGCCTGCAAGGAAAAAAAAAAGAGATGCCATGTTTTTCCTGAGATAATAAATAAATAAAGACAGGAGAAGGACGTCGAAAACCGAGCAAAATTATGCTTTTTTGGTTTAAGCAGTGGAGGCCAAGTATCCTAATGAGATCACCAGGACACTTATTCCATCCCTAAAACTGAAAATGGGATTTGAAGCGTTTCCTTTGAAGTCGAGCTCAAATGAGAATTGGTGGGAAACAAGGGTCAGTTTTTCTGGCTGCGGACCATACCTTTGTGTCCTTCAGCACCCTGTGCCAAAAATCATGTACAGTATTCTCATGTATAAATTTTACTGGATATCAGGGAGAGGCTGTTTTTGTTGAAGCTGTTCATAGCTGCCATTGTTCAAGGTGGTAGAGGCTTTGAGAAAATCTCCAACCTACGACTTATTCAGAAGACCATTTTGTTATGCGTGAAAGAGCACAATTCTGGATGCTTTAACCTAGCAAATGCAATAAAAGGTACTTTGACCTGGCTCCCTTCATGCAGTGGCAAACAAAATCCCATGACCTCCATTGCTCATGCCTGCAGTTGCCTTTATTTAATTTCCTCCAAGTGCATTGACATATTATTGCTCTGCTCAACAAATCATCTTGCTTGACCAGGGACCACAGGATAAATGCTTTGTTATGAACGTCGAACACTGAGACACAAATGACGTGGCATCACAAGGAAATTAAGACATAGATAAATCACATTTATCTCATAATCGCTGTGCCCAATCCATTTTGCAAAACACCCTTCCAGAGGGGCATCCAACTAATGAACTGGCACAGAATAAGCAACTCTCATGATAAGATATTGTGGGATTTAATAATGTACACAACATAAATGCATAAAGGATAGCCGGCATCATGTCTCTCCATCCTAAACAATATATTTACCTAAAGGATGGCGTACTTTATGATGCAGCACCCAAAACAGGCACAATAAAAGAATGCACATTCTGGCCAAATAAATTAGAGATCCATCAGCAATCAAACCAAAGACTGGGCAGCTGATAGTGTGATCACACTACCAACTGAGCGATCCTGCAAACCGATTGAGCGATGAAAAATTTCAAAATGCAAGGGAGTGAACTACAGGTGATGAAGAGACCAAGATGGTCAAGATGCAATGTGACATCAGGTGGCAGTTACATTTTGCTCAGAAAATGATCATATGAAAGACATCATTGTCAAGTAAACAAGCATGGCCATTGGCCAATAGCATTGTCTCCTGTTTACTCTTAAAGCAATACCAAACTACATTAGCTCAAAAGTTAAAGGAACGATAAACTAGCAACTGCTATTGCCCACTGGTTGGCTCATCAGCTTGATCACCCTGACCATTGACTTAGCTATCACTCTGTCCCATCATTGTTACACTACATGTAAGACTTGTTGACGCCATTGATGTTGATGGATAGAAAACACAAACTTTAATACGTACTTTGTTTCCATGACTAACAACAATTGGTGATTGGTTATCTCATCACGGGTGCTAGCTTAATTAAACTTGTGAGAACATTAAAAAAACTCCATCAGGTCATGGTCCACATGGTCGGCTCAGGAAGCATGCTCTCCATCATGGACATGTGCACTCTGACATATTTACATGGCATCAGCTCTTGGACAGATGCCTGTGATTTGATTTTTTAAAAATGAGGTGGGTGATCTAGACACATAATTGCCAAAAATAAATGACTCATCCAGAAATAGTGACCAAATATCATCGATAATTATCAGTTGACCATCCGGTAATAGCAGTTCCCAATAAGGGTGGCCAATTATGTCTATTTGTTCACATTATGTGATGCGTCACAAGCCTCAACTCAATTGTAGCATCGGGTTTTCTCAAACTGTGTGTACGATCAGTTTTTATACGCCCAATATATATATATCGGGGCGTATTATGTGATACCGGTCGTCCGTCCGTCCGTCCTTTCCTGTCCGCACTCTAACTCCCAAAGTTTTCAACTTTCACGTTTCATATTTGGTACATAGGTACAGACTGTGGAGACGGTGTGTCGCGACATACGTTCGTCATCTAAAGTGGTTGCCATGGCAACCAGGATGCTGTTTTCCATGTAGTAGCACAATTCTGTATATACCTTCTTGTTTTATTTTAAGAGGCAGCTCCATGAAATTTTAACAAATGATAGAGGACTTCCTTCTGAATCTAGAAAGTGTTCACACATTCTTGTTACATTTAGTCTCACCGCAGATCCTCAACATTTTCAGCATCTACCACCCGAGGAAATGGCTCTGTCAAACCATCGTTTTACCAATTCATTCCAACAGCATTTGTGATGTCAACCAATCAAGGAAGCCATCTTTCAAGTGACCATGTGATGATAGCGATCATGTGACGAAAACATTTCAAAATGTTGGATACACCGACGTCAACGAAAGACAATCTTTCTGTGATAAACTTGTGTTCGGCTAGAATATATCTTTCTGAACCGTCCTCAAAATGATAAGTGAAATACAGAGTGGAGGGCACTGGAAGATAAAGTGGAGATGCTGGAAAAGTCGGAAAGGAGACAGAAACGGGCTAGAAATATGTTCGGGAAATGCAGTTTTGAGCTTTCATTATATATATATATATCATGTCAATGAAAGCATCTTCTGCAATGAAGACGCCAATTTGGTCACGTCATATGGTATACGGTATTCCTTGCAGCTCTTTTGCAAGACGGTTTTTGACTCGATTTGCATTGGGATAAGTTGTCATATCATGTCGTGACGTTGATCTGCCTCTGCCAAAAACAAAAACAGTTGATTTGAGTCGTGACACGTCACCTCGAGTGAAAACAGTCGATATAGGACCAGCGTAACAGTCGCCGAACCTCCTCAATAGATCACTTACTGTGCAACAGGACAGCTTTCATTAAAGTGGGTGCACAAAGCTACACTGGTAAAACAAAGTTTGTACTGTATATACAGTGGACATTGAGCCATAAGGAAGAATGACAGCGGTTGTGGCAAATTCGAACAGCAGTGAGAAGTCAAAAATTTATGAAACAACCAGGTCAGAAAACATTCAAGTCAGTTGATAGACAGTAGAAGACTAGGGTATATGAAAAAGTTGAGTTCATCAATCAGAGACGTTCTACTCGACCCGTACGATGAATGTGTTGTGAAAAGGCACTGGACGATGACTTTCTTTCCAGACATTAAGTGATAAGACATCGATGTCCCTTCTTTTAATTGTATCTCTAGAAATCCTCTCTCCTTTTGTACGCATTGCTCCCAGTAGGTGGTCGTGTCGGCAAAAAATAGATGGCATAAAATAAGGATGGTCTGGATCATCTGATCTTTTACCTGTGAATAATATAACGAAAAGAAACGCACTCTTTGCTAAAATCAAAACCGTTAAAATGGGTGATTCAATTTTTAATGACTCCATGCATATTCAGATTTACGAAATCTGCCAAATGTATCGAATTTGAAACGGTCAAACTGGTATGCACCTATCTGTTTGTGCATGCACATTGCACATGGAATGATAACGCTGCACTGCACAGAGATTGTCCAACTATAAAAACAGAAAAACAGCATGTGGATACAAACAATTGTTATAACCTATCCAGATTGAAATTTATGAAACAACCTGAAGATGTATTGAAGTAAATTTGCTCTCTGGTTTGACTTTTGCTAAAATGCAGTGGTTTGAGTTTTTGAAGCAGTTGAAATGCTTTTCTGAGAAGGAACACTTCTGCCACGACACAGCTGTGAAAGAAAGACACACACAGAGCATAAACATACAAACACAAGTACACACACACACACACACACACACACACACACACACACACACACACACACACACACACACACACACGGCAGAGCACAAGCAAACACGCAAACGTACAACACAGCACACCGCACCGCAAACAGCACCTTCCACTGGCAGGTTGGGGGGTGGAAGAGGGGTGCACATCCATCGCTTTTATTTTTCCAGATTAAATCCTGGTAGAACTAAAGCCGATGGTCCAGTTTTAACAATGAAGAGTTCTCATCCACAATTAATGTTGATAAGGTGTCAAAATGGCCTCTTTTACTTCGCTAGGTTATCAAAAGACTCTTAGCAGCCTTTAAATCAATCTATTGGCACGATTAGCACTAAAACTCAGGAATTTTGCTGAAAAATCACAGTAAAATGCCGGCGTGCTCAGAATAGTTGCAAGAACACTACTACCGAGTAGGTGGTTAGAACATATGGGAAAGGAAGTGCTCATTTGCACGTCATAAAATATATAACAAGGGCAAGTGGTCTGTACAAGTACAACTTCACAAAAATCGTGTTATAGTTGGCAAGGCCCATATCGAAATGGAAGGCACCACCAACTGCTTTAGATATCAGTGGACTTTATCTAGTACATATTTATAGCTGAACCACATATGCGGATACCTGGTCACCCTGCAATGTTAAAAACATTCCCCGCACTGCCGTCGCTAATGCCGGGCTGGGAGTTGCCTTGATTTGATTTCCTCCCTGTGCAGTACGACACATTATTGCTATGCTCAAGAAATCCTCTGATGTCAACAGTTAAGAATGCTCGAGACTTGGGCACATCTTCAAAACAACCCCTTTATGGTTGAATGTTGGACCTGAGCCTTGCCTGGTCCTAATATTTTTTATTATAGTCATGCATGGCTCATTGAGGAGTTCATACATAGCATGGAGGGCACTGACAGGAGATAGCAGTGTACTTCACATAAATGGCAAAAATCAAGGATATTAGAAGAGAATGGATGAATGGAAGCTGGGATTTGAACCTGCGATCGCAGATCTTTCATTAACAAAATGCTCGGATGTAAATACCAAACAGGGTAAATGAGTTTTTTTCTCCAACTGCTGCTAGGGAATTGAACACAACATAATAATCAGCAGGCCTTGCTCTCCTCGGCAGAACGATCATCTGTTACTAAAAGGAGAAGCGTCTGTCCGCCAACGTGTATGGCTGCCACACTTAAAAGATAAAAATGGGTTTGTTGGAAAAGCTAACCATCAATTTACTTAGAACCAAAAAAAACTTGTGTCCATTTAATCATAACAAACCCGTTTCACAAACCCATCTTTCTGGAATGGAAGAAGAAGAAGAAGAATCAGGAATTCAAGTTTTAAAATAGTGGTACCAACAGTACAATAGCAGGTCACCCTTTACAATAATGCGTGACAGACACGAAAGGCGCACACAAAATTAAATATAGTCATACTTCTTGAAAGCAATAGAATATAATTTTATATATATATATGTATATATATATATATATATATGTAAATAAAACAGGACACAGAAGGAGACTACAAGCAACAACTACAAAGTTTATAGAATATGATACCCCGTGCAGTGTTCCAGTACAGTATATATTTCAATTTTAATAAAAATAATGATTTTAAAGATTGTTTTTTAAAAATCCAGAAGTTTAGCATTACTGAAGCAATCTTATACACCCCTCTTATACATCGTAATAAGATGATGTTGAGTTGCAGTTTATGAGATGAAGCCTTTATTTATCACCATAGACCAATCAGCATCGTCCATCGCCATATTGGCAGCCTCTTCTTCACCCCCGATAATGTACCCTCTCACATGCCACACCCTCTCATGCATATATTGATATACAGTATATCATAGTTCTTGGAAGTATTATGAAGGCGATTTGTGTTCTACAATGTTTAAGTATATAATTCAATTCAAATAAACATTTAAAGAGCTTTAAAAGTGTATAAATAAATAAATTTCGAGTTTTGTAGCCGTTTTCCCCAGAGTCTATTACATCACCCGATCTAACATGTTACATTAGTTCTTCATGCCTGTCGCTTGTGTCCATTATAACATCCTTAAAAACGGTAAGTTTCCTGTTTGGAATGATTTTCAATTTTGTTTGATTGACCAGGCAGGCAGACAGAGTGAAAAATATTATCACTCCTCTCTACATATTATCTCACAAAAGGAGAGAGGATATCCAGAGATGTGTGGTCAGGACAAGTCAAGATAAAGAAGAATATATATGTATATTTTTAAGGTTCAATGAAACACGACATTTATAACCTTCCCTCAACACAGCTTATTGTATATTGCTCGAGAGCAAGAAGCTGAAACAGGAGACATATTGCTAATGACTACAAGTAGAATTAATCTGCAGGTAGAAAGAGGTACCACTGATGAATGAACCACAGGAAATACATAAATCGACATCATCTGAACATACACATAATAACCCCTCTGTGGCACTCAGCATGATGTTTGCCTAACTCTTGAATCTCACAAATCATCAAATGAAATAACTGGTCTATTGTCAGGGGAGCCATAGGTCTTTTCCAATGTAAGGTGTGAAGAACCAAAATGATTTTGTTGAGCTTCCTTGTACTGGATATGAAAGAGCTCCTTTAAAAACTTGTCTGCCCTCGTAAGAATAGGACAATATTCCATCTCTTATACAAGCCATGAGCTTCTTAGTGGTTTAGAGGGCAAAGCCTTGTTACATTACTCTCACGGATGTGGGTTAAATTCCCATAACCGTTCAGCAGAAAATTCCCATACCCTGAAACAGAGTGGTATCCTGTCCAGGATTGGCTCCTAGCCACGGAATCATTCACAACTTGTGAGCACCGTATTGATTCGATAAAAATAATGATCTCCAGCCTAAAGACAATCTACATCTTACATACACAAAACCATGGAGACACACACACACACACACACACGCCCTTTGACCTACGTCTCTATAACAACCAACTGAAAACCAAGAATCCGGTGTTCCAAACAAGTGAAATTACATTCTCACGACAACCACCATCCCAACCATTTTCCATTTCTCCCTGAACCGTTTCAACTGATAAACTGTTGCGAGATTAGAACTGCCTTTCAGTCACCAGTGAATCTGATAGTAACTGGAAATACATACTAGTTAAGGCAATCGATGCCCAAGCAAATATCGTTGTTGGTGTTGGGTGTGTCTATGAAACACGGAATTGCAATTTCATGTGAAAACAACTATTTATTGTCCAGTGATTCCAAGAAAGCAACACTGCAAGATCATTATTGTGGATCAAATTGATATAAAATACACTGAATATCATCACTGAGTTCTGCAGCAGTATTGAAGCTTTGTTGCTGCTTGAACGGCACAGTATACAGGAAAAAAATTGAAGAGAAATGTGGACACAGGAAAAGGCATTTCTACCAACTATTCAATCTGCTTCTGTGTTGCCCTGCAAACTGCTCATTTTAAGAGGATTTTTCTCTTTATGATTACAAGACTGATGCTTGAAAAAAAAAATCCTAATAGCTTGCATAATTTGCCTTTGGGGTCGATAACTACGGTAACTTGTGAGATCTATCTCTGGATTGGTGAACTCAATTTAGTTGAGGTTTTCTCCCATCTGATTCATTGTTCTATTGGTTGAGCAATCCAAATTGATTTAAAATGACATCATTGATGACGTTTAAGGCTGGTGATGCCTGAAGGTGCTTCTCGTATGACCTTCGAGCCATGATGCATGTGCTTTAATTGTATCCAGGCCATATGTTTTGGCCTTACCACCAAGGTGCATGTGCATTAGCTTGATAAGATGTTGTAGAGCATGCACTTCGGTCTATATGTTCAAGTATGTGTATGTATTTAGCTGCCAACAATGTTTTGATTTACTATCTTTGGTATGAAAAAGGCCTTTTTCTAAAGATAAACACATGCAAGACTCATTTCCCTTAATCTCATCCTTGTTCATTTTATGAAGAGGTCTCTCCATCCCTCATTCGTATGATGTGTGACTGGACACACCAAATGAGGAATACAAGATACCACGATTCAGAAAGTTGTGGGGGGGGGGGGGAGGAAGGGCTCACACAACAAGGTATATTACAGGATAATTAAAGCACAGGTAAACCTCGGCCATTTGACCCATTATTCCTGGACCATATTGACTTTCCAGTATCATGCAATTCAAACAATGCTGCTCATACAGGAACTACAAGGGATAAGTGAAAAGGATGTCGGTACACTGACCTACTATTCCAATATACAGAAGTTGAAGGTCTTGGAACAGCATAACAGAGAGAAGCAGGTAGACAGACAAAATCAAAGGCTGAGGGGAACAGGTAGACAAAACACACAGCTTGCGTAATCCAGGATAAGAATGGGAATCGCCTGGAGGGGGTGGATTTGGGGGGTGTTGGGGCAAGTGAGTAGTAAAAATAAAGATATTGAGAGGTCTTTAATATCCATCAGCTAAATGCAAACCAGACAGCTGGCTTTACATCCCCAGCTGAAGGACCATGTGCCCCGAATTCCAGTGCCCTGAACCAACACTGCAGCATGAATAAATGTGACCCCATTTTGGGTGAAACTCAGTGGCGGACAACTTGGCGAGCACCTGACGAACTGTGCTATCCTGTTCACCTACATTTAGAGTGCATTTCCGCAGTTCATATTTGTGATGAGAAAGGCCAGATTGTTTGAAAGCATTAAATAGTAAGTTGCTGAAATTGATGAAAGACTTCATTTATCAAATTAAATCACAACTTCAGAAAACAAATGGTCTCCAAAGTAGATCTCGGTGGGGCTAAGGCACACTGCTGCAGCAAGAATGAGCCACAGAGGGGAAATGTTTAAAACAAACCAACTTTAGACTGATTTCCGCTCGCTAATCCCACGCTCACATGCCTGTATGCCAAGAAGCACACCAATTGTTACCATGTGCTTGCTAGACTAACCGTGAACAGGATTATTTTAAAACTTGGGCACGTCTTGAAAAACACCTAACTTTTCCACAGCCAATGAGTTCACCCGAATGCGTCTCAGGTCTGGTGCACAAATGGTGTGGCATCACTGGCAACTTAGCGTAAAAGCACTTTTAAAACAATGAAATGGGACAAACATGGTTACTTACCATCAGCAGCCTCGATAGGAACCTGTGAGTTTGCACCACTGTCTTTTGTAGACCCTTTCCTTCTACTGACTGCTTCTCCAGACCTCTGTTGCCGGTTGATGTGCTTTGATGAAGGTGTACGAACACCATGATGAGTGGAGGGACTTTTGGATCTTTTGGGGGGCCTTTCTCCCTTGTTATGATCCTGGTTCTCCTGGGAAGGTCCATATTCTTTGTTGGGCCATCCATTGGAACATTGCTCGTTGATAAGCATTTGTGACTCATGCATTCCACAGGCTACCGATGTTACATCAAGTGCATCTGCAAGTTGATAGAGATGGACAAATTGCATGAGTTTTTGGTTTATACATAAAAATATAAATTATTGGTTTATACTAACCCTAACAAACGAAATCCGTCTGAGATCCACATGGTCTCATGGAATTGAAAAAAGCAGAAAATGAAAGAACTATGAGAGGCTTATTAACGACTATAATATATATTATATATATATATATATAATTAAAAAAAAAAAGGGAAGAGGAAAGAAGGATAAAGAGAGGGAAGGGGGAAAAAAGAAGGAAGAAGTGGAAGAAGAAAGAAAAGAAAAGAAGAAGGAAAAAAAGGAGGGGGAAAGGGGGAGAGGAAAAAGAAGGAAAGAAGGAAGAGAAGGAGGAAAAAAAGGAAAGAGAAAAAGGGGAAGAAGAAGAGAAAAGGAGGAAAGAAGAGAAAGAAAGAAAAGAAAAAAAAGGAAGAGAAAAGGGATAAAAGAGAAAGAAGGAAAAGAGAAGGTAGGGAAGAAAGAAGAGAAGAAGAGAAAGGGGGAAAAAAAGAGAAAAGAGAGAGAGAAAGAAGAGGGGAGAGGAGGGAAAGAAAAGGGAAGGAAGTGGGGGGAAGGAAGAAAAAGAAAGAAGAAAGGGAAAGGAAAGAAAAGAAAAAGAGAAAGAAGAAAGAGGGGGAGGAAGAAAGAAAGAAGAGAGAAGGAAGAAAGGGAAGGGGAAGGGGAAAAGAAGAGGAGGAAAGAAAGAAGAGGAAGGGGGGAAGGAAAGAAAGAAAGAAGGGAAAAGAAAGGGGAAGGAGAAAAGGAAGGGGAAAAAAAAGAAAAGAGAAGAAAGGAAGAGGAAAGAAAGGAAGAAAGGGAATAAAAAAAGAAAGAAAGAGAAAGGAGAAAAAAAGAAAAAAGAGGAGAAGAGAAAGGAAGGAAGGAAAAAAAAAAAGAAAAGAAGAAGAGAAAGGGAAAAGAAGAAAAGGAAAGAGGAAAAAAAGAAAAGAGAAAACAAAAAAGATGAGAAGAAGAAAGAGGAAGAAAGGAAAAAAGAGAGAGAAGGAGAAGGAAGGAGGAAAAGGAAAAAAAGAGGGGAAGAGAGAAAGAAGGGAAAAAGAGGAAAGAAGGAAAAAAGGAAGAAAGTAAGGGAAGAAAAGAAAGAAAAGAAAGATTAAAAAGGAGAGAGAAGGAGGAAAGAAAAAAGGGAAAGAAAGGAAAGGAAGAAAAAGAAAAGAAGGAAGAAGAAGAAGGGAAAAGAAAAGAGATAAAAAAGGAAAAAAAGAGAAAAAGGAGAGGAAAAGAAAAGAAGGAGAGGGAGAAAAAAGGGGGAGAAAAAGAAGAAAAAGAAGGAAGGGGAAAAAAGGAAAGGGGAGAAGAAAAGAAAGAAGAGAAGAAGAGAAAGGAAGGGGAAGAAAAGATAGAAAGAAGAGGGGAGGAAGGGAGAAAGAGGAAGAAAAGGAGAAGAAAAAAAAGAGAGAAGAGAAGAAAGGAAACAAGGAAAAAGAGGATAGAAAGAGAAAGAAGAGAGAGAGAAAAGAAAAAGAGGGAGAAAAAAAGGGAAGGAAGGGAAAGAAAAGGAAGAAAAAAGGGGAAAAGTAAAGAGAGGAGAGAAAGGAGAGGGAGAAAAGGATAAGAGAGGAAAGAGAAAAGGAGAAAGAGAGAAAAGGGAGAGAGAGAAGAAGAAAGGAAGAAGGAGAGAAGAAAAGAAGGAGGGAAAGGGAAGAAGAAGGGAAGAATGAAGGAAGAAAAAGAGAAAGAAAGAAAAGGGAGAAGACAGGAGAGAAAAAGGAGAAAAAGAGGAAAGAGGAAAAAAGAAGAGAAAGAAAAAAAAGAAGGAGAAAAAGGAAAGAAAGAAAAAGAGGAGGGAGAAAGAGAAGAAGAGGGAAGATGAGGAGAAGGGAGGAAGAGGAAAAGAAAAAAAGAAAAAAGGAGCAGGAAAGAAAGAAGAGAAGAAGAGAAAAAGAGATGGAAAGGGAAAGGAGAGGAAGGAAGGAAGGGGAAAGGAAAAGAGGAAGAGGAGGAGAGAAGAAGAGGAAAAAGGAAAAAGAGAAAGGGAAATTAAAAGAAAAAAGAGGAGAAGGAAGGAAGAAGGGGAAGAGAGAGAAAGGAAAAGAGAAGAAAGGAGAAAGAAAAAGGAAGGGAGAGGAGAGAAAAAGGGAAGAAGGAAGAGGGAAGAAAGAAGAAGGAAGAGAGAAAAGAAAAGAAGAAAAGAAAGGAAAGAAGAAAAGGTAAAAAGGAAGAAAGAGAAAGAAAGAAACAAAGGAAAAGGGAAAGAAGAAAAAGAAAAGGAAGAAGAAAAGAAAGGAGAAGGAAAGAAGGACAGGGAAAGAAAAGGAAAGAGAAAAAAGAAAAGAAAGAGAAAAGGAGAAGAAAAAAAAGAAAAGAAAGGAAAGAAAAGGAGGAGAAAAAGGGAGAAGAAAAGGGGATGGAAAGAAAATAAGAAGAAAAAAGAGAAGAAGAAAGGAAAAAGGGGAAAGGAAAAAATAAAAAAAGAGGAAAAGGAAGAAGAGAAAGAAGAAAGGAAAAGGAAGAAGAGGGCAGGAGAGATAGAAGAGAGAAAGAAGAGGAAAAAGAAAGGAAAAGAAAGAAAAGAGGAAAGAAAGAAAAGAAAAGAAAAAGGAGGAGAAGAGGAGGAGGAAGAAGGAAAAAAAAGAGAAAGGGAAAGATAAAAAGAGAGAAGGGGGAAGAGAGAGGAAAGGAAAAAAGAGGAAAAAAGAAGGAAGAAAGAAAAAAGAAGAGGAGAGAAAAGAAAAGGGAAAGAAGGAGAAAAAGGAAGGAAAGGAAAGGGAAGAAAGGGAAACAGAAGAGGAAAAGGAAGGAAAAAGAAAAGGAAGAAGGAAAAGAAGGAAAGAAGAAAGAGATAGGGGGGAGGGAAAGAAAAAGAGAGAAAGAAAAGAGAGGGCAGCGAGAAGAAAGGAAAAAGAAAGAAAAAAAGAGAGAAAAAAGGCGGGAGAAGGAAGGAGGGAGAAAGAGGAAAAGGAAGGAAAAGAAGGAAGAAAAAGAGAAGAAGACAGAAGGGAGGGGAAAGACGGAGGAAGAGAGAGGAAAAAAAGGAAGAGAGAAGAAAAAAAGAAGAAAGGGGAAAAAGTAAAAAGAAAAAAGAAAAGAAGAAAAGAAAGAAGAGATGAAGGAAAGAGAAAAGAAAGAAAAGGAGGAGGAAGAAGAGAAAAGAAGGAAAAGAAGGAAGAAAGGGAAAAAGAAAAAAAAGGAGAAAAAAAAAAGGAAAGAAAGGAGGAGAGAAAAAGGAGAAGAAGAAGATGAAAGAAAAAAGGGGAGAGGGAGAAGAAGAGAAAAGAAGAGAGAGAAGAAAGGGAGGAGAAGGGGGAGAGAAAGAGGATTAAGGAAGGGAAGAGGGAGGAAAAAGAAAAAAGAAAGAGGGAAGAGAGAAGGAAGAAGAAAGAGGATGAAGAAAGGAAGAGAGGGAAAAAGAAGAAGAAGAGAAAAGAAAAAGAAGAAGGAAGAGAAAAAAGGAAGAAAGGGAAGGGGAAGAAAGAAAAAACAAGGGAGGAAAGGAAGGAAGGGGAGAAGGGAAGAAAGGCAAAAGAGAGGGAAAAGGGGAAAGGAGAGAAAAAAAAGAAGAAAAGAGAGGATTTAAAAGAAGGAAGAGAGGAAAGGAAAAAGGAGAAAAGGGAAGAGAAGAAGGAAGAAGAAGAGAAAAAAAGAAAAGGGAAAAAAGAGAAGAGGAAAGGGGGAAAGGAAGAGAAGAAGGGAGAGGAGAAAAAGAAGGGAAAGAAGAGAAGGAGGGGGAAGAAGGGGGAAAGAAAAGAAAAAGAGAGAAAAAGAAAAAGAAGAGAAGAAAAGAGAAAGAGAAGAGAAAAGGGAGGGAAAGGAGGAGAGAAGAAAAGAGGGGAAGAGAGGAAGAAAGGGAGAAGGAAAAAGAAAAGAAAGGAAGGGAAATGAAAGGAAAGAAAGAAAGGAAAGAGAGGGAAGAAAGGGGAGAGAGGAGAAGAAAAAAAGTAGAAAGGAAGAAGAAAAAGGGAGGAGAAAGGAGGAAAGAAAGGAAGAGGAAAGGAGATAAAGGAAGGAGAAGGAAGGAAAGAGAAGAGAAAAAGAAGAGAAGAGGGAAAAAGAGAGAAAAGGAGAAAAGAAGAAAGAAGGAGAAGAAAGAGAGAGAGGAGAAAAAAGGAAAGAAAGGGAAAAGAGAGAAGGAAAAAAGGGAGAGAAAGAGAAGGAAAGGGAGGAGGAGAAAGGAAGAGGAAAGGAGAGGAAAAGAAAGGAAAGAAAAAGAGGAAAAGATAAGAGAAAAAGAGGAAAAGAAAGGAAAGGAAAAGAGGAAAGAAAAGAAGAAAAGAAGAAAGGAGAAAGGGAGAGAAAGGAAGAAAGAAGAAGGAAGAGGAAAGAAAAGGAGAAGAGAAAGGAAAGGGAAGGGAAGAGGAGAAAGAGAGAGGAAAGAAAGAAGAGAAGGAAGAGGAAAAGAGAAGAAAGGGGAGAGAGAAAAAGAAAGGAAGAGAAAGAAAGGAAGAGGAAAAAAAAAGTAAAAGGAGAAGGAAAAAAAAAAAGAAAAAAGGGAAAGAGGAGGGAGAAATAAAGGAAAGAAGAAAAGAGGAGGAAGAAGAAAGAAGGAGGAAGAGAAAAAGGAAAGGAGAAAAGAAAGAAGAAGAGAAGAAAGAAAAGAGGGGAAAAGGAAGGCAGAAAAAGAAAAGAAAAAAGGGAGAGGAGGGGGAAGAAAGGAAGAAGAGAAAGAGAAGAGGAAAGAAGAAAAAGGAGAAAAAAGCAAGAGAAAGAGAAAAAGAAAAGAGGGAAAAAAAGGAGAAGGGAAAGAAAGAGAAAAAGGAGAGAAAGGGGAAGAAAGAGGAGAAGAATAGAAAGAGATAAAAAGAAAGAAGAAGAAGAAGAAAAAAGAGAGAAAAGAGAAAGAAAGAGAAGAAAAAAAAAGAGGGAGGGAAAAAAGAGAGAAGAAGAAGGAAAGAAAGGGGAGAAAGAAGAAAGAGGGAAGAGAAAAGAAGGAGAGAAGGAAAAAAGAAGGAAGAAAGGAAGAGAGAGAAAGAAAAAGAAAAAAAGAAGGGGGAAAAGAGAAGAAGAAAAATGGGAAGAAGAGAAGAAAAGAAAGAAAGAGGGGGAAAGGAAGAGGGGAAAAAGGGGAGAAGAGAAAAGAGGGAAAGGAGGATTAAAGGGAGAAAGAAAAGGGAGAGAAAAGGAGGAGAAAGAAGAAAGAAGAGGAGAGGGAAAAAAAGGGGGAGGAAAGAAAAAAAGAGAGAAGAGGAAAAGGAAAAAAAGGAAGTAAAGAAGGGAAAAGAGGAAGAAGGAAGAGAAAGGAAAGAAAAAGAAAAAGGAAAGGAGAAGAAGAAGAAAAAGAAAAAAGAAGAGAAGAAAAGAGGGCAAAGAGAAAGAGAAGGAAGAAAAAAGGAAAAAGAAGAGGAAAGAAAAGGAGAAAGGGAAAGGAAAGAGAAAAGAAAAGAAAAAGAAAGAGAAGGGAGGAGAGAAGCAAGAGAGAGGAAGAAGAAGGAGGAGAAGGAAAAGAAAAAAAGGAAAAGAAAAGAAAAAGAAAGAAAAGAGAAAGGGAGGAGAAGGGAAAAGAAAGGGAAAAAAAGAAGGGAAAAGGAAAAAGAGAAAAAAAGGAAGATGAAAGAAAGGGAGAGAAAAGAAAGGGAAAAGAAGGGAAAAGAGAAAGGAAGGAAAGGCAAAAGGGAAGGAGGGAAGAAGGAGGGAGGAAGAGAGTAAAGAAAGGGAAAAAGAAGGGAGGGAGAAAAGAGAGAGAAAAAGGAAAGGGAAAAAAATGGAAGAAAGGAAGGGGGAGGAGGAGAAGAGAAAGAGGGAAAGAAGGAGGAAGAAAAGAGAAGAGAAAGAGAAAAAGGGGGAGAAGGAGAAAGAAGAAAGAAAAGAGAAGGAAGAAAAAAAGAAGGAAAAAAGAAGGAAAGAGAGAAGAAAAGAAAGAAGGGAAAGAAGGAGAAAGAAGAGGAAAAGAAGGGAAAAAAAAAAAGGAAGAGAAAGAAAGGGAGAAGAAAAAAAGGAAAAAAAAGAAAAGAGAGAAAGAAAAGAAGAAAGAAAGAGAGAAGGAAAGGAGAGAGATGAAGAAGGAAAGAGGAGAAGAAGGGAAAAGGAAAAAAAAAGGAAAGAAAGAAAGGGAAAAGGCAGAAAAAGGAGAGAAGAAAGAAAGGGAGAAAAAAAAGGAGAAGGGAAAGGGAAGGAAGGGAAGGAAAGAAGGAAAAGAAGAAGGAAAGGAGGGGGGGAAAGAAGGAGAAAGGAGAAAAGATTAGGAAGAAAGAAAAAGGAAAGGAAAGAGAAGGAAGGAAAGAAAGAAAGGAAGGGAAAGAAAAGGAAGGAAAAAGGGGAAAGGAAGAAAAGAAAAGGAAAAGAGGGAAAAAGAGGGGAAGAAAGAGAAGAAAGGAAAAGGAAGAGGGAAGAAGAGAAAAAAGAAAGGGAAGAGAAGGAGAAAGAGAAAAAAAGAAAATAGAAAAGGGAGGAGAAGAAAAAGAAAAGAGGGGGAAAAAAGGAAAAAAGAAAGAAAAAAAAAAGAGGAAGAGAAAAAAGGAGAAAGAAAAAGAAAGAAAAAGAGGAAGAAAGAGGGGGAAAGGGAGAGAGAAAAAAAGGGGGAAGGGGGAAGGGAGGAAAAAGAAAGAAAAGAAGAAAAGAGAAAAAGAAGAGAGAGAGAAGAGAGAGAAGAAAGAGGAGAAGAAAAAAGAAAAAAAAAGAAGGAAGAGGAAAGAAAGAAAGAAAGGGAAGAAGAGAAAAGGAGAAAGGGGGAGAAGAGAAGAGAGAAAAGGGTAAAGAAAGAAAGAGGAAGAGAAAAAAAGAGAAGAAAGAGAGGAGGAAGAAGAAGGGAAGGGAAAGAAGAAAGGGAGAAAAGAAAGAAAAGAACAAAGAAAGGAAAAAAGGAAAAGAGGGCAGAGAAAAAGGGAAGGGAGAAAGAGAAGGGGAAGAAAGAAAGAAAAGGAGAAGGAAGAGAAGGAAGGAGAAGAAAAAAGGAAGAAAGATAGAAAGGAGAAAAAAGAAGAGCAAGAGGGAGAAGAGAAAGAAGGAGAAAGGAGGAAAAGAAAAAAGGAGGGAAGAAGAGGAGAAAAGAGAAAAGAAAGGGAGGGAGAAGGAGAAACAAAAAGGGGAAGGGAAGGGAAAGAGCGAAGAAGGAGGAGAAGGAAGAAGAAGGGAAGGAAAAAAGGTAAGGGAAAAAGAAAAGAAGGAAAGATAAAGAAGTAAAGCAGAAGGAGAAAAGAAAGAAAAGGAAAGGAAGGATTTTGTGCATCTTCTTGTCAATGCAAAAGCACATTCATTCTAATTTCAATCTACCTGAACACAATTATAACCCATGCACTGAGCATTCTACAACATTAGCCATCCTGATCTCGTTCGACCTTGTATCCACCAGCTCAGAATGCAATTACCATGACTTACAGGCAACCGACTCTTCAACATAGGACAGCACACTTGGTGGGAAGAGACCGACAACTTATCCAATACATAATGAGGACTCTTGATATAAAGACATTATATCCAGTACTATACACAGTTAAATTTTGCAGACAGTATCCAATCTACCAATAATAATGTTTAAATGGGACACATATATCTGCCTTAAATCTGAAGGGAGTGATGATGTGACAATGCACATGTATGAGAGGCATTCAAAAGGTTCTACAAATAAGCCGACAATCCACTACAGTCCAAGTGAAAAAAATTTAAATTTTATATTTTTCCAAATATAATTATATAATTAGTCGTAAAATATATAAATTTATTTTTCATTGACATACATACACCTCGTTATACTTTTTTGGAGTGTGAATCTTGAGAGTACTTGTTTGCAGAACCTTTTGAACACCACACGTATGGGAAGAAACAATTATTACTACAGAAGTTAATCAACCTTAATCCCAATCTAAGCATGAAGAACCAGGTCATGCAGATGGAATACAAACAATGTTAAACTCATCGGTCAACAAGGTATTGATTAGCTGAGAAAAACGTCAAACATATATTTCTTACACTGTCTAAGGCAAGAGTTTGTACATACAGTGTATATGTATATATATATATATATATACACACACAGATGTTTGTGGATACAAACAAACAAACACAACATAATAGTGACTGAAGCTTTTCGTGCTGCACTCTTTCGGGTAAAAAGAAATTGCAGGAAGTGAAGGCGAGTGCTTACATATGCAAGTCTCAATAAGGTAGACACTGATTGGTTCAACCATAATGATGTCACGGTTAATCCGAACACCCATTGGTCGGCTCATCATCTTCACCTCGAGCTCCCATTGGCTTGGCAGCCAGCAGTGTCGTCGATGATTACATTTGCAACCGCATCCTGGAGAGAGGGGGAGGGTGTTTCCCCTGAGGTCCATTCACCATTGTTACCGTCCTTCCTTGATCTTTCCCTGCTGAAAGAACAAAGAGATCGTACAAATTCCTTTTGACGACATAGTATTGGATTGGGTTAAGGATGAAGATTGCTTCCACAACCGTAATGAAACGAGCTCCGACCTCGGCTCAATATCCTGAACATATCTGCATTGTACTGGTCTGCACAGATAGGGTTGGCAACCAGGTGCTGTGCAATGGCAGATGAAGCAGATACAGTGGCCGGTGTTGCTGGATATTTCTACATGCTCGCACTGGTTGTGTTCTAACCTCACAATCTTTCTTCGAATCGCCAGTGGACGTGTTGTTTGATCCGATCAGCCAATTTTGGTGTTGTGCGGCCCACGTACCGAGCCTCGCAGCGCACTTAAACTCATAAATAACATTGCTGGTTTGTGAGGTGGGTAGCACATCCTTGTTGACTGACGTCAGCAAACGGCGAGAGGTAAAGATTACTCGGGGGTTGCACAGCAAGAAACGTGTTGGAGACAATATGTTTGATTTGTACTTCAAACCTTCGTGATGATTGCCCTTTCCAGGGCATCCTGATATAGACTGGACATTTGTCCGGACCAATCTTCCGATCTTTTGTCATGTTTCGAAACTTGTGCACATATCTCTTAACTATATGATAACTCAGTGAGAATGGTTATCCGAGCATATAGTTAAGAGATACATGCACAGTTTTCTAAACACAACAAAAGATCGGAAGATTGGTCCGGACAAATGTCCAGTCTATATCAGGATGCCCTGGAAAGGGCAATCATCACGATGGTTGAAGTACAAATCAAACATATTTGTATCCAACACGTTTCTGGCTGTGCAACCACGAGTAATCTTTACTCTTCGCCGTTTGCTGACGTCAGTCAACAAGGATGTGCTACCCACCTCACAAACCAGCAATGTTATTTTGAGTTTAAGTGCGATGTCCGATGTGAAGCTCGGTACGTGGGCCGCACAACACTAAGATTGGCTGATCGGATCAAACAACACGTCCACTTGGCGATTCGAAGAAAGATTGTGAGTGTTAGAACACAACCAGTGCGAGCATGTAGAAATATCCTGCAACCACCGGCCACTGTACCTGCTTCATCTGCCATGCACAGCACCTGTGTTCGCAACCCTACTCATGTCAGACCCAGTACAATGCAGATATGTTCGGGATATTGAGCTCGAGGTCGGAGCTCGTTTCATTTACGTATGTTGGAAGCACACCTTCATCCTTACTACCGATCCAATATTATGTCATCAAAAGGAATTGTACGATCTCTGTGTCTCTTTCAGCATGGAAAGATCAAGGGAAGGACGGTAACAAATGGAGATGAAGCCTTTGGGGAAACCCATCCCCCCTCTCTCCAGATGTGGTTGCAAACGTCAATCATTGACAAACTCTGCTCCAGCCAATGGGAGCTCGAGCTGAAGATGATGAGCTGACCAATGGGCATTCGGATTAACCATCACGTCATTATGGTTGAACCAATCAGTGTTCTCCCTTATTGAGACTCTGCATATATAAGCACTCGCCTTCACTTCCTTCTTCACTTGCTGCGATTTACCCTGAAGAGTGCAGCACGAAAAGCTTCGGTCACTATTATGTGTTTGTTTTGTTTTTTTCCATAAATACTATATATATATATATATTATATATATATATTATATATATTATATATATATATATATATATATATAGTATAATATCACATATAGGTAAAAGACATGATAAGTTCAGTGTACCTTTACATGAAGTCCAAGGACATGAGAGGACAATGAATAAATCAAGTGTATCAAATCAGCTTTCATATGGCGAGTTAACCAATGGATACATCACTTAAAATGTATGAGAGGCATTCAAAAAGTTATACTAATGAGACTACAGTCCACCACTCTCTGTTGATCTGGAAATGATTAGACAAAGGTCTGATAAATGCAACATGTCCTTCAATCCAGGAAAATCCCATAGTCTCACCTTATCTCTTCTAAATGATCATCAAACAAACCCTACTGTGTATTTTCTTGGCTATCCACTGGAAATGGTTCAGTATCTTGAATTTCTAGGCCTCACAGTCAGCCATAACCTTTCCTGGGCTGACCACAAAGCAAAGTTTGCCTTCAAAGATAGATGCAGACTGGGCTTCTTTTGGAAATTCAAGTCTTTCTTTGAAAAATCAAAGCTGCTCACAGTCCACACGGCCTTTGTTGGTCGCTCAATGGAGTACTGCTCTCGACTATGGGTTGGTGCTCAAGCATCACCTGTCACTCCTGTATTTTGTGGAATATAAAGCTCTCAAAATTATTTGAATTTCCCATGATGAGGCCAAAGCACAAGGTCTGTTGCTTTCACATAACAGACAGGTCAGTGGTCTCTCAGTTTTCTGCCATCCATTCTCCACCATTGCTCCCTCTGCTCTCTTCAGTCCGCTGCCCCTCCCCAGTGACTCCAGGTTGCACACATTCTTCCTGTAACACCCTCCTTATTATTAAACTTCCAAAATTCAGGCTGACTGCACACCTGAAGTTTTATTCCTCCCTTCTCCATTCTATGGCACCACCTTCCACAGACTGTTCTGCCTCACGTTTCCCTCCAGGGCTTCAAGCAGGCAATGCACCACCACCTCGTGTCCTCCCCCATCCTGACCTATGAGCTTTATTACCCACCCCTCTCTTTCTCTCTCCTTCCGTCACTCTTCATTTCTTGTTTGTTTATCCCCTTGGAAGTTGTGCCCAAATGTTGCTCCGATACCCCACTGCCAATTTAATCTTGCTCTTCCATGAGTCTCACTCTTGTAAGAAAAAAACAAATGGTTGAGTGTCATTGAAATGCTGAGGATTTTAGTTGTTCTGGTATGTCATGTCTTTGAAGCACACAAAACATGACAAACTTGGACAAATTAGGATCCATGAGCATGTGTGGGTGCGTGTTACTGGTAGAGTGCAGCAGAAAATGATGGGTGATCGGGATGACCATTCTCATTTTTTGTGTTTGTATCATGCCCACCCCTTCATTGCATCACTTGCCAGGAGCGAGGCTGGTCACTGATAAGTAGGTGTAAAAAATGCAAATAGTACCAAAAAAAAGACAGTGAATAATGTGTGAGTATAAGGTAATCTACTCATTTTTACTTGTAAAGATATATATATATATATATATATATATATATATATATATATATATATATATATATATATATATATATATATATATATATATATAGCTGCAAAAGTAGGTATACAGTAATGAAAAACAAAACGTGCGCACAAAACGTATTTTATTGATTATACAAGCATATCAATAATAACATAACAATAATAAACATATCAAAAATAAACATATTAATCCCTCAAATGTTCAAACTTTGCTGGTAATACTATACTGGTAATACTGGTATAATCCTTACTGTATACCTACTTTTGCAGCCCCCTGTATATATATACATATACATATACATATATACGAGGTGTGTTCAAAAAGTATCCAACCCTAATTTTTCGTGCGTAAACAAATGAAGCTAGGGAGGCGTGGTTTGGTGCACGAATGTAGGCGATCCTAATTCGTATGCGTGAATATTTTCCCGCCTGCAGAAGCTGTCAGTCGCCGACAGACCACCGATGAGTGAGGAAGTGTAAGTGAGCGTGGTTGGATTTTCGTTTTTGACAAAATGACGGATCACTGTGGTCTCATCGCCAGTGATCACTGTGTTGAAGAACATGCACTAGTATTTTGTAGACTTGCCATTTGCAGATTTCAATGCTTTTACTCTTTCAGGCATAGAACTAATGAGTCCCAAATTTTCTCTTGTGGGATTTCTGCCCAGACTTCATGCAAAAGGTTTTGCAATTCTGCCCGTGATATTTAGTTTCCTGGACTCTTTCCGCACAGCTCGATCCAATATGACCCAGAGGTGTTACATGGGATTCATGTCAGGAGACTGACTTGGCCATGGAAGTCGCTTGATCCCATTTCTGTCCTGCATTCTTTGGTTTTTTTCACAGTTTCCCCTGGAGCTCCATCTCCATTAACAGAGAGTTTGTTTTTGACCATCTGACCAGTGGAGAAGATGGGGAGAAGTCCATCCTCAAGGATAAGAAATGTGTATCGTAGAGATAATGTTGCCAACATACTCCACAAGCTCTGACCGACAAGTGCTCCAGATTGTCTCCCACACCATCACTGAAAAAATCACCGTGTTTGACAGTTGGCTGCAATCAGTTTCGAAGAGAACTCTTGACTGGGAGTTCCAGACCCAAACATGTTCACTGTCAGAAGATGTGAGCAAATTGGGACTCATCTGAAAAAATGACAGTTACCCAAAACTAAAGGGTCTGTTGGCCATCTCGTCAGCCCACTTCTTTCTCCATGGAATGTCGGCTGGTCTAAGATAGCTACTCACCCAAAGTAGCTCAGTTGATAGAAGGTAACGCACGGCAAGTTCTTGAGCTAACTTGGACCTCCTCTGCACAATCTGCTGCCTTGCAATGGGGAGTTTTCTCAATGGGCCGCTTTGACAGCTCGAAGACACCTTTCTCAGGGCCCAGGTCGACCAGAACGGGATGCTATGGTATCCTTGCCTTCGCTTGACCATTGCTATGGATTCCACAATCACCCGATGACCATAGAAAGTTGGAATGCCAAGGTTCTGACCTATCTGAGCTGGCTGACTCAACTTCCAATTGGCCAACAATTCGTCCTCTTTGAAAATCGAAAGTTTGTGTGCTCTATGGGTTGAGGCATAGTCATTTGTCATACATGACCCAGATTCGTTTCTGAAATAAATAGTTTGAATATTAGTACAAATTACTGAGTATAATTGCTTTTATCAGATGAAATGAGAAATTTAAGGTGTTCATTTACTTCTGTCATGTCTCTGTATGTATATTGTTACGGGCCGGGACTCAACACGTTTGCACGACCGCTAGATGGAGCCGCGAGCCTGCTCGACCGAATCGCCGGAATGTAAAGGTCGTCGCCCTCGGATAAGTCCGGAGCGGGCAGGTCCTGACTGGACGGAAGTTCGCCAATAGATAGACCAGTGGGGTCGGGTCGATTGCCAACTTTTCAATTTACCTAAGTACCCACGTGGTCCGACTACAGGGAAGTTCACCTCGGCCGACTTTGTCCGAATCGAGTCGCTATCGCCGACTCGGATCGCGGCATAAACCGAGCAGAATTACCAAAGTCGGGCCGGACCAAATGAACAAGTTACGAACACTAATCCTCAAACACGCGTCATGTGAGCCAATGGAAAAAACACAAACGAGCTGATACTATTTACAATTGGGGTTTATTTATACGTAATAATGGGAGCTAGGGAACACAGAAGGCAGAACTATACCGAATATCAGAAATGCAATGTAATATGTACAGCACACAAAGCACTGAACAGTTTTTCTACTTGTTAGACGGCCCACGGACACACATACGCAACACACAACACCCAAGAAATGGTGGCTGATGCCTTTAATGCGGACTTCAGCTCGGAGGGACAGATGAGCTGAAGCCCAGGGTCTGCCTTGGACCTTTCCACCTCGTGTGGTCTTCAAGCTGTTCGGACCGGGCACCAGCATGGGCGAGCTGGATCCAATCCCACGAGCCGCGAATCCTCTCCGAGCTCCGGCGGATCCCCTTGCGCTCAGGACCACGTGCTGGTGAGAGACGAGGCGCCGATCCTTCCCGACCGAATGCGTCGCTTTCCCGAAGAACCACCGACCAAGATGAGGCCAAGAAGTCACACCAAACCGGGACCAAGCAGAGACCGCGAAGAGCTCCACGCACCAAGAAGAGCCAGCCGAACCAAGAATGAGGCCACGAAGCAGAACAACCAACTCCCACAAGCAGAACAAAAGCCACCAGAACACGAGCCCGATGAACCCGAAGGCTCACGGAAGACTAACCCAAGACTAACCAGAACAACTACTCACCAGCCGAGCTGAAACCAGCACCAGAACAACAACCATGGAATCTCTCGAGCCGCAGCAGAAGGGTCCCCCTCTTATCCTCTCACCCCGCCTAGCTTCGGCGTGAACTCATCCGCCCTCATGCGCCGCCCCCCCCCCCACCCCCTCCTGCAACCGCGGGTGGGCTGTTTACCTTTGCTTTCTGCTGAAACGTCCCAACCGTCATTCCTGTTTACGCTGTTGAGTCAGCTGTTGAATCATGGGACGCTGTTAAATGTTGAATCGCTGGACGGGAGGGTTCTGCTTTGTTGTTCTGACCTAACTATTAAAATAAACCACAGCGCATTTACACAGATTTTACCCATTAAACAATAGAAGGCGAGCTATCTATGGAACACATACTTACGAGATAGCTTGAGCTAAAAGGACCTGAATGTTGAAGTGTGATCGTGGTTTCCAGATTCGCAACAATATATAATTTATATATATATGTATATATACATATATACGAGGTGTGTTCAAAAAGTATCCAACCTTAATTTTTGTTGCGTAAACAAATGAAGCGAGGGAGGCGTGGTTTGGTGGCACGTATGTAGGCGATCCTAATTCGTATGCGTGAATATTTTCCCCGTGCAGAAGCTGTCAGTCGCCGACAGACGCGCCGATGAGTGAGGAAGTGTAGTGAGCGGCCGTGCGGATTTTCGTTTTTGACAAAATGACGGAAAAACTGAACAAACGGCTACTGCAATTCAAATTTTGTGTAAAGCTTGGCGTTTCCCAAGTGGAAACGATCCGCAAGATTCACAGGCCTTCGGGAACGAAGCAATGGGCACCCCACAGATAAAAGAGTGGTACAACCGCTCAAAGATGGTCGCACATCAGTGGAAAGTGAAGCACGTTCTGGTAGGCCCTCAACATCCCGAAATGAGATCGTCATCTGACAAGTGAGGACCCTGCTGAGCAGGATCGTCGAATCACGATCAGAGAACTTGCAGACGAGGCGGGCGTCAGCATTGGATTCCGTTCATTCCATTGTGACTGAGGATTTGGGCTTAAGGAAGAATCTCAGCGAAGTTCGTGCGCAAGCTGCATAACGATCGAGCAGAAGCAACTCCGTTTGGAGATCGCACAGGACATGCTGGAGACTGTGAACAGCGATCCCAACT
>CM068964.1:44370585-44381104 GCA_035128595.1 Eptatretus atami
CCCTGGCCCGAAAAAAAGGATTGTGTTGCTAAAAAAAAAAATAAAAGTACCACTGTCGACTATTGCCGTGGCTTGCAAACGAACAAACATCGAAGAATAACACTCAAAGTTGAGCAACAACATCATTACAAATATTCAAGCAAAAAGACAAATAAAGCAAATGGAAAAGTAAGAGATTGGTTAAACAGCGGTGTGTTTCATTACCAAGCAGCTTATAGAATGCTCATCAAGTGGCTTAAGCACTCAAACAAGCATACCACCAATGCGGTTGATAAGGAATGGCTGGCAATTGGCCAGCGATTAGCGATGCATACAGCAAAGATCAGACATTCGATGATGAACACTTTATTGGAATTATTTTCATTTCATTCAATGAAGTTACACTTTAGGCACATTCCTTAATCTTTTCTTCACTCAATATAATTTTCTGAACAGGAGAAAAAGTTAGACTTTAGTTAGAAGTTAAAAAGTTAGAAAAAGAAACTTTCAGATTTCACTCCAGATATTGACAATAGTTCACATGCTCTGATCCTCAAATCCAAAGACAAATTTTGATTATGAACTTTAATTAGTTTGTGAGAGTACATTGTGGTTCCAAGGCAAGGCATTTTTGAGCAGGCCAGACAAATAGTGGATAAAGATCCTTATGAGGGAGAGTGGGCTGACTAAGGAGAAGCCTGTTTTTGTTTTTTCATGATGAGATGAGTTAATTATCTTCAAAAGGGGTGTTTAAATTTACCCCAAAACCCAGTTTTCATTCATGCACTCCCTTGGAATTCCTTTAGTATGCATGTAAAGTTTTGGGCTGCTAGGTTTCATGGTTTTGGAGTTATGGAGGGCACACACACACACCACACACACACACACACACACACACAACACACACACACACACACACACACACACACATTTAGTATATACTTGCAAATACAACCGTTGCTTCGCTGACGGGATATTAAGGGTGTGGGGAAAGAGGGAGTGGAGGCAGGGCAGGGCAGGCAGTGTGATGTTCATGCAATGGTTCTGTGATTTTCCCAGTGTACCGGCTTCGATGTCCGTTGGCAAACAAAATGACTGTGCTTCCCCGTTGTCTTGGTTGCTCACCTGCATTTTTTTCATTGATTTATTTTCATTTACTTATTTTTCCATTTACAGATGTTGTCTGATGATTCTGTGATTTTTCCCGGTGTGCCGGCTTCGATATCCATCGGCACGCAAAATTTCAGCTTTCTATGTCACCCGGAAGTTACTGATCTTTAATATCAGTCAGTGAGTCAGTCAGTTGGTATAACAGTGGTGAGAAAGAGCTTTATATATAATATATATATATATATATATATATATATATATATATATATATAAATATAATAAAAGTATATATATATTATATATATATATTATTATATATATATTATATATATATGTGTGTGTGGGAGTGTGCATATTGAGTGAAGAAGAGCCTGCCAATATGGATATGTATAATTCCGATGCAATGTTAATGGGGATTTATTCACCTAATTAATTAACATTGGCCGTTAATACAATAACCCCCTCAAACCGTCCAACATCACCATCACCATCATCTCCATCAACTCGTCTTTATCGTCGCCATCATCAACATCGCCATTGCATTATTGAATGAAGTTTATCATCATCATCATTGAAGGTAAGTTTCTTGATGTTAATAACTGAAGAAAATAAACTTTATGTTATGTTCTAAATTCAGGAAAATAAGCTTCGTTTTGGCTTAACGGTTAAGTTGGCTACCTTAGAATCTCAGGGTCTTCAGTTTGAGCCCCTGTTGTGCCGTTAAACAACACCAGGTTGGTTGATTCAGCCTGTCATCCTTCTGAGGTCGGCAAAATGAGTACCAGCTTACTGGAATGGGGGCACTGCATCAACTGTTTAGTGACGCTCCTAGCAATGATGTAACCAGCAACCACAGACTGCTTATGATTCTGCAACGGCATTTGGTAGAGCACATACCTCTGTCAGGCTGAACAGTTTACGTTTTGTACACTACTGATAGGCCTGATCTGGATCTGGACCTGAACTAAAATCGAATCGGCTTGTTCTTGTCACCTATCCAACTCGTCCCTCAAGTTTTATCATCAGTCGTCCACAACTTTTTTTTTGAGATATCGTGATATACAGTACTGTATATCATATTTGGCCCTATCTCTCAATGGTGAAGAATTGCTTAAAGAGTTCAAGTATCCGGATCCAGATCATCACCAAAACCTAATCATTTCATTCTTGTCACACACCCAACTGCTCCAACAAATTTTGTCCGAATCCATCCACAACCATTTGAGATATCTGATTCACAGACAAACAAACAAACAAACAGACATGCAGGGGTGGGTGAAAACATTACCTCCATTCACCTTTGGTGGCGGAGGTAAAAATAATAAGAACATTTTATTTTATGTGCTTTATAACTCTGTTATTCATGAAAACAGATAGCAAAAATACAATGCACAAATATATTAATTAAGGGTACAGTTTGTACAAAGTTTAAAGCTGAAGTCCCAAACCCAATTTTCCTCATTACCCACTAAGTTTGTGGAGTTGCAGTTCACAGGGATTTTCAAGAACGTAACCCCCATGAACGATAAGGCCCTGCTGTATATACCTAAACACTGCACGGGGTATTGTGTTCTATAACCTCTCTTGTTTGTGTCACATCATTCGATTGCAAAAATTCATTTTCACATTCCAAAAGTCCAATGGTATCTGTGGGAAATCTTGAAATTTGTTTGAAGGAATTCCATTTGGATGCTGTGATGAAATCTTCTTTTTAGGTTATTCTGTTCTCAATGACCAATCATGCGAAGAATCCTATTGGTAAATGTTCAATTGGTCGAGATGATGTAAAATGCCAAAATATTTTGGCTAAGTACTGCACTGTGAAATGGAAGGATTTTGAAAGTGTCAAAAAGGTGATTTGTGTTCTGCAGTGTTCAAGTATATCATTCACTTGAAATAAAAGAAAGATTTTAAAGGTCGTATAAATTAATTTTTTTGGAAGTTTACCGCCATTGATGTAGCGTCTTTTACACTACAATTTCGAAGACATTATATTAGTTATTTGTGCCTGTTGTTTGTGTCCTTTATGTCGTCGCTAAAAAAGTAAGTTTCCTGTTTGGAATGATTGTAAATTTGTTTGACTACCAGACAGGCAAATAGAGTGAATTTTTTTTCAAAAAATCTCACTCTTCTCTGTGCATGTGTGATCAGGTCGAATTCAGAGCTAAAGATCTACAAAACTACAGGTTTGTTTTCTGATTCTTGTTCTGATTCATATTCAAAATAGAACATTCAATTGACATTTAGTTGTCTCAATCAAAAACGGACGTTTGTGGACGGGACAGACAGTTGTGAACCAATTGCTGAACCACGCTTTTTGCTTCGCATGCACGAGGTAATAAACAGAATACCGCTCAATGATGTCAATCGTACACAATGCTAGGACCATTTGAAAATTTGCAAAATTGGTGGAAAGTTGAAGACTTTTATGGAGTTTGATCAGAGGAATGCACCGTCACGCTGGAAAGAATTCGAAACCCAGGAATACTCTGAGGGAAAGATAATGTTTGTTACAAAGGTCAGCATACAACAGTAAACAGTCTCCTCTCTCAGTCTCGAACCATAACAACATCTGTGACTGTAGCTCTCCCAGGCTCAATTTGTTCCGTGGGAATGTCGAAAGCAACGCTCTTGATGACCCCTTGAGACTTGCCAAACACTGAGGAAAGCGAACGTGTATATTCTGTTGCCCCCGTGTTGCACAAATAAGGAAAGCATTCCCATATTGCAAATCCTCGACATTTCCAAACACCTGCTTGATCACCTTTGCCAACTTTATGGGGCTAACTAGGCCAATTCCTTTACCTCGGTCAATAGAGTGAATAATTGCAGCATAATTACCAACTTATCTGTTTTCCCATGGACTACGTGGACAAGATATGGAAGTAACAGACCACAGAATACCATTCTCATTTCTCATACTTTTCCCATGCTCTCCAGGAACGGGTAGCACACATTCAGCATGGGAAACACCCTCATCCCCATTGGCACACCAAATCATTCTCTGGAAAGGTCAGTCCTGCATGAATTTTGAGCCATCATTAGCGTCTGACAACCCACGAGTCCCCTGCCAACTTCACTCGATTCTCGTAAGACTCCCATAAATAGTTATCCACCATCACAGCATTACGTCAGAATCACCTGCACAACTATCTCACACCTCCCCCTCCCTCTTATCATCTGTACTGTACATTTTACCACTTCATAACATATCCTGCCAGCTGCACAATCGCATTCCTCCTGTTAACATTTGGGACTCCTGTTTCGACTCAATCCCATATGTTCCTCCATCAAGACAAAGGTGGATATTCCAACAAACCCTCACTGGACCATTTTACTTTTTGCATTCTTCTTCTCCCTACCATTATAACTATTCCTCTCCAACACAAACCTCAGAAAAGCTTTTCACCTTCGCCAGAAGGTCTTTGTGTACCATTTATAATACATACAGAGTTATTCAAACCTTCACATGCTGCCATCATGCAGAAAAATGTCTGAGTTTTCCTCTTTCATCTCCCTGCCAAGTCTTTGACACAAATTATTAACATAGGGGCAATACACCTGGGTGCTCACCTTGTAATGGCTGGATGAGATAACCAGGGAACCACTGGTAGGCATGGATGACCCACTAAATATGTAATGGAGAAGAAAGTAAATATATATGGATATTTTTTTTTATGCCGTGAACAAACTTTGGTATATCACGGGTGATGAACATTGTGATAAAGTTTCATCGAAATCGTGTGTGTAGTTTGAGAGAAGAAGTTGCAAGTATTTGTAGATGGATGGACGGACGGACGGACACGCCATCCCATAACTTCCCCGGGAACTTCATTCCAGGTGAACTAAAAATGAAACCAACATATCTACAGACTATTTGACATAATTTAAACAATGTGATATCACTCTCACAATTCCTGAATAGCAGAACGTGTTGACCATAGTGCTCATTACAAAACCTATTGTAGCAGGAAAAGACTAACAGTGTCACCTTATAGGCAAGTATTCAAGTATTCAAGTATTCAAGTATTCAAGTAAACAAGTTGTTTCTTTCAGTGAAATAGAGTATATGCTGTTACTTGAAAAGCAGTATCATGATTATGTATTAGTCAGACATATCAGTCGTTCTCATAGGAGCCATCTATATATTACTTTCGCAAAGATGGTGAAAGTTTGACTGACCCCCTCCCCTCCTCTTTCTCACTGACTTGTGCACCACACTTACTCCTTTTCTTTCCATTCCTATCCCCTCCAATTAAGCTGCTTCCCCTCTCTTCCCACAGCTTCCACACTCCCCTAACATCCTTACACTCTCGCATTATTCTTCTTTTTCCTTTTCTAATTTTTCATTCTATCAATTCAGCCCCCTTCCCCTCACTCCCAAATCTACACTAATAAAATGAAATGTGTGTGTGTGTGTTGGTTGTTGGATGCTCACTCCATATGCAGGTTTCAGAAGGTGCAACAGATCCCTCCCAAGCGTCGTGTGTGTGTGTGTGTGTCATTGATTGTGATCTACATATGTGGGTTTCAGAATGTGGAATGGAGTCCTCCCAGGGCAGGCTCAAAGCATCCACCTTCATTTCAGTAAGGGGGTCACGATTCATGGACCAAGCTGTGAAGTTTTCTGTTCTCAAAGTTTTGTGCCGAGGGCTCTCTTCAGGATTGTCACTGAGCCCCAGACGGCTTCCAACTGTAGTTCGTTTGTCGTGATATTCCCAGGGATGATTTTTAAAAAATAACTCTGTGAGGTTCTTCTTCATCATTCCCATGAGGTTGTTCCTCATCACTGGTGCAACTTTTACATTCTTCAGCTTAAAGGATCTTTTCACTTCATGCTTGAGGTCTTTGTATTTCGTCATTTTATTGATTTCTGCAAATGAGCCATTTCTTATCAACCGTTTCGTCGGAGCGCTTGCTTGAGTGCTTAAGCTACGTGGCGAGCACTCTCCAAGCTGCTTGGTTGTTCGTTTTGGTAAAAGAACCCGTGCTTTCAATGGAACATCGATTAGACAGACGTACGTTTCCGCCTGTGTTGGGCCCTGCGTTCCCGTGCGGTGGGTGCTTCGGGAGGTGTCTCCCTGAAAATGTGCAATTTTATTTCTACAGGACATCATTTTGTTTTACCTTTGTGCGGTCTCATTTTAATATAATCCACCTCTCACCTCGACATCGATACATATATAAAAACAATACGTTCCATCCGACCACGTGTTTGCCATGATCTAGCTGTGAAGGCATCGAGCATAGATCGACATTTTGTGTTCTGTGCCTTAATATATTTTTCAATTGAATTTTGCGAATTTCACACTTGAATTCCTCTTTCAAAGAACTCTGTTTAAAGGTAAATCTTTGTGTTTGTCATTTTAATGTATTTTATACGTGTGTACGTTTACGCGTGTGTGTATGTATATAAAATGTATCACCATAACAGAACGTTTGTGTGTGTGTGTGTGTTGGTTGTTGGTTATCTCCATAATAGGGTTCCAGAAAGTGGAATGGAGCCCTTTCCAGGTCTCAATGCATGTGTGTGTGTGTGTGTGTGTTTGTGTTTGCGTGTACGTTCAAGTTGCTGTTGTTTCCTGCTATCTCCACACGTGGGTGGGTTTCAGGAGGTGACCTGCCATGTCTCAACATCACATCCGACTTTCTCCATGGTCAAAGTGGAATGCCATGTTGCAGTAGTGATTTGGGCACCTGAGATTTCCGGTGTCACCAGCAGGTAGGACAGCAGTCCACAAGCCGATCAATGTCCTTGTTAATGCTGTACCAGCATACCGTGTCCTTAGCCAGCAGTTTGGTTTTCTCATGCCCAAAATGGCCTGAGTAGAGTTGCTGCAGAATGTCGTGTCTCATACGCTTAGGTATATGGACTCTCTCACCTTTAAGAATTACCTTTACACCATTTTCAATTGACAAGTTATTCCGAAAACTCCAGTACATCCTTTAGAGCCCTTGGGAGGTCCTTCACACTGTCTGGCCATCCACTGCTGGGGTATCAAAGTTGACTCAGGTCGGAATCATGAAGAGTTTCCTGTTGTAGCTGAGAAAACTTCTGAGAAGCGGGCAAAATCAACACATAAGTCCAAATCATTTGCTGTCAGATTGAGCGGACAAGGAAGGTCATCGGCGAGCTCATTGTCTGCCCCAGGGTGGAACTCCATTGTAAAGTTAGACCTTTGAAGTCTGACGAGCATTCGTTGGGGGCAGCGATCAATGGCTTATCAACTCTCATCAGCAGTGTTTTATGATCTGTGAGCACAATAAAACTGTAACCGTACAGGTAGGTATGGAAACGTTTGATGCTGAACACGATAACCAATAGCTCATGTTCAATGCAAGCATAGCATTGTTCAGTATCCGTAAGGGTTTTGCTTGCATATGCCACTGGCCTTAACTGATACTCATGTCGCTGAAGCAATGCTGCCCCGAGGCCCTGAAGACTGGCATCACAATGGAGGTAGACAGTTTCCTCTGGCTGATAGTAGTGAAGAAGAGATGCTTCCAGCACTTCTTTCTTCAGATGATCAAATACAATTTGATGGTGTGGCTCCCATAGGAATGCAGAATCCTTTTTAAGAAGATCTCTGAGAGTAGCAGATTTCACACTGAAACCCTCGATGAAGCGTGACAAGTAGGTCATGAAGCCAATGAAATGTTGAAGACAGTCTTGTTCTCAGGTTTTGGAATAGCTCTCAGTTCCTGAACCTTCTGTTGATCAGGCCATATTCCTTGTCTGCCATAAACATGACTGAAAAAAGGTGATGTTGGTCTTCTTGATGGAGCATTTGTTTGAAATGAAAACTCGGCCTTCACACCGTGCTGTTTTCATCAGCAAGTCGAGGTTCCAGCCATGTTGCTCCTCAGTGGCACCGTAGATGATTATGTTGTCTGCTATGCCAAATGCACCACTGCAATTCTGGAGAATGAGGTCCATTTTGATCTTTAAAATGCCCTGGCTTACACACAGTCCAAACGGCAATTGTTGGAAGCAATTCCGACCTGCTGGGGTCTGAAAAGTAAGAAGTTGCTTGCTATCACTATCAATTCTTACAGACCAATAATCTGACTTGGCATCAAGTTTTTAGAAGTACTTCACTCCTGCAAATTTGTGATTGAGCTCTTCCATTGAAGGTATTTGTGGTACGAATGAATCAGGGCATGATTAAGATGCTTTGGGTCCAAACAAATACGGATATTGCATTCTTTTTTGGTTATGTACAGTACGTGAGAGCTGACCCATTCATTCGGTTCCTGGATAGCCGTATGACTCCCTGTCGAACCATGTCATCAAGTTCTGACTGAATTTTGTCCTTGAGATCAATAGGGGTTATACGAGGTAGGTCAGTCAACATGCGGCAGGATGTTCGGGTTCACAACAAGCCTGTGTGTTATATGAAATTTGCCAATGCGGTCAAATTGTTGTGGATATGCATCCATTAGGTCCTTTATGTTGTTGTAAACCAGTGGTTGGTCACTGCTCACTGAACAATGCAGCGTAACAACGTGTAGATTCTTGCATGATGTGTAAATTAAACGTATAGATTTTCAAGACCAAGAACTGCAGGAGCAAGGACATTCACAAGAACAAAAAAGTGCTGATCCACAGTGATTCCTTGTAGCTACAGGCAACGTCTCTAGTACCGAAACACTTGGTGTGGGTTTCGTTATACGCAGTTAGGACACTACCTGCTGCCTGAAGGGAGCCAGTGCAAGGTTTGTCGTTCGAATCCAACATTTTGGGAAACATGCATCAAAATACACAAAGGGGTAGAGTATTTCCTGAGGCACCTGTATCCGTGTTCAGCTTAAAACAAGTAAAGAAGACATAACACATCGTAGCCCCCGTTGTTTCAGTAATTTTGATGCATGGAGTGAAAGGGCTAGCTTGTATTTATGTAAAATTAAAATGGCCTCCAGTCTACCAGTCGGCTATCTTTGATCAGATTGCAAAATAAAGTGAGGTGCACGTGTATGCCATCATGTACTGTGCTTGTGCCAAGGTTGAACAAAATGGGACCGTGTATGTCAGAAATAGTTGGGGACACATTTAAGTAACAAAATGGCCACCAGTTGGTCATCTTGGATCTGATCTCAAAAAAAAATGATGTGCATATGTAAGCCATCACTCCTCTGTTTGCCAAGTTTGAACAACATCAGTAAATGAATGTCTGAAAAATAGTTGAAGACATGTTCAACATCAGGTTTTTTACAAAATGGCCGCCAGTCTACCAGTCAGCCATCTTTGATCAGATCACCAAATAAAGTTAGGTGCAAGTGTACGCCATTGTGTCCTGTGCTTTCGCCAAGTTTGAACAAAATTGGACAAAGCATGTCGGAGAAATGGTTGGGGACACGTTTAAGTAACAAAATGGCTGCCAGTTGGCCAAGTTGGATCTGATCTAGAAAAGAAAATGACGTGCATGTGTAAGCCATAATTTATTATCTGTTTGCCAAGTTTGAATAATATCCGTAAATACCTGTCCGAGAAATGGTTGAGGACGTGTTCAACATCAGGTTTTCTGCAACTAAAATGGCCGCCAGTCGGCCACGTTGGATGTAATCTCAAAAAAATATATGAAGTGCATATGTAAGCCATCATTCATTGTTTGTGTGCCAAGTTTGAACAAGATCAGTAAATGCATGTACGAGAAATGGTTGAGGACATGTTCAACATCAGGTTTTTACCTCTACCACCGAAGGTGAAGGAGGTTATGTTTTCACCCCTTTCTGTTGGGTCGCCGAAATAGGTGACCCTTATTGTCAGATAATCTGTATGTTGTTTGGATGTTTGTTGGGTAGTCGATCTAGTCTACCCTTATTATCAGTATTTCAGTCGATATGTTGGGTAGTCGATACAGTCGAAAAAAGTTTTTTTTTTAATTTTGAAATTTGTTCTACCCTTATTATCAGTTTTTCCGTCGATATGTTGGGTAGTCGATCCAGTCGAAAAAAAAAATTTTTCTTTATTTTTTAAAATTTGTTCTACCCTTATTATCAGTTTTTCCGTCGATATGTTGGTAGTCCAGTCGAAAAAAAAGTTAAAAAAAATTTTTTTTTTTTAATTTGTTCTACCCTTATTATCAGTTTTTCCGTCGATATGTTTGTCTGTCTGTTGGGTAGTCGATGTTGTCGAAAAAGTGTTTTTTTTCAAAAAATTTTTTTTGAAATTTGTTCTACCCTTATCACTTTTTCCGTCGATATGTTTGTCTCTCTGTTCGGTCCAGTGTCCGTTAATACAATGGCGATTTCGATGAAACTTGGTGGGTAGGTTTGCATACCATGACCTAGTTTTGTGCAAATGAGAACCGTTGCTATGGACCCATCCGTTGCCTAGCAACAGGACTTTGAAATGTTTTGAAATTTTTGAAAAATCATAAAAAATGTATTTTTTCGAAAATCAAAAATCCGGCCACGAGCGACTGTGGGC
>CM068964.1:44382104-44396132 GCA_035128595.1 Eptatretus atami
TGTCCTAGTTATGTGTGAGAAAGAACCGTTGCTATGGACGCTTTTGTTGGCTAGTAACGGCTGAAAAACGTCTAAATTTGACTTGAACGACTACCCATGTCCGCCTACCGGCTTGTTTGGATGTTTGTTCGTTTGTCATCAGCATAATTGGTAGTAAACGTTGGTCGATTTTGACCAAACTGGGTGTAGGTACATCTTATGACCTAGTGATTTGGAAATTGTGATGGTTGCTAGGGACCTTTGGTTCCCTAGCAACAACCGGAAAACCTTCAAAATCGTACTGTTCACGCAAATCAATTCCAAAAACCACTATCCCACGTCGGTTATGTAATTTGGCACGAATGATCTACAGTGATGCTCTATCAAATATATTCCGTTTTTGTGATATATGGAATACTTTGCCCGCAGCGCCCCCTACAATTAGGGTATGCGCGAAAATTGGCGAAAATTGAAGGCCCCCTAGCGACAAGGTGACTGCATGGATACGAATGAAACTTTGCAGTTCATTGTACTCAATGAGTACTACAACTTTGCTTCAGACATATTGCTTGAAATGTGAATCATATCCAGAGTTCCTCTGATTTCATCTTTGCTTTTTGCTTGTTGAGTTCCTTTTGATGACTGCAATGCTTGACTGTACCTAATTGGTCTTCCATTTGATTTGAATTGAATTTATTTTAATCCCATTCTAAATTCAATTGAATGATAATAAAACGTCAGGGTCAGGTATCCAATCAAAGCGGGTTGCATCAAAGCGGGACGCTTCTTGGTACCCGGTCATCACTGCCAGCAGTTATAAAGTGGCAGTTCTAATTATGTCTCTTATTAATGTAACACACCAGTACACAAACGCCACACAAAACTACACAAACACCACACAAAAAAAGTCCTGGCGAGGGTCTGCAATCTCTGATCGCTGTTTTTCTTGTTCCCATTGAAACATTGCCCCAACATCTGCATTCGAAATTCGCGGCTTTTTTCAGGAACGTATCCTTCATGAATTTTGAGGCCTTACTGTGTGTGTATGTGTTGTGTGATATATATATATACATACATATATACATATGCATATATATATGCAATATATATATATATAATATATATTTTAATATATATATATTATATATATATACACACACAGTGTCAGTGGAAAGTGAACACTCCCTTTAAAAATTTTCATCTTTTGTTTCCTTTAGCCTGGAATTAAATTGCATTAAATCAGACTTCCCACCTTTATTTACACATCGTAACCCACAACTTCCAAGTGAAAAACAAATCACACAAATTCAGAAAATGATTAAAATACGAAACTGGAATATCTTGTTGATAAGTGTCCACCCCCCTTATAATAGCAATTGCAAATTAGCTCAGGCATAACCAATCACCTTCTAAATCACACACCAAGTTAATTGGCCTCCACCTTAGACGGAGTACATGTGCGTAAATGAGAGGAGGGTGGTGTATGGTGCGGTTGCAAGGAGTTGAGGTGGGAAGGTGGATGGGTTTAAATACTTGGGATCAACTGTCCAAAGTAACGGAGAGTGTGGGAGAGAAGTGAAAAAGAGAGTGCAGGCAGGATGGAGTGGTTGGAGAAGAGTTGCAGGAGTGATTTGTGACAGAAGGGTAGCTGCGAGAGTGAAGGGAAAGTATATAAAACGGTAGTGAGACCAGCTATTTGTTGTGTTTGGAGGCGGTGGCACTAACAAAAAGACAGGAAGCGGAGCTGGAGGTGGCAGAGTTATAAGATGTGCGATTCTCGTTGGGAGTGACGAGGATGGATAGATAAGAAATGAGTATATTAGAGGACAGCGCAGGTAGGACGGTTTCGAGACAAAGTGAGAGAGAGCGAGATTGAGATGGTTTGGACATGTGCACAGGAGGGAAGCGGAGTATATCGGAGAAGGATGTTGAAGATGGAGCCGCCAGGCAGGAGGAGAAGAGGAAGGCCAAAGAAGAGGTTCATGGATACGGTGAGGGCGGACATGAGGTGGTTGGAGTGTCAATGGAAGATGTGGAGGATAGAGCGAAATGGAGACGGTTGATCCGCTGTGGCGACCCCTAACGGGAGCTAGCCGAAGAAGAAGAAGAAGACCTGTGTTAAATTCTCGTGATTCTGATTATTTCAGAATAAAATCACCTGTTCCTGTAGTTATCCTCTGTGGTAGTGAATTTCACAGCAAAGACTCAACCATGAGCACCAATGAGTTTTCAAAAACCTCAGGGATAAAGTTGCAGAAAGGCAAGATCAGGATGGTATAAAAATATTTCAAAGGCCTTGAATATCCCGTGGAGCACAATCAAGACAATCATTAAGAAGTGGAAGGCAAATGGTACCACCATGACCCTGCTTGATCAGGCTGTCTCTCCATATGGATGACCAAGCAAGGAGGAGACTGATCAGAGAGGCCACTATGATGCCAATGGCAACTTTGAAAGAGCTACATGCTTTTATGGTAAACTGGTCACTGTGTGCATGTGACAAAATTCCCAAGCACTCCACAAGTCTGGCTTGTATGCTGTACAGCAGGGTGGCAAAAGGAAGCCATTACTCAAAAAGCCCACCTTGAGTCTCGTTGAGTATGTAAAAAAACTACTCTGCAGATTCTGAAGCCATGTGGCAAAAAGTTTTGTATTCTGACAAAATCAAGATAGAACTTTTTGGCGAAAATGCAAAACATTACATTTGGCGCAAACCCAACACAGCACATCACCCAAAAACACCATCCCTACTGTGAAGCATAGTGGTGGCAGCATCATGTTATATGGGATGTTTCTCATGAGCAGGGACTAGGGCACTTGTCAGAATAGAAGGGAAAATGTATGGAGGAAAATACAGAAAAATCCGAGAGGAAAACCTGCTGCCTCTGTAAGAAAGCCAAATTGGACGGAAGTTCACCTTTCCGCAAGACAATGACCTGAAGCACACAGCCAAAGCTACACTGGAGTGGCTAAAGAACAAAAAGAAAATGTCCTCGAGTGGCCCAGTCAGATTCCCGACCGAAATCCAATCAAAAACCTGTGGTGATTTGAAGATCGCTGTCCCTCAATTCTCCCCATGCAACTCGACTGAGCTTGATCAGTTTTGTTCAGAAGAATGGGCAAATATTGCCCAATCAAGATGTACAAAGTTGGTAGAGACCTCTCCCAACAGACCACAGCTGTAATTGCTATCAAAGGTGCTTCCACCACATATTAACTCAGGGGGTGGACACTTATCCAACCAAGTATTCTAGTTTTGTATTTTTCATTTCTGAATTTCTTGAATTTGTTTTTCACTTGGAAGTTGTGGATTATGATATGTAAATAAAGTGGAAAAAGTCTGATTTAATGCAATTTAATTCCAGGCTATAAGGAAAAGGTGAAAATTTGGAAAAGGGTGTAGACTTTCTATCGGCACTGTATGTAGATATGTATGCTTTACATATATTTGAACCTTAGATAATAAAAAAGGCTTGGCCGATTCTCCCGAAAGTTTACATATGTGTTGTGCTCGGAGTACCTGCGAGCTCGTCATAGGCACAATTAAAATTTGTCCCTTACCCCATGAGGGTTGGGGAGATAACCTGGAGAAAAGGCAGAGGAAAGTCTTCATATTATTCCAGGTCAATTATTATTTGAACATAAAGGAGAGGTGGGTGGATTGCAATCAGAATTTTAATAAGAGGAAGGGAATGCAACTAAAATATTTTAAGGATGGATGGGGAGGCACAAGCACAATTTTTATAAAGTAGGGGGCAGGGTGGAGCAAACCGTAATGTTATTAAATGGGTAGGGGAGCTGTGCGGATGACATTGTGCAAGATATTACACTGACACAATTTCCTCCTGGAGGAGCAGGTATTTACTAGTATGGTACTGCATAAAATCAATTAGTTAGTTTAAGATAATTTCATGGAAATTGATCCTTTGTTTTTGCATACAGAAAACTCGGCTTCAGGAGGAGTTAAAGGACAGAGGCATCAGGTTTTCAGACTAATAGAGGACCAAATGGAACTTGGAGATAAAGACGTCACACATGAGGAGTGCATGAGTGTCAGAAAGAAAATGAAAAGGAGGGGGAGGAGGTCAACGAGAGTCTACAAGGTAGAATAACAGTTTTGGTGTGATGGAGAAAGATAAAGAGCAGAGAGGGAAGCACAAAATAGATGGAAACTATTCTATTCTAGTGTGTGGATATCCTGGAATATCCAAACCTTGGTACAAAACATAGTATGGAAAATTAGCGTTAATCGTGAAGGCTCATATCATTCTGCATCACTGGACAAGTAGAACAATGGTTGGAATCAAGAGAACGTTGATCGAAGTATTCAAGGAAAAGCTATGTTTGGTGTGTTACTCTGTTTTTGCTCCGACGAAGGCTTAATGCCTGAAACAATGGATGAAATCCACAGGATGTTGATTGACATGTGCCAACCGGTGGAAGCAAGAAGGAGGTGGAGAAACGTTTCAGGTGTTAATCCTTTGTCGGAGTAAAGCAGCACTCATATGCATTTCAAAAACCGGAGTCCCCAGTTAAATATTTCACCACTACGATTGTAACAGGTGCAAACACACAGAAGTGCATCACCTGCCTTGTAATGTTTTACACACCATTTTTTTTTTCAGTCACGTAAGTACGCATCATATTTGAAATATGACATGGCACTTGACAAAACAATCAGGATGATACATTAAATCAAATTTTATGGAAAGAACACTTGCATATCCAAGTCCATGAAGTATCATGATCTCAATCATGCAGTCTTCAAAGGAAATGATCATTTTTTTCTTTGCAAGGAAGCAAATAGTGCATACCCATTAGGTCTAGAGCTTGCTTCAATGGTTGAAATAATTATTTCCATTATTTACATCTTTGGTGTAAAATACTTACATGGTAATGGAATCAAGCCAGTTTCTGAAAATCAAAATTGGTTATGATACAAGGAAGTGCAAGGAACTTCAGCGCAGGAGGAGGCCATTGAGCCCATCATGCCTGCACAATCATCCAATCATATTGGTATCCCTAATCCCCACGACTTACAGATACCTATTCAACTCGATTTTAAAAGTCTACTGACTACTTTCACTCCCTTTGCAGAGAGACCATTCCATCTCTCTCTATCGAGTGCAGCCTGTGGCTGCTGGTTGCATCATTGGTTGGACACGGCTATGCCGCTGATGCAGTGTCCCCCTTACCAGTGCACTGGTACTCATCTTGCGACCTCGGAAGGATGACAGGCTGAGTCAACCTCCTGGTGAATTAATTCAGCAGCCCAACGGGGCTTGAACTCAGGACCCTAGGATCCCAAGCCGCCACCCTAACCACTAAGCCAACACCAGGCAGACCATTCCATGCATTCACCACTCTGAGTGAAAGACCCCTGTCTTACTACCACACGAACTATCTCTTCTTTACCCTTAAGCTGTGCCCCCTTGTCCTGGCAGTGTCCATTCTGTTTAAAAATTTATCTGCACTTATTTTGTTGATACTTTCATTATGTTAAACATCTCCACAAGATCCCCTTACACTCACTTCCTTTCTTATGTGAAAGGTCTGGTCTCTGAACTTCTTCTCTTTGTTATCTTGAAGTGAAAATTTCTTGATCTACATGAAGGTTGTCTGCAGCAAAATATGCCATCATGGTTGCTTCGGCTCAAAATGGCACCAATTTCCATGTCGGCGCCTGAGGGGATAAATCTTACAAGTGGCAAAACCACAACATGACTTTGCACTCATCGGTCAAACTACTATATGAAAGTTTCGGACATGAAATTCAAATCAAACATATCTGATCAATGGAATTAGAGAGCATTCAGACTCTGTTGGGTTTGCGCCAGATCTCACGTGTCATCGCCTTTCCACGCTGTAGGACCCACGCTCCCCCGCTATCCCGACATGCCAAAGCAGCTTTGTGTTCACAACGTGTCTCTGAAGGGCTAAGATAAGGACAATTATTGTACAAAACACTTTCATAGGAAACATGCAATTTCTGAAACGATGTTTCTATAAGCACAAGCTGGCTCAATGCTAATGCTGATGGATTGTAATGCGTGCTGGAGCGCCGGCATAAGAGCATTTGATGCTTCAAAAGACATATTGTGGAAATTGCTGCAATATTGCATATTCCCACTCCACCAGTGTCTGAAGAATGAACATCCTTAAGCCTTTAATTGTTTTATCATATCAAGACTGAACACCATGCCGGAATTTCCAAGATGCGATTCTGGGATACGTTGTTTCAATTCCTGAGCAGACATGTGTATTTGCATGTCGTCCAGTGTGGGCAGAATAAGTCAGAGCACACGTCTCACAAACACACCTTAAATAGTCACTTCTAGCATTGAGTGTACTCCAAACACAACCATGGTGTGTGCAACTGGACTATGAAATGTACTTTGCAACCCTTTTCGAGGCTATTAAGAAAAAAGGTATAAGTTGCAAGCATATAAAGATTTGAATTCCTTTTGGCCTAACACTCAACAAATGTTAACTGAGGCACTTGCAAAAGGACATCGATTTGTCCCATAATATCTCTGCCATATCCATGCCATAGTTCTCCTCGACATCGGTTTGGCACAGAATGACAAACGATCTTCAAAGAGAACACAAAATCAAATCGGTTGGAAAGAAAACAGAAAAACAAGTCGTAATCAGACCACTACAGTAGCCTTTATTAGCATTACTAATCATTGATACTCCAGTGGATGATTTGTCCTTTCCACAATTGCAATGCAAAACAAATTAAAAGTAAAAATAATGAACCAACACATTCAAATACATGCCCTATAATTTGAAGGCGGACTTTCGCAGTGGCATTATGTTACATTGGAGTACCAAAAAGGTCACGCGAAAACATTATGATTGAAAAAAGTACTTATCAACTGATACACATTGCTACAAATATTAGGGTTTGCAATGTATCATTCTGATAAAAGCAAACGGAACTTCTACACTCATTTCACGGAAACCTACAGTATATCTTTATGCGTACAGTATTCTGCTACGAGCAATACAGTGATTACAAAGCATATGCACATCTTCCAATCAATGTTAGCTAGAGAGTCCTACCAAATTGTACAGAGTAACCAAAACAAAAATAATCCAAATAGGTTAAAACAGACAAAAGAAAAAGAAAACAATTGGCCTTCCCATATCATTACTGCTCACAATACCTGGAACACAAATAAAATGTTAACAAACCTTCCAAAAAAAAATTATTTTTTAAAAAATAAAATATAAAATAAAGAAACTCGTAATGACAAGCAAAAAAACCTTGCTTGGAGCATAACCACAAAGTAAAACACGAGCACAGAAGTTGCAAAATGCACTGTTTTCAACAGCTGTAAAATCTATGGAGGTGCATCCATCCAGCCTCTTATTATTAACTCTAAAAAGACATGCAGAAATTGTACAACTAAGTGCAAAAATGTTGTAGTCTCTTCTCTTTATCCAGATTTGATGTAGTTGAGGTATGCTTTCTAAAAGAGATGTTTTCTTTGTTTATCTTCATATAGTGTTTAAACATATTTACAATGACGTGGAAAAAAAAGAAAGTATTCCAGCTTTTAGCTTCAAACATTTTTGTTCGCTCCGAGTCAGAAAACGACATTGTGCACTTAACACTGACGGGTCTACTATGTTACAATGTCTTTCAGACATGGGCCCCTCGCATTTCACTAAAGCTTAGCTTGATAAGTGCTGTAAAGCAGTCTTACAAGAGAAAATGTCTTCTCACGAGAGTCCGTCGGATTGATGAGCTCACATCAGGTACCCGGTGCCTTACGGCTGCAAAGGGTATGTAAGTGACGTCACAAAAAAAGAAGAGGAGGCAGTATGCCTTCCGCCCATATTCAACGATTTGTTTTCACCTTTTTAAGGTGCTTGGGGGCGGCAACAATAACGACGACTTTCCGTTTCAAAATTTTTTTTTCGTTTCCAAAGCGTTCGTTCCATCTCGATGGTGTCTCTGCGTGTTCGTGGTTGTTCAACAATGGGTGACGAGCGAATGGACAGCATTGCAGCTTATACGATGGGACTTGCACTGGGTCATTCATTTGAGGAATGTGGGATCTGTGACTTCAACACGACCATTTGTTATGATAACACATTGCTTCAGAGATGCAGCTTTGGTTCCAGGTAACTGAAGCTAGTATTTCTTCTTGAAGTAGGTTAGGAGTATATTTTTTATTTTTAATAACCACAGCAAATGCCCTTTGTCTTTATCTATCATAGTTATTTGGCTTCTTTTGAAAAAAAAACAAAAAACAAAAACAAGGGTGTAAGAAACAACAAAACTTCAAAATCATCTTTGGTAATTTGTTGAAATTATCCAAAGGAAAAAAGTTAAATAAATAAATCCTAAGTGTAAGTATAATAAAAAACGTAAATCAAACTCTTCATTTAGAGAACGTAGCACCTAAAAGTCAGTAGAGAGGTCTGTTTCTAAAAGCAAGAGGAGAACTTTGCAGGTTTTTGGTCTTGAGAAGAAGCATTGGTCAGATGAAGCAGAGAGACGGTGGGTGGATAGAGGCTCTGAGCCACCCAATATGCACAAACCTTTATGTTAAATCTTTATGTGGTTTTGTCAACCCATCACTCGCTGTATTTACATTCTGTTAAAAAAATTTCTACTGGTTCGATGCACCAGGTACAGAGTGATTGCCACCCTTAAATTATGCAGGACAGCCTTTTCTTAACTCACATATTCCTCTAGGTGTGTGAATACAATTTTGGTTCACGTGACAGGACAGGTAGACAGTGTGTAATAAAGCATTTGTCGTTTTCTAACTTTTTGATAATTTGGAAAGCTGCGATAACCCTTTGGTCTGTACCATTCCAAAAAGCAGACCTGATCTCTTTGATATGACGAAGAGAGCAGCCTGGAGGAGCTGAGGAACTTTTGGTAAGATCAGAAGGAGACCACGATCTCCGAGCAGTAAGAACAACTACAGGCATGAAACTTGTCGGGAGCTCATAGTACGAATACCATATAGTGCCTTAACATTTTAACAAAGCACACTTCTCATGTCGTTACTGATATTCTCGTACCATGGAAAATAGGCGAGAGCACTAAACCCTTAACTACCCATATTTCCACTCACTTTTGCCTCTCTTTCCATCCTACACCCTGCCCTGTGTTCTCGTGTAGAAGGAGAGGAGGTTGTAGTGGAGGTGTTGAGAGGTGACAGAGTAAGAGAGGTATTGATTAGCAATGTGCTGAGCTCTTACGCCCGCACTTTTTGGTCGAAAACGTTGCATTGGAGACAGAACGGAAGGTGGTCGCATGGCTCTTCGAGAAGAGGTCTTTCTGTCTCTGCCTGTCCTCTTTCTCTTTCTCAATCTCTTACTCTCTTTCTGCTGGAGCTTCCTGGAATCAAGCTCATACTAAAGCAGCAAAGGAAAGGAAGAAGCCATTAATGGTGGCTGGAGTCCCATTGCTGTTGACGTGCAAAGCAGTCCAAAGACGACAGAGAAATGCCGGCGGCTTCTTTTCCTCTAAAGCTGGGCAGGAGAAAAATACTGCTAAAAGTTCCGCTACATGCGGAGAAAGGGAATAAAATGTTGTCCAACCCATCTGGTCAATAACGCTTCACCCGAATTAAAAAATAAACTAAAAAACAATATCAAACAATGCAGACAGCAATTACTAACATAAAAAATTCACAGTCTTTCCCTGCTTCTTTACCCCATATTAACTCTGTCCCTATTCATGAAATTCAACAAACCCTTCCAGCCATCTCATCCTCCAGAAACATCATCTCACCCTTCTCATTTTGCCCTCGTCCATGACCAGACGCCAAGGCGCCAAACATATTTTCATGCATAAAATTACCTTGCTTACTCCTGGGCCCGCAATTCCAGCAGCTCCCAGAATATCGCTTGCAGGGGTGTTAATTAAGATCTTGCACCAACAGCGAGAACTTCCATCCTCTGGAGATCACCAGCATAGCTCCAAAATGCTTTGGGACAGGAAAAAAAAGAGCCCCAGCATTGTCGTGCTGGGCCTTGAACTGGGGCTGTTCAGGCCTCATCACACGCATGGGTCTATCCTTACTGCACCTCCTCGTGCAAGAGTTCCTCATCTGGCCCCGTCTCGTCCGTGATATCGGGATATGCATGGAGGGTGTGACCAGCGCGAGCGGCCCGTTCACGTCTTCCATCTCCGTTGGCTCTTCCTTTACCTGAAAAGTGTGCCTGTGGATCCATAAAGGTTTCTTGTTAGTTTAGAAGAGCAATAAAAACATCACCTCAATGAGCACAGTTCCACTTTTTCATTGAGCATGTGCATACTTCAAAACACCTTATAATCTTCTGGTTTTATCGTCACAACAGATGCAACTACTTGTTTCCTTCCTCAACCTTCCCCTCCCCCGCTCCCTGTCTTTCTGCTGTTCTTTTGTTCCATTACGTCTGAACTCTTGATATGTTCAGTGTTCTAGCTCCGACACGAGCCCTGACACTGCATACAAAATGGTGCCGATGCTGTGCTTTCGCACCACCCTGTTCACGGTGCTTGTAATCATATACATGCAGATTTGGAGGAAAATAACGTCTACCTTTTTGAAAGGTAGCATGTGACCTCCAACATGCACGTGCAAATAGCTAGATTAACATCCCCCTCTGAAGAACAGTGTGCTCCATGATGCAGCACTGCTGTTGCCTCTGTACAGCATCCAGTTCAAGCACCTCTGTACAAATAAATCCATTGATTTATTTTCGCAATGAACCAATAAATGATGAGAAAAAGCAAATATCAAGTCAATATGAGTGAGGTTATCAACATCAGGAAACCATTCCCAAAGCATCCTGTGCTCATTTTACAACATTGTACAAGTTAGCAATACCTAGCAATGCTCCCATGTACTCTGTAACCTCACTTCATTCGAGAAATGCTATTCGACTAAATAATAGCAAGATAGTTTGATTTACTGAGGAAATTTTAGATTTCTCACACATAGGTAAGGTGGAATGAATTTTCAAGGAATCTCCAGCAGAGGTGTCTTTGGAATTTGTCTATTTGCGATTATTTTTTTATTATTATTATTTTTTACAAATGCAACTTTGTTTTTGTGGAAACAGTAAAGAACAGTTTTTGTTTCAAGTTGATGTCTAGTTTATTGTCACAAACCTGTACAATTAGCTCGAATATATACTTGGGGCACAATTGCAACACTCCACCATGGCATATTGGACAACCAGAAGCTTTGACAACATCGTGAACACAATGGTGAATGATTCCACTGACTTCATCATCACGTGTGCTATGAGTTGATGTCAGGGACTCTGTGCTGCTTAGCATATCTTAGTGGGGCTGAATCCGTGATTGCGGTGGCCAAGGAAGATATTAAAAGTTCATGTCATGGAGTGTAGACTAATCAGCAACCACATAGCACGATCGATACAGGTATATCATCACCTTTGAGGAGGTAATTCGACATAAAGGAATGTAATTGGTCTGCAATAATGCTCAGATCTTCAAGGGATGACAATGCAGTCATCACAGCGACCACAGGAGGATTAAGATCCCTATGCCACAAAACATTCCAACAGCCATTACTTCTCCTTGAGCAGCATGCAGAGTAGAAATAATATGATGGAATGATGACATTAACCTCATGCACTTGCTAAAAAAAAAAACCTCCATGATTTTCGTGTGCGAAAACATGGATTAGTTGTTCTAAAGACTACATTTCATCTTGTCAAGATGCCAATCCTAAAATCTGAGCACCTGTTAAGACGCACTTTTCTGTTTGCAGATAAAACCAGTGGTGTGTTATAAAGTGACCACGACAATGACTCTTGCCAAATTTGTCGAGCGACTCTGTAGACCATCAACTTCAAATATTTCATGGTGCAATGATTTATTATTTTAAAGTTGGAGCGATCTTCTTCATTAGTTACTTAAAGTCTGACTTTGGACTTCAAGTAACTAATGAAGACAGAAGGCCATACAAATTTGAAAATTATTTCAAGAAAATGAAAGACTAAACAAACCAGTTTACTCCCAAATCTTATGTTGAGGACTCAATGGAGATGGAGGTCGTTGTTAAGAAAGTGGTGATGGGAGACATTTAGGCAGGTCAGGTATGGGAGCATGCGGCGGAGAAGCGCATCGCTGCGTCCACAAATCCAGGTCCGTTCTGGCCATCCCCCAGGCAGAATGCCTGCCCATCCCCATCTCTTCGAGATGCCGATCAACCGCTGCAACCACAAGCACGTTCGGCCCGTAGGCCTCCTCCACCCAAGAGGCTCTCTTGCTGAGAAATCTGTGAGCAAGATCACGTAGGAAAATGGATCGCATGTCCATACAGCTGCAGATGACCTCAGACTATACAGGTAACAAATCTCATTTATATCTCTCTAGCAACCGCTCGTGGACACAAAATCCGACCAGCGATACCCAAGAATTCTACGAGAGACCTGGTACCAAAGGAATTAAGTCTCCATCTCAGATCCCTGGTCAGAGTCCAAGTTCTCGCATCCGTAGACAAGATTGGAAGCAACAAGGACTGAAAACTCGGACTTTCGTCCTCCTGCACCGGTACCACGACAGCACTACACCCAGGATCCAGTGAATTCAGATCCCCGAGCCCGACCCCAGACATCTATTGACCTCTGCTCACAGCCAGCAGAGACATGAATATCACTGCCAAGGTAATGAATCTCTCCGTGCCTCAACATCCTCACACAAACTGGTACAGACAAGATAGCAGGATCAAGATTATTTTAAGCCTGGATCTTAGTTCTGACCCAGAAACCCGTAATCCCAGCGGATCCGACTCCTCATTCAGCACCTCGAGGGCCCCAAAAGGATATTCAAGTCTCCGAAAAGAGACTGCATCAATCTGCGAAATCAAGGTCAGAATCTTGACATTCCCAAATGATGCATGCATCTTGATCTCTCCGAAGTCCACCCCAGAATCCAGTCGTACAAGTGCTGAAAAGTGTGGGGCCAGTACACACTCCTGAAAACTCCAGTAACAACTGGAAATAAGTCAGAGATGGTACCACACATCTCACAGCACTCTCAGTTCAGAGTAAGCTCAGACATCAGATTGATCAGTTTTGATTGCACCCCATGAAGACCAAGAAACTTCCAGAGGCATCTCGATTCACTGAACGAATGCTTTGCAAGATCAACAAAAGCTGTAAGCACCCCTGTCGAAACTCTCGCCTGCATTCGGTGAGGACCCGAAGGGCAAGGACATAGTCAATCACTGACTCTTTGTTAAAGCCTGACTGCTCTGGTTGCTGTGCTCAAGCAGATGGCAGAGAGCCCTCTCAAAAATTATCCGATCAAAGACCTTGCCTGGCACTGAGGCAGCGTCACCCCTTGGTAGTTATTGTAGTCCTGGCGAACACCCTTCCCTTTCCAGAGAGGGCAACAAGGCCCCTCTTCCACTCAGTTGGGATGATGCCTGTGTTCAAGCAGGCACAGAACTGCATGCAATGACATGAGTACAGCATTTCCACCAGCCTTGAAAGTTCAGCATAGATCGCACAATCCCAAGAGCTTTACCCATTTCAAGCGGGTCACCACAGCCTGTGTTTCCCACAAGAAGGTGGATCACAATTGATTGGAGGGTCAGCAATAGGTATGTCACACCCCTACATCCAACTCAGCAGCTGTGGATCAGCCTGGTACTGCCACTCAAGTAACCGGCCAGCAGTCTTTCACTTCGACTCTGTGTCAAGAGCCCACCACCCCGCTCTAACTGCAGTATACCGAGGGATGGCTTGGAGGAATGCATGGTGAATCCTCGTAAGCAGGATGAGAATCCTGACCAAACAGTGATCTCTACCCCTTCACAGATTCCCCACATGTAGGCCTCCTGTCCACCCTCAGCCAACCCTACAGTTTTATGCCTCAACTCCCTGAACAGCTCACTCATCATTCTGCCTGCGCCCTGCAATTCTGTCAATGTATCAGTGTCCTTGAAAGACAAAATTCTTCTCTTCGCTCCGTGAGTTCCAAGACCTATCCACCAGAACATCATATGTGTCCTGTCAGCACTTCACAACTCTTCACAATTCCCATTCTCTTCGCTT
>CM068964.1:44396157-44420303 GCA_035128595.1 Eptatretus atami
ATGATACGAATGAAAACTTGCAGTTTCATGGTACTCAATGAGTACTACAACTTTGCTTCACGACATATTGCTTGAAAGTTGAATCATATCCAGGTTCCTCTGATTTCATCTTTGCTTTTGCTTGTTTGAGTTCCTTTTGATGACTGCAATGCTGGACTGTACCTAATTGGTCTTCCATTTGATTTGAATTGAATTTATTTTAATCCCATTCTAAATCAATTGAATGATAATAAAAAAACGTCAGGGTCAGGTATCCAATCAAAGCGGGTTGCATCAAAGCGGGACGCTTCTTGGTACCGGTCATCACTGCCAGCAGTTATAAATGGCAGTTCTAATTATGTCTCTTATTAATGTAACACACCAGTACACAAACGCCACACAAAACTACACAAACACCACACAAAAGAAGTCCTGGCGAGGGTCTGCAATCTCTGATCGCTGTTTTCTTGTTCCCATTGAAACATTGCCCCAACATCTGCATTCGAAATTCGCGGCTTTTTTCAGGAACGTATCCTTCATGAATGTTGAGGCCTTACTGTGTGTGTATTGTTATGTGTGTGTGGATATAATATTATATACATACATATATACATATGCAATATATATATATATATATATATATATATAAATAATAATATATATATATTATATATATATACACACAGTGTCGATGGAAAGTGAACACTCCCCTTAAAAATTTTCATCTTTTGTTTCCTTTAGCCTGGAATTAAATTGCATTAAATCAGACTTTTCCCACCTTTATTACACATCGTAACCCACAACTTCCAAGTGAAAAACAAATCACACAAATTTCAGAAAATTGATTAAAAATACGAACTGGAATATCTTGGTTGGATAAGTGTCCACCCCCCTTACAATAGCAATTGCAAATTAGCTCAGGCATAACCAATCACCTTCTAAATCACACACCAAGTTAATTTCCTTCACCTAAGACGGAGTACATGTGCGTAAATGAGAGGAGGTGGGTATGGTGCGTTGCAAGGAGTTAGGTGGGAAGGTGGATGGGTTTAAATACTTGGGATCAACTGTCCAAAGTAACGGAGAGTGTGGGAGAGAAGTGATAAGAGAGTGCAGGCAGGATGGAGTGGTTGGAGAAGAGTTGCAGGAGTGATTTGTGACAGAAGGGTAGCTGCGAGAGTGAAGGGAAATATATAAGACGGTGTGAGAACCAGCTATGTTGGTATGGTTTGGAGGCGGTGCACTAACAAAAAAGACAGGAAGCGGAGCTGGAGGTGGCAGAGTTAAAGATGCTGCGATTCTCGTTGGAGAGACGAGGATGGAGAGAGATAAGAAATGAGTATATTAGAGGACAGCGCAGGTAGGACGGTTTGGAGACAAAGTGAGAGAGGCGAGATTGAGATGGTTTGGACATGTGCACAGGAGGGAAGCGGAGTATATCGGGAGAAGATGTTGAAGATGGAGCCGCCAGGCAGGAGGAGAAGAGGAAGGCCAAAGAAGAGGTTCATGGATACGGTGAGGGCGGACATGAGGGTGGTTGGAGTGTCATGGAAGATGTGGAGGATAGAGCGAAATGGAGACGGTTGATCCGCTGTGGCGACCCCTAACGGGAGCTAGCCGAAAGAAGAAGAAGAAGACCTGTGTTAAATTCTCGTGATTCTGATTATTTCAGAATAAAATCACCTGTTCCTGTAGTTATTCCTCTGTGGTAGTGAATTTCACAGCAAAGACTCAACCATGAGCACCAATGAGTTTTCAAAAGACCTCAGGGATAAAGTTGCAGAAAGGCAAGATCAGGATGGTATAAAAATATTTCAAAGGCCTTGAATATCCCGTGGAGCACAATCAAGACAATCATTAAGAAGTGGAAGGCAAATGGTACCACCATGACCCTCTTATCAGGCTGTCTCTCCATATGGATGACCAAGCAAGGAGGAGACTGATCAGAGAGGCCACTATGATGCCAATGGCAACTTTGAAAGAGCTACATGCTTTTATGGTAAACTGGTCACTGTGTGCATGTGACAAAATATCCCAAGCATCCCACAAGTCTGGCTTGTATGCTTGTACAGCAGGGTGGCAAGAGGAAGCCATTACTCAAAAAGCCCACCTGAGTCTCGTTTGGTATGTAAAAAAAACTACTCTGCAGATTCTGAAGCCATGTGGCAAAAAGTTTTGTATTCTGACAAAATCAAGATAGAACTTTTTGGCGAAAATGCAAAACATTACATTTGGCGCAAACCCAACACAGCACATCACCCAAAAACACCATCCCTACTGTGAAGCATAGTGGTGGCAGCATCATGTTATGGGGATGTTTCTCATGAGCAGGGACTAGGGCACTTGTCAGAATAGAAGGGAAAATGTATGGAGGAAAATACAGAAAAATCCGAGAGGAAAACCTGCTGCCCTCGTATAGAAAGCCGAAATTGGGACGGAAGTTCACCTTTCCGCAAGACAATGACCTGAAGCACACAGCCAAAGCTACACTGGAGTGGCTAAAGAACAAAAGAATAAATGTCCTCGAGTGGCCCAGTCAGATTCCCGACCGAAATCCAATCAAAAATCTGTGCGTGATTTGAAGATCGCTGTCCCTCAATGCTCCCCATGCAACTCGACTGAGCTTGATCAGTTTTGTTCAGAAGAATGGGCAAATATTGCCCAATCAAGATGTACAAAGTTGGTAGAGACCTCTCCCAACAGACCCACGCTGTAATTGCTATCAAAGTGCTTCCACCACATATTAACTCAGGGGGTGGACACTTATCCAACCAAGATATTCTAGTTTTGTATTTTTCATTTCTGAATTTCTTGAATTTGTTTTCACTTGGAAGTTGTGGATTATGATATGTAAATAAAGGTGAAAAAGTCTGATTTAATGCAATTTAATTCCAGGCTATAAGGAAAAGGTGAAAATTTGGAAAAGGGTGTAGACTTTCTAGCGACTGTATGTAGATATGTATGCTACATATATTTGAACCTTAGATAATAAAAAACTTGGCCGATCTCCCCGAAATTTACATATGTGTTGTGCTCGGAGTACCTGCGAGCTCGTCATAGGCACAATTAAAATTTGTCCCTTACCCCATGAGGGTTGGGGAGATAACCTGGAGAAAAGGCAGAGGAAATCTTCATATTATTCCAGGTCAATTATTATTTGAACATAAAGGAGAGGGTGGGGGATTGCAATCAGAATTTTAATAAGAGGAAGGGAATGCAACTAAAATATTTTAAGGATGGATGGGGAGGCACAAGCACAATTTTTATAAAGTAGGGGGCAGGGGTGGAGCAAACCGTAATGTTTATAAATGGGTAGGGGACTGTGCGGATGACATTGTGCAAGATATTACACTGACACAATTTCCTCCTGGAGGGAGCAGGTATTTACTAGTATGGTACTGCATAAAATCAATTAGTTAGTTTAAGATAATTCATGGAAATTGATCCTTTTTTTTGCATACAGAAAACTCGGCTTCAGGAGAGTTAAAGGACAGAGGGCATCAGTTTTCAGACTAATAGAGGACCAATGGGAACTTGGAGATAAAGACGTCACACATGAGGAGTGCATGAGTGTCAGAAAGAAAATGAAAAGGAGGGGGAGGAGGTCAACGAGAGTCTACCAGGTAGAAATAACAGTTTTGGTGTGATGGAGAAAGATAAAGAGCAGAGAGGGAAGCACAAAATAGATGGAAACTATTCTATTCTAGTGTGTGGAATATCCTGGAATATCCAACCTTGGTACAAACATAGTATGGAAAATTAGCGTTAATCGTGAAGGCTCATATCATTCTGCATCACTGGACAAGTAGAACAATGGTTGGAATCAAGAGAACGTTGATCGAAGTATTCAAGGAAAAGCTGATGTTTGTGTGTGTACTCTGTTTTTGCTCCGACGAAGGCTTAATGCCTGAAACAATGGATGAAATCCACAGGATGTTGATTGACATGTGCCAACCATGGTGGGAAGCAAGAAGGAGGTGGAGAAACGTTTCAGGTGTTAATCCTTTGTCGGAGTAAAGCAGCACTCATATGCATTTCAAAAACCGGAAGTCCCCAGTTAAATATTTCACCACTACGATTGTAACAGTGGCAAACACACAGAAGTGCATCACTTGCTTGTAATGTTTTACACATGCCATTTTTTTTTCAGTCACGTAAGTACGCATCATATTTGAAATATGACATGGCACTTGACAAAACAATCAGGATGATACATTAAATCAAATTTTATGGAAAGAACACTTGCATATCCAAGTCCATGAAGTGATCATGCATCTCAATCATGCAGTCTTCAAAGGAAATGATCATTTTTCTTTGCAAGGAAGCAAATTAGTGCATACCCATTAGGTCTAAGCTTGCTTCAATGTGTGAAATAATTATTTCCATTATTTACATCTTTTGTGTAAAATACTTTACATGGTAATGGAATCAAGCCAGTTTCTGAAAATCAAAATTGGTTATGATACAAGGAAGTGCAAGGAACTTCAGCGCAGAGAGAGCCATTGAGCCCATCATGCCTGCACAATCATCCAATCATATTGGTATCCCTAATCCCCACGACTTACAGATAACTATTCAACTCGATTTTAAAAGTCTACTGACTACTTTCACTCCCTTTGCAGAGAGACCATTCCATCTCTCTCTATCGAGTGCAGCCTGTGGCTGCTGGTTGCATCATTGGTTGGACACGGCTATGCCGCTGATGCAGTGTCCCCCTTACCAGTGCACTGGTACTCATCTTGCGACCTCGGAAGGATGACAGGCTGAGTCAACCTCCTGGTGAATTAATTCAGCAGCCCAACGGGGCTTGAACTCAGGACCCTAGGATCCCAAGCCGCCACCCAACCACTAAGCCAACACCAGGCAAGACCATTCCATGCATTCACCACTCTGAGTGAAAGACCCCTGGCTTACTACCACACGAACTATCCTCTTCTTTACCCTTAAGCTGTGCCCCCTTGTCCTGGCAGTGTCCATTCTGTTTAAAAATTTATCTGCACTTATTTTGTTGATACTCTTCATTATGTTAAACATCTCCACAAGATCCCCTTACACTCGCTTCCTTTCTTATGTGAAAGGTCTGGTCTCTGAACTTCTTCTCTTTTTATCTTGAAGTGAAATTTCTTGATCTACATGGAAGGTTGTCTGCAGCAAAATATTGCCATCATGGTTGCTTCGGCTCAAAATGGCACCAATTTCAATGTCGGCGCCTGAGGGATAAATCTTACAAGTGGCAAACCACCAACATGACTTTGCACTCATCGGTCAAACTACTATATGAAAGTGTTCCGGACATGAAATTCAAATCAACATATCTGATCAATGGAATTAGAGAGCATTCAGACTCTGTTGGGTTTGCGCCAGATCTCACGTGGTCATCGCCTTTCCACGCTGTAGGACCCACGCTCCCCCGGGCTATCCCGACATGCCAAAGCAGCTTGTGTTCACAACGTGTCTCTGAAGGGCTAAGATAAGGACAATTATTGTACAAAACACTTTCAGTAGGAAACATGCAATTCTGAAACGATGTTTCTATAAGCACAAGGCTTGCTCAATGCTAATGCTGATGGATTGTAATGCGTGCTGAGCGCCGGCATAAGAGCATTTGATGCTTCAAAAGACATATTGTGGAATTGCTGCAATATTGCATATTCCCACTCCACCAGTGTCTGAAGAATGAACATCCTTAAGCCTTTAATGTGTTATCATATCAAGACTGAACACCATGCGCGGAAGTTTCCAAGATGCGATTCTTGGATACGTTGTTTCAATTCTGAGCAGACATGTGTATTTGCATGTCGTCCAGTGGAGGCAGAATAAGTCAGAGCACACGTCTCACAAACACACCTTAAATAGTCACTTCTAGCATTGAGTGTACTCCAAACACAACCATGGTGTTGCAACTGGACTATGAAATGTACTTTGCAACCCTTTTCGAGGCTATTAAGAAAAAAGGTATAAGTTGCAAGCATATAAAGATTTGAATTCCTTTTGGCCTTAACACTCAACACAATGTAATTGAGGCACTTGCAAAAGGACATCGATTTGTCCCATAATATCTCTGCCATATCCATGCCATAGTTCTCCTCCGACATCGGTTTGGCACAGAATGACAAACGATCTTCAAAGAGAACACAAAATCAAATCGGTTGGGAAGAAGAACAGAAAAACAAGTCGTAATCAGACCACTTCAGTAAGCCTTTATTAGCATTACTAATCATTGATACTCCAGTGGATGATTTGTCCTTCCACAATTGCAATGCAAAACAAAATTAAAAGTAAAAATAATGAACCAACACATTCAAAACATGCCCTATTTTGAAGGCGGACTTTCGGCAGTGGCATTATGTTACATTGGAGTACCAAAAAGGGTTCACGCGAAAACATTATGATTGAAAAAAGTACTTATCAACTGATACACATTGCTACAAATATTAGGGGTTTGCAATGTATCATTCTGATAAAAGCAAACGGAACTTCTACACTCATTTCACGGAAACCTACAGTATATCTTTATGCGTACAGTATTCTGCTACGAGCAATACAGTGATTACAAAGCATATGCACATCTTCCAATCAATGTTAGCTAGAGAGTCCTACCAAATTGTACAGAGTAACCAAAACAAAAATAATCCAAATAGGTTAAAACAGACAAAAGAAAAGAAAACAATTGGCCTTCCCAATATCATTACTGCTCACAATACCTGGAACACAAATAAAATGTTACACAACCTTCCAAAAAAAAATTATTTTAAAAAATAAAATAAAATAAAGAAACTCGTAATGACAAAGCAAAAAAACCTTGCTGGAGCATAACCACAAAAGTAAAACACGAGCACAGAAGTTGCAAAATGCACTGTTTTCAACAGCTGTAAAAGTCTATGGAGGTGCATCCATCCAGCCTCTTATTATTAACTCTAAAAAGACATGCAGAAATTGTACAACTAAGTGCAAAATTGTGTGTAGTCTCTTCTTCTTTAATCCAGAGAGGTTTGATGTAGTTGAGGTATGCTTTCTAAAAGAGATGTCTTCTTTGTTTATCTTCATATAGTGTTTAAACATATTTACAATGACGTGGAAAAAAAAGAAAGTATTCCAGCTTTTAGCTTCAAACATTTGTTCGCTCCGAGTCAGAAAACGACATTGTGCACTTAACAGCTGACGGGTCTACTATGTTACAATGTCTTTCAGACATGGGCCCCTCGCATTTCACTAAAGCTTAGCTTGATAAGTGCTGTAAACAGTCTTACAAGAGAAAATGTCTTCTCACGAGAGTCCGTCGGATTGATGGCTCACATCAGGTACCCGGGCCTTACGGCTGCAAAGGGTATGTAAGTGACGTCACAAAAAAAAAAAGAGGAGGCAGTATGCCTTCCGCCCATATTCAACGATTTGTTTTCACCTTTTTAAGTGCTTGGGTGGCGGGCAACAATAACGACGACTTTCCGTTTCAAAATTTTTTTTCGTTTCCAAAGCTTTCGTTCCATCTCGATGGTGTCTCTGCGTGTTCGTGGTTGTTCAACAATGGTGACGAGCGAATGGACAGCATCTGCAGCTTATACGATGGGACTTGCACTGGGTCATTCATTTTGAGGAATGTGGGATCTGTGACGTTCAACACGACCATTTGTTATGATAACACATTGCTTCAGAGATGCAGCTTTGGTTCCAGGTAACTGAAGCTAGGTATTTCTTCTTGAAGTAGGTTAGGTTAATATTTTTATTTTTAATAACCACAGCAAATGCCCTTTGTCTTGATTCTATCATAGTGTTATTTGGCTTCTTTTGGAAAAAAAACAAAAAAAACAAAACAAGGGTGTAAGAAACAACAAAACTTCAAAATCATCTTTGGTAATTTTGTTGAAATTATCCAAAGGAAAAAAGTTAAAATAATAAATCCTAAGTGTAAGTATAATAAAAACGTAAATCAACTCTTCATTTAGAGAACGTAGCACCTAAAAGGTCAGTAGAGAGGTCTGTTTTTCAAAAGCAAGAGGAGAACTTTGCAGGTTTTGGTCTTGAGAAGAAGCATGGTCAGATGAAGCAGAAGACGGTGGGCTGGATAGAGGCTCTGAGCCACCCAATATGCACAAACCTTTATGTTAAATCTTTATGTGGTTTTGTCAACCCATCACTCGCTGTATTTACATTCTGTTAAAAAAATTTCTACTGGTTCGATGCACCAGGTACAGAGTGATTGCCACCCTTAAAATTATGCAGGACAGCCTTTTCTTAACTCACATATTCCTCTAGGTGTGTGAATACAATTTTGGTTCACGTGACAGGACAGGTAGACAGTGTGTAATAAAGCATTTGTCGTTTTCTAACTTTTTGATAATTTTGAAAGCTGCGATAACCCTTTGGTCTGTACCATTCCAAAAAGCAGACATGATCTCTTTGATATGACGAAGAGAGCAGCCTGGAGGAGCTGAGGAACTTTTGGTAAGATCAGAAGGAGACCACGATCTCCGAGGCAGTAAGAACAACTACAGGCATGAAACTTGTCGGGAGCTCATAGTACGAATACCATATAGTGCCTTAACATTTTAACAAAGCACACTTCTCATGTCGTTACTGATATTCCTCGTACCATGGAAAATAGGCGAGAGCACTAAACCCTTAACTACCCATATTTCCATCCACTTTTGGCCTCTCTTTCCATCCTACACCCTGCCCTGTGTTCTCTGTGAGAAGAGAGGAGGTTGTAGTGGAGGTGTGAGAGGTGACAGAGTAAGAGAGGTATTGATTAGCAATGTGCTGAGCTCTTACGCCCGCACTCTTTTGGTCGAAAACGTTGCATTGGAGACAGAACGGAAGGGAGTGTCGCATGGCTCTTCGAGAAGAGGTCTTTTCTGTCTCTGCCTGTCTCCTCTTTCTCTTTCTCAATCTCTTACTCTCTTTCTGCTGGAGCTTCCTGGAATCAAGCTCATACTAAAGCAGCAAAAGGAAAGGAAGAAGAGCCATTAATGGTGGCTGGAGTCCCATTGCTGTTGACGTGCAAAGCAGTCCAAAGACGACAGAGAAATGCCGGCGGCTTCTTTTTCCTCTAAAGCTGGGCAGAGAAAAATACTGCTAAAAGTTCCGCTACATGCAGGAGAAAGGGAATAAAATGTGTCCAACCCATCGTGTTCAATAACGCTTCACCCGAATTAAAAAATATAACTAACAAACAATATCAAACAATGCAAGACGCAATTACTAACATAAAAAATTCACAGTCTTTCCCTGCTTCTTTACCCCATATTAACTCTGTCCCTATTCAGTGAAATTCAACAAACCCTTCCAGCCATCTCATCTCCAGAAACATCATCTCACCCTTCTCATTTTGCCCTCGTCCATGACCAGACGCCAAGGCGCCAAACATATTTTCATGCATAAAATTACCCTTGCTTACTCCTGGGCCCGCAATTCCAGCAGCTTCCCAGAATATCGCTTGCAGGGTGTGAAAAGATCTTGCACCAACAGCGAGAACTTCCATCCTCTGGAGATCACCAGCATAGCTCCAAAATGCTTTGGGACAGGAAAAAAAAGAGCCCCAGCATTTTTCGTGCTGGCCTTGAACTGGGGCTGGTTCAGGCCTCATCACAAGGCCATGGGTCTATCCTTACTGCACCTCCTCGTGCAGAGGTTCCTCATCTGGCCCCGTCTCGTCCGTGATATCGGGATATGCATGGAGGGTGTGACCAGCGCGAGCGCCCGTTCACGTCTTCCATCTCCGTTGGCTCTTCCTTTACCTGAAAAGTGTGCCTGTGGATCCATAAAGGTTTCTTGTTAGTTTAGAAGAGCAATAAAAACATCACCTCAATGAGCACAGTTCCACTTTTCATTGAGCATGTGCATAATTCAATAACACATTATAATCTTCTGGTTTTATCGTCACACAAGATGCAACTACTTGTTCCTTCCTCAACCTTCCCCTCCCCCGCTCCTGTCTTTCTGCTGTTCTTTTGTTCCATTACGTCTGAACTCTTGATATGTTCAGTGTTCTAGCTCCGACACGAGCCCTGACACTGCATACAAAATGGTGCCGATGCTGTGCTTTCGCACCACCCTGTTCACGGTGCTTGTAATCATATACATGCAGGGAATTTGGAGGAAAATAACGTCTACCTTTTTGAAAGGTAGCATGTGACCTCCAACATGCACGTGCAAATAGCTAGATTAACATCCCCCTCTGAAGAACAGTGTGCTCCATGATGCAGCACTGCTGTTGCCTCTGTACAGCATCGCAGTTCAAGCACCTCTGTACAATATAAATCCATTGATTTATTTTCGCAATGAACCACTAAATGATGAGAAAAAGCAAATATCAAGTCAATATGAGTGAGGTTATCAACATCAGGAAAACATTCCCAAAGCATCCTTGTCCATTTTACAACATTGTACAAGTTAGCAATACCTAGCAATGCTCCCATGTACTCTGTAACCTCACTTCATTCGAGAAATGCTATTCGACTAAATAATGCAAGATAGTTTGATTTACTGAGGAAATTTTAGATTTCTCACAACTAGTAAGGTGAATGAATTTTCAAGGAATCTCCGCAGAGGTTGTCTTTGGAATTTCTATTTGCGATTATTTTTTATTATTATTATTTTTTTACAAATGCAACTTTGTTTTGGGAAACAGTAAAGAACAGTTTTGTTTCAAGTTGATGTCTAGTTTATTGTCACTAACCTGTACAATTAGCTCGAATATATACTTGGGCCACAATTGCAACACTCCACCTAATGGCATAATGGACAACCAGAAGCTTTGACAACATCGTGAACACAATGGTGAATGATTCCACTGACTTCATCATCACGTGTGCTATGAGTTGAGTGTCAGGTACTCTGTGCTGCTTAGCATATTCTTAGTGGGGCTGAATCCCGTGATTGCGGTGGCAAGGAAGATATTAAAAGTTCATGTCATGAGTGATAGACTAATCACAACCACATAGCACGATCGATAGCGTATTATCATCACCTTTGAGGAGGTAATTCGACATAAAGGAATGTAATTTGGTCTGCAATAATGCTCAGATCTTCAAGGGATGCAATGCAGTCATCACAGCGACCACAGGAGGGATTAAGATAGGCTATGCCACAAAACATTCCAACAGCCATTACTTCTCCTTGAGCAGCATGCAGAGTAGAAATAATATGATGGAAATGATGACATTAACCTCATGCACTTGCTAAAAAAAAAAACCTCCATGATTTTCGTGTGCGAAAACATGGGATTAGTTGTTCTAAAAGACTACATTTCATCTTGTCAAGATGCCAATCCTAAAAATCTGAGCACCTGTTAAGACGCATTTTCTGTTGCAGATAAAACCAGTGGCGTGGTATAAAGTGACCACGACAATGACTCTTGCCAAATTTGGTCGAGCGACTCTGTAGACCATCAACTTCAAATATTTTCATTGGTGCATGATTTATTATTTTAAAGTTGGAGCGATCTTTGTCTTCATTAGTTACTGAAAGTCTGACTTTGGACTTCAAGTAACTAATGAAGACAAGAAGGCCATACAAATTGAAAATTATTCAAGAAAATGAAAGACTAAACAAACCATGTTACTCAAAATCATTATGTAGTGGACTCATGGAGATGGAGGTCGTTGTTAAAAAGTGGTGATGGAGACTTTAAGGAATCAGGTATGGGAGCATGCGGCGGAGAAGCGCATGCTGCGTCCACAACTCCAGGGGCTCGCGTCTGGCCATCCCCCAGGCAGATGCCTGCCCATCCCCATCTCTTCGAGATGCCGATCAACCGCTGCAACACCAAGGCACGTGGTCGGCCGTAGGCCTCCTCCACACCAAGAGGCTCTCTTGCTGAGAGAATCTGGTGAGCAAGATCAGCGTCAGGGAAAATTGAATCGCATGTCCATACAGCTGCAGAGTACGCTCAGACTATACAGGTAACAAATCTCATTGATATCTCTCAGCAACCGCTCGTGGACACAAAATCCGACCAGCGATACCCAAGAATTCTACGAAGAGACCTGGTACCCAAAGGAATTAAGTCTCCATCTCAGATCCCTGGTCAGAGTCCAAGTTCTCGCATCCGTAGAACAAGATTGGAAGCAACAAGGACCTGAAAACTCGGACTTTCGTCCTCACTGCACCGGTACCGACAAGCACTACACTCCAGGATCCAGTGAATTCAGATCCCCAGGCCCGACCCCAGACATCTATTGACCTCTGGCTCACAGCCAGCAGAGACATGAATATCACTGCCAGGTAATGAATCTCTCCGTGCCTCAACATCCTCACCACAAACTGGTACAGACAAGATAGCAGCATCCAGATTCATTTAAGCCTGGATCTTAGTTCTGACCCAGAACCCGTAATCCCAGCGGATCCGACTCCTCATTCAGCACCTCGAGGGCCCCAAAAGGATATTCAGAGTCTCCGAAAAAGAGACTGCATCATCTGCGAATATCAAGGTCAGAGATTCTTGACATTCCAAATGATGCACTGCATCTTGATCTCTCCGAAGTCCACCCCAGAATCCAGTCGTACAAGTGCTGAAAAAGTGTGGGGGCCAGTACACACTCCTGAAAACTCCAGTAACAACTGGAAATAAGTCAGAGATGGTACCACCACATCTCACAGCACTCTCAGTTCAGAGTATAGCTCAGACATCAGATGATCAGTTTTGATTGCACCCCTGAAGACCAAGAAACTTCCAGAGGGCATCTCGATTCACTGAATCGAATGCTTTGCAAGATCACAAGGCTGTAAGCAGCCCCTGTCGAAACTCTCGCCTGCATTCGGTGAGGACCCGAAGGGCAAGGCATAGTCAATCACTGACCTCTTGGTGTAAAGCCTGACTGCTCTGGTTGCGGTGCTCAAGCAGATGGCAGAGAGCCCTCTCAAAAATTATCCGATCAAAGACCTTGCCTGGCACTGAGGAGCAGCGTCACCCCTTGGTAGTTATTGTAGTCCTGGCGAACACCCTTCCCTTTCCAGAGAGGGCAACAAGCCCCTCTTCCACTCAGTTGGGATGATGCCTTGTGTTCCAAGCAGAGCACAGAAAACTGCATGCAAATGACATGAGTACAGCATTTCCACCAGCCTTGAAAGTTCAGCATAGATGCCACAATCCAAAGCTTTACCCATTTCAACGGGTCACCCAGCCTGTGTTTCCACAAAAAGGTGGATCACAATTGATTGGAGGGCAGCAATAGGATAGTCACACCCCTGACATCCAACTCAGCAGCTGGTGGATCAGCCTGGTACTGCCACTCAAGTAACCGGCCAGCAGTCTTTCACTTCGACTCTGTGTCAAGAGCCCACCACCCCCGCTCTAACTGCAGTATACCGAGGGATGGCGGAGGAAGTAATGGTGAATTCCTCTGTAAGCAGGATGAGAATCCCTGACCAACAGTGATGCTCTACCCCTCACAGATTCCCCACATGTAGGCCTCCTGTCCACCCTCAGCCAACCTACAGTTTTATGCCTCAACTCCCTGAACAGCTCAGCTTCTGCATTCTGCCTGGCCCTGCAATTCTGGTCAATGGATCAGTGCCCTTGAAAGACAAAATTCTTCTTCGCTCCGGTGAGTTCCAAGACCATCCACCAGCAACATCATGGATGGTGGCCTGTCAGCACTTCACAACTCTTCACGATTCCCCAAAGCCCCAACCCCCCCCCCATCCCCACTCAGCATGTTCGCAAACTCCATAGCTACCCTCTTCATCCTTGAGCTTGCCAACACCAGTCAAGGCTGGGATGGTACCATTCTCCCGGATTGAAGCTGCAAACTTCAGAATTGCATAATAACAAGCCTGTGGTCAGTATTGAGGAAACTGAGCACTCCAGTGATCCGCAGTCTGGATCATCCTCCCAGTGACATCTACGAGCACACATGGTAATCTCCTTTGCCACACGCACCAGCATTGGAATACCCAAAGTCCAGCGATGAGCCTTTAGGTGCTGAAAACCATGAAAACAGCCACCCTAAGTCTATGACTTCTTGGCAAAGTCATTGGAAATCCTTAGTCCTGTCTGCGTCCACAGTGGTCAGACCATGGGGACCAACACATGTCTCATCACCATCTCCTATAGTTCCAGTCGATGCCTTGAAATCCCCAAGACGAGAAGAGTACTCGTCTGGGGCACTATTCAACCACAGACTCGAGCATGGCATTGAATGCATCCTTCTCGTGAGATTACTCACTTCACCGAGCATATACAGAGACGCAAGGGAAACGAAACCCAAGTAGTGATGAATCCTTCGTCTCATAATATGCTCATGACCGTGTTACCTCAATTATCATTGGAATCAGCTTTATTGGACACAGGTACAGCAACTCCTTGGGCATGGTAACCTCAGAGTGACCTGGACAATTGTTGGTAACCACCCGCCATGATCTCGCCCCACTATCCGGTCTCCAAACCTCAGAGAGTGCTGCTAATAGATGTTCAAATGCTTGAGCTCAGATGATAACAGAGCAGTTTTATCATCCTCTTTTAGGAATAGGACATCCATTACCCACTCAAAGGGACCGCCTCAGCTAACCAAGGAGACCGCTGTCTGGTAGGACGACCCCTCAGACCACCCCACACAACACTAACGCAAATCGACCCGGGAAAGGTACCCAGGTTTCGCCGTATCATCAAAGGTTGGGGGTCCCTGAAGTGCTTTGCCCCAATCCGTCATCTGGTGAGCTGCCTTGCGGAGGCATCTGTACAAGAGTACTCCCCATGGGAGTGGGTAAATTCAATTCTTTGTGTTTTTCTTGTGTTTTGCAGAGTGAAGGGTTTATGGTGGCCGCAGTGCAAACCATGCCACCAAACGTCCTATAAAATCACTGGAGGCATATAGCTGAGATTAAGTCATTGAACCATACCTACTTCCTGCCTTATTGTCCCCCAGATTTGATTTCTATTTGAGCAGATTCCAAATGCTGGCAGTCAACAATAATGACATGGGATTGAAAATGTAGAAATGGATTCAGCAAATTTGGTCAACAAACTGAGTTGGTGAATCAAGTCTTCATCATGCCAATACCCCTTTGAGATGTCTATCCATGCCGGTCTTCCTTTCATATCTTTGATTTTTTTCCTCCATCTCCACGAAGTCCATGGCTTATTGTTTTGAGAGATACACATCTTTGTTTTTGTTATATTATCCTGTTATTTCTAACGAGCTCATGAAGCTTTGAGTGAAGTCCCAGTGAATGTAAAGTAAGTATCTGTATGAAGCAATGGAAGTAGGATTTAATTGCGTATGCTCTCCGGTAGAAGTGTAATAACTGCAACTTGGAAAAAATAATTCTTAGTAATTTAAATGTTCACCACAATTGGAATGTCTTATGGGAGTATAGCATCTAATTGTGATTATTGATTAATTCATTGAAGACTGACACCAAATGTTTATTACAGAGCAAGCAGAGCAAGTAAGATGACCAATCTCTCCTGAAGGTCAATAGTAAGCCAGCTGGTTTTAATTATGTTAGATAGGCAAATTCCCTGGAAGATGTTGAGTTTACAGAGTTGATTAATCCAATCGTTAGCACTATGCCTTAAGCCATATTGAACCCTGAGCTTCAGATATGAAGTGGAGGGATGCGTTAGAATATATGTCAGCTCGAAGGGTGATCATAAGAGAAATAGGAAACTAAAAATTACTTTTGCATGACTTGGAGCAGCATATTTTCTTTTTTGAAAACGTTTATAGTCATATTAGGCTAGAAATCCCAAAATGTGACCTTCTGAATGTCGTGATAACATGAAGTCAGGCTCCACGTAACATCATTGCCATCTCCATGAGGCTGTCACCTTCATGAACAATACGAAAACAGTGGAACGAAAAAATAACTCATCAGTGAAGGAACATCACTTTCCATCTTCGTACATGAAAAAGTATGCATTTCTTTTAAAATTCACTCGCTGGCACAGTGAATCACTTTAAAAGAGACAATTCTATTTTGGAGTTGGATCTCAGTGGGATGTCACATGTCAATGATGTTATAACTGCCTACTTCCACTTTAATGTCCACCTTCTATAGATTGGCCAGGGAAAATTTTTGGCATAAACCAAGCCGACCAGGCCTGACATTGAAAGGAAGGTATTGGAAGGAACTGCAATAATATGAAACTGTTCAGGGTGCCGGCATATAACTCACAACTCTCGAGATGACAATGTGTGATCTTTAACCATCCACCAATGAAATGCTAGAAAGATGGACATCCGGATTAACAGCGAATGGCACACAGTTGATGCAAGCTCTATTTGCAAAGAACCTGATCCCAATGGTTTTATAGTCGGACTGCGCAATCGATAACCAAGGCGAGACCACGCTTTAAAGATCAGTGTGCACCTGTTGCACTGTTTTGTTCGGAATCCACCACGATCTCATAACAATTTATGAACTATGAACCATGACCCATGAAGGAGGAGCAGAAAAAAGATGCAAAGCAAGAGCAGCATATTGCAAACGAGCCGGGATATGGATTTATTAATTTATTATTTGTATAAATAAAACTCTGGCTGCTTGGCTGCACATTTTCTGCGGATGCAACTGTGTTTGCTTGACTTGCAATGCCCCTTTACCAAGCAAGCTGGTAACTCATTTCGCTGACCCTCGGAAGATGATAGGCTGAGTCAAGCCCACCTGGTGTTAATTCAATGGGGTGAGAAGGGGCTTTGACTCAAAACCCTAAGATCTAAAGCCAACCCACCCTGACCGTTAAGCCAACCCAAGGCTTTGGATATGGATGAATGCGCACCGCGTTTTACAGAAAATTTACCCTCGCAAGGAGGATTGCAGCCTCACATTCATTTTGCATTAATATGAACAGAATTATCCTGCTCCACAGCAATGCACATGAATTCCAAACCATACAAGTCGAAGATCGCAATAATTGAAGCCATAATGCAATAATGCACTTACTTATTGCGGGTGAGATGAGGCTACATAAACAGATTATCAACTTGACTATCTTGATTACTTTTAGAAAATTTATCCAGTTTTTTATATCATTGGAAAGGATGACCAAGTTAGAAGCTCCGAGCATGGAAACTATTGGAAATGGTTGTTTTCAGTTTTTTATTCTAAACTGTAAAGAACCTCAGTGAGGAGAGCAGTTTATTACATCTTTTTTAAAATCAGTTTTTAACACAGTCAGATTCTTCCTGTCAGATGATTATCGAAATTTTTTTTCAGGGACACACATTTTGACTCTTAGTCCCCAACCGAATTGCAAGAAAAGTCTTGGAAGCAATTTCAACTTGTATGCATGATCACATGTTATATAATTACAGAACATACAGAAGATGTGAAAAAACTATATCCAGGGTACAAGGCAGGCACAATAGCTTGCTATAAATGATTTCCAAATACTGGAATGTGTCCCCGTCAATGTGCGTTGGCACAGAGTTGACGTCGGAGCCTGGGCTTGCACATGGACTGGCCTTTCGTTTGCCCATCTGAGCCCTGCTAGTTGGATTGTTCGAGGCCTCATTTAAATCCTTGCTGTGTTAACATCTGAAACCCCTGGACCATTGATGATGGGAACTCGGGTCAAATCGCAAATGCTGGATATTTTGCTACATGTCTTACTCAGTGGATTTGTATTTCAAGTAAAACTGCCCGATGGTCTTCGTCCTTCAGTGTGATTTATGTACAGTCTTCTCCATCAGCCTCAACTCACCATGATGACATAATTAAAGGAAAATGAACGCGCGCGCACGCACCACGCACGCCACGCACGCACACACGAACACACACACACACGACACAACACACTGGATCACCCTCTAAAGGCCTAATAGAATTCAGGTTCTGCCAAGTTAAAGTTAATGTGTGAAGTGTCAACATATTCTCAACCGGACATGCTCCGAGACAACTCGAAACAAAACGCCAAAATTATTAAAACAGAAAGATTCTTCGATAAGCTTATTTAATTACGAAGAATTTTCATAGAAAATGTCCAATCCATTTGGAACTACTCTTTTACAGAGCGTCAGTGCTGCCGAAGCAGCTTTCCTTGGCTATTGGGACACAATCCTGACGGGTCGCCACTCCGACGCAGATACTCGGATGGCTCCAATCATCCCCAGCAAGCTGGTACTCATTCCAACCTCGAAGATGGCAACTGGCTTGAGTCAGCCCTCTGTGAAGTAATCAGTGGCAACGAGCTGAACTCAGACCCTGGATCCCAAGCCACCACCAGTAACCACTGAGCCAACACCAGGTTTTATAGAAAATGTACATACTGATAAATAAAAAAAATAAAAATGCCTTGCGACACTTTGAGTTATGATTAGCCCTCGAAGCCCCATGCAATGTTACGGTCCTTTGCAATATTATAAATGAGAGGGATAGGGACATTGCAAAAGGTTCACTGATGCAAATCCAAATGTTCACAAAGCAAAATCAACAGCTTATATCCACATCCAAATGGAGGCAAGTTTACACCCAAAGACCCTTGATAAAATTGCCTAGGAAGTAAATACATATGTCATGAAAAAAAATACTTGTATATAGATTGTATATATACATATATTATTGAATAAATGTACAATACGTTTTGAACCCACACAACATAAAACACACACCACCCACTATAATTTCTCCCCCTTTTTTGTTATATTCTTGATGGGAGAAGAAACCTGCTGCATTGACAACCTGAGAGGGCGAAGATGAAGGGGAGATGCAGGGACTGACTGCAATGGAGCCTCTCTAGCCTCAAATGAACAGTAAGATACAGGCGTATCCTCCACCCTGGGCTGCAGCCTTCAGCTCCAGCCACTTCCCTCTCCCTGCCACGCGATTGCAGCCCTTAACCTCGAGCCTAGCGCTTGGAGGCAGCGTCCTTTTGGTGCTAACACGCCGCCAGTTGTGTCCAATCCATCACGGGGGGACTGGCACGTGCGTGTCTTCCATTAGCATGTGGGCTGTGGGCCCCATTGAGGCGACAGGCTGGGGGATCGAGTGGCTCCATCCATCATGGGGTCCTGGCAGCACCACGTGCATGGCACCATGAATGCATGTTGGTTTTTGGTCGAGATTAATGAACATCTCTCTGGAGTGGCGGCGTGTAGCGGAGCCGCGGACAATTGAGTGCAACTCGTGGGGAGGCAGCGGGCGCGTGATAAGGGACTGCCGGCGACTACCACAAGTAATAACGCGCACTGTTGTAAACAAGCTGCAAGGCTCACACTCGTGCTTCACCCACCCATTCGAGGTATCTTCAGCCCAGCTTGAACTACGCCCTGACCCCACCGCTTGAAACTTCACCCTGACCGACCAGGTTCACTATCCACGCCATCTTCCATTTCACTATCTATCGCCCCTAAGCCAACTCGTTTCTCACAAACCGCCCGACCTTGGCTTTCACGTACTTTCAACAACTTCTATCACTCCACTTTGACACTTCATATCTCCATTCCTTGGCTGCCTTTTCACTTCATTTTGTCTGACTTGTCATTCTGCCTGTCCCTGTTTTTTCTCCGTCCGACCAAGTTTCACTTTGCCCATAGCAAAAGTTACATGCCACCATGATCATGTATTTTGTTCACTCAACAATTTCTTGCGCCAGCCGCCCGACAGACTCTATCTATTGTGTAACAACTGAGCCCACTGAGAAGTAAACTGGGTCTATCCCACATATACAGTTCTGATAAAAAGGGTTCAAAACTTCAGATTCAATTTACAATGCCATTAAACTCCCACTGAACATTACCGTTTACCTTCCAGGAACTCAGTTTGCTGACAACATCTTCCATAACCAGAACAATTAATACAGGCGGACACATGAGTTCGGATTATTGGACACGTGATTATGCTAATGAGCAATCTGCAGATGCGGCCAGCAAGGCAATTAGTAAGCTCAAATCATAACACAGTCCCACTTGTATTTGGCGAAGGTAAAGAAAAAAAAGGAAGTTTTAAAATTTGTTGTTTTTTTAACCTGAACCTCTCTTCACAAACACACAACCCTTCTTTCCAGATATAATGTACCATTCTATTTGTAAGGGAATATCACAGTTAGAAGAAACATTAAACAAAGGAAAGTGCACTTGTCGCAACGAGAGTTAATTACTTTGATTTGGGCAAACTGTTTTACGTGCATGATGCAATAGGTATCATGGTTATAGAAGTTTTAACCGCTGCATTATACTGTCAAGGCTAATTTTACTCTAATTCTTAAGCTGCTGTCTCTCCTTCTCCAGGGTAATTAAAGAATATTCTGGCAGCACAACATGATAGGCAGGGGAGGCTAATTGAGGAGGAGAAATGCATTTCAATGCCGCAGATGCTAACTGGAGCGGAGCGCAATTGGTACAATTTAGTGCTCAGCCCGACAGAAGGTGAACCCGTATTATTGTATGCACAAATTTTTCACACGTGCCCACAAGGCTACAAAAAACAAGATTGCCCAAATGCATGTCGCAGGCACTTGAATCATTTATGAATAAGAAGCTCTGAGTGGTGATTATTTGCTCATCCCCTAGATAATGTCCCGTGGAGTGCCACGATGAGTGCGGGTCTTCGCACGCAGGTTGCGAGAATCGTTGACGGTGTTGTACCTATGCCTCTGTGCTTTCATTTGTGACAAAAACCCGAAAACCGAGTTAACTAATTTATGCGTCTTCAGTAGCTGGAGTGGCCGTTTTCATAGTGAATTAGCCAACACCCCAGGAAGCATTTGTTAATAGTTAGGCTGCTGCCCACACACAACCACACTCTGAGATTAGCCAGCAGTTTGTAACTTAGGTTGTCAATGAATACTAAAAGGACCAGACCGCTTGCTACCCGGCAGTCTAGGTAGGAATTTGTATTTGTTCGGGTGCTGGCAAAACTGAACTGACTCTTCGTCAAAAGACCACCGTGAGCTTCAGGGTGCCGGCTAACGCTAACAGGCTGGATACCAATTTAGGCATCCATCCGAGGACGCATACCATTGATTTTGCAACATCCCACCTGCCAAGCACCAATTCAACAGTTTATTCGGCCTGGAATCAAAACCCAGATTACCACAGCTCAAGTAAGTGTTGCTACCTCTGCGCACCATCCCCGTCAAATGAAAAAAGGAGACCAACAGTATATGTTTTTCTCGTCACAATGGCGAGGGGCACCTCTCAAAAAGGACATTCAGCCTTCGGCAGGAAGGGATCCGAGGGACAGTGTAATTTCCACCGTAGAAATCCTCTGAGCATTGTCACTTATTGTAATAAACTGGAGGTGCTAGGCAGATAGTCTGGTGCATCATGTGATTTGCATGCTGTTTTAAGCCTTCAAAAATATAACAATATTTCTGGTGCTACAGTCTTACAATATAAACTTTCAAGCTGCAATGCACGTTAATTTCTTCCTTATTCAACTAAAGGCATCGTCAGCATCAATGATCTTATTGCCGTATATAAAAAAAAATCTTCTATTTTAGTTTCTGCATTTGGTTTGGCAACTGCCGGGTGCAAGAGGTAAATGATGCACCAAACGTGGGATTTTGTTTGAAATCAGAAATGCAAATCTATTAATTAAGATCAGAATAATATTCAGCCCCAAACTAGCGGCTTTTCCACTTTTCCTTTTCAGTCGCTTGCGTTGTTGAATATACCGATTTCGTGTTCTTTTCATGGTTATTCTGAACATTACCTGTAGAAAATTCCCCGTGGGACTTACAGAGACTACCCTCCACATTGCACGTCTGGTGTTGCAAAACTGCAGCCCAAATGCGGGATACGGTTGAGTGTTGGCGATAAAGCTTTATGCCCGCTCAAACACCCTTTAAAGCTATTTCGGCATCGAGAGACTCCGATGGATTCCGCCAATGTAAGACGCTTTTCACACGTTGAGATGCACAATGAAGACCTGACCCACGAGATTTGGAATATCCTGTTTTAGTTCATCAAAAAAACTGGCTGCATCATGCACCAGGAAAATCCGGAGAAATTTTGTTTTCAAGCAGGTGGATTTGGGAGCAAACACGCGTTATGTCACAGATAATTAAGGGTCGAGTGAGGTCAGCTGCCATCACGCCTGTGCCACACTTCACATTCAGAAATCCGCACCTTGTGCAGGTGGTGCTCCATTATGCACAAACGCAAAAGCTGCGACTTCGGGTTGAAATGGAGTTAAATAAGGGCACTCTTTCTCGATTGAATGTAACCCGTTTAGCTGTCCTCCTCTCACACAAGTTCCACTGGATATTTGGTTATTTTAGGCATATTTAAAACGTATTCTGAGGCTCATTTATAGCTCCTGTTGTGGTTCAGTCAGTGCAACAGCACGTGCGTGCTGATAAGCTCGAATTTATGAAGTGCATCTGTTGCGCGCTATTGCAGTGCCCCTTGGTAGATTGCAGGTATTTCAGAATCTGACCAGGGTGCGGGTGATAACAGCGCCGACTCTTCATCAAAATATTTTTGGTCTTTTAAACGTCCACTAGCTATAATGCTAGCAGTGGGTCACCAGCTAATTGTACCATCGGAATGATAACGCAAGTTGTGTTGCAACACTCTGCTGTAAGACAAGAGTTGTTCTCAACATGACCTGAGCAACATCTTAACTTTAACCTCTACATTGTACATGCAACTGATTCTCTATTGAAGTTGTTTCTTCCTCACACACTATTATCTCCTTAATTTAGCTTATGGATTACATTTCATGTAAATATACTGTGTGACAGTATACTGAATGTATGACGGTTCTGCAAAATTATATCCCCCAGGCATGGCACACACACACAGAGTTCCTGACATAGTTAATACCCTCGATGAACGAGAGGGTATTGCGTTGGAACGTTTGCTGTTCTGTCCGCACCAAACTTTAGTGTCGCAACAGCTTGTTGGATTGAGACGAAATTTTCACCCATCGGCGCGACTACTCCTGTAGAATGTTTTAACCATAATTATGAAAGTCATAGGCCACGTGGTGTGGTAGCCATATTGCAAAAAATGGAAAAATTTGTACCTCTGTATCTCAAAACCGCACCCAGAATAAAGTGGAAACTTCGCACATAGCAAGTACTCCTCTATGGAATAAGTGTGATTGTTTTTAATGATGCCATGGGTGCCTTCGTTATGACGGGTCATAATTGCATTTGTAGAATGCCACATCTGATCAGTATGAAAATTTGGATGGTCATCTCGGGATAAAATGAGTTGACAGAAAAAAAAATTGATCGGTCACGGGATTCGGCAGCCATATTTTTTTTATTTTTTTTAAATGCCTTCAAAAATCTTCTTTGAATGGTCTGACAGATCAGGCAACTTCACATTGATGACCACCGTACTATGAGGAACAAAAGGTTCGACATATGGGACATCATAGGCACATTGGTTTGCAGCCATATTGGATTAGCCCTAAGAACCTATAAAAAATCTTCTCCAGCACAGCTGGACATATCGAGGGAACCTCCACACAGATGTTCCCCAAGCCATGGCCCCAAGCTTGTTAAGGAATAATATGATAGGTCACAATGGTTTGGCAGTCATATTGGATTGCTAAGAAAAATATTAAATTTTTCTCTGGAACTGCTTAATAAATTGACGTGAAACTTCAGATTATGACTAGGTAGGATTGGAAAAATGGTTTAAATCCAACCTGATCGAGCATGATCTGGCAGCCAGAATATTTAATTTTTTGATCGGGTTCTTTTTGATTTTTTCTGTTTTTTTGAAATAAGGCTGACTTGGGTGTGCCTCGATGGTTTGATGTAGAGAGTAGCAGCACATATTGCTTGAAATGTGAATCATATCCAGGTTCCTCTGATTTCATCTTTGCTTTTTGCTTGTTTGAGTTCCTTTTGATGACTGCAATGCTGGACTGTACCTAATTGGTCTTCCATTTGATTTGAATTGAATTTATTTTAATCCCATTCTAAATTCAATTGAATGATAATAAAAAAACGTCAGGGTCAGGTATCCAATCAAAGCGGGGTTGCATCAAAGCGGGACGCTTCTTGGTACCCGGTCATCACTGCCAGCAGTTATAAAGTGGCAGTTCTAATTATGTCTCTTATTAATGTAACACACCAGTACACAAACGCCACACAAAACTACACAAACACCACACAAAAGAAGTCCTGGCGAGGGTCTGCAATCTCTGATCGCTGTTTTTCTTGTTCCCATTGAAACATTGCCCCAACATCTGCATTCGAAATTCGCGGCTTTTTTCAGGAACGTATCCTTCATGAATGTTGAGGCCTTACTGTGTGTGTATGTGTG
>CM068964.1:44420328-44470179 GCA_035128595.1 Eptatretus atami
GTGTGGATAATTATATATATACATACATATATACATATGCAATAATATAATATAATATATATATATATATATATATATATATATATATATATTTATATATAACACACAGTGTCGATGGAAAGTGAACACTCCCTTTAAAAATTTTCATCTTTTGTTTCCTTTAGCCTGGAATTAAATTGCATTAAATCAGACTTTTCCCACCTTTATTTACACATCGTAACCCACAACTTCCAAGTGAAAAACAAATCACACAAATTTCAGAAAATTGATTAAAAATACGAAACTGGAATATCTTGTTGGATAAGTGTCCACCCCCCTTATAATAGCAATTGCAAATTAGCTCAGGCATAACCAATCACCTTCTAAATCACACACCAAGTTAATTGGCCTCCACCTAAGACGGAGTACATGTGCGTAAATGAGAGGGAGGTGGTGGGTATGGTGCGGTTGCAAGGAGTTGAGGTGGGGAAGTGGATGGGTTTAAATACTTGGGATCAACTGTCCAAAGTAACGGAGAGTGTGGGAGAGAAGTGAAAAAGAGAGTGCAGGCAGGATGGAGTGGTTGAGAAGAGTTGCAGGAGTGATTTGTGACAGAAGGGTAGCTGCGAGAGTGAAGGGGAAAGTATATAAGACGTAGTGAGACCAGCTATGTTGTATGGTTTGGAGGCGGTGGCACTAACAAAAAGACAGGAAGCGGAGCTGGAGGTGGCAGAGTTAAAGATGCTGCGATTCTCGTTGGGAGTGACGAGGATGGATAGGATAAGAAATGAGTATATTAGAGGGACAGCGCAGGTAGGACGGTTTCGAGACAAAGTGAGAGAGGCGAGATTGAGATGGTTTGGACATGTGCACAGGAGGGAAGCGGAGTATATCGGGAGAAGATGTTGAAGATGGAGCCGCCAGGCAGGAGGAGAAGAGGAAGGCCAAAGAAGAGGTTCATGGATACGGTGAGGGCGGACATGAGGGTGGTTGGAGTGTCAATGGAAGATGTGGAGGATAGAGCGAAATGGAGACGGTTGATCCGCTGTGGCGACCCCTAACGGGAGCTAGCCGAAAGAAGAAGAAGAAGACCTGTGTTAAATTCTCGTGATTCTGATTATTTCAGAATAAAATCACCTGTTCCTGTAGTTATCCTCTGTGGGTAGTGAATTTCACAGCAAAGACTCAACCATGAGCACCAATGAGTTTTCAAAAGACCTCAGGGATAAAGTTGCAGAAAGGCAAGATCAGGATGGTATAAAAATATTTCAAAGGCCTTGAATATCCCGTGGAGCACAATCAAGACAATCATTAAGAAGTGGAAGGCAAATGGTACCACCATGACCCTGCCTTGATCAGGCTGTCTCTCCATATTGGATGACCAAGCAAGGAGGAGACTGATCAGAGAGGCCACTATGATGCCAATGGCAACTTTGAAAGAGCTACATGCTTTTATGGTAAACTGGTCACTGTGTGCATGTGACAAAATATCCCAAGCACTCCACAAGTCTGGCTTGTATGCTTGTACAGCAGGGTGGCAAGAAGGAAGCCATTACTCAAAAAGCCCACCTTGAGTCTCGTTTGAGGTATGTAAAAAAACTACTCTGCAGATTCTTAAGCCATGTGGCAAAAAGTTTTGTATTCTGACAAAATCAGATAGAACTTTTTGGCGAAAATGCAAAACATTACATTTGGCGCAAACCCAACACAGCACATCACCCAAAGAACACCATCCCTACTGTGAAGCATAGTGGTGGCAGCATCATGTTATGGGGATGTTTCTCATGAGCAGGGACTAGGGCACTTGTCAGAATAGAAGGGAAAATGTATGGAGGAAAATACAGAAAAATCCGAGAGGAAAACCTGCTGCCCTCTGTAAGAAAGCCGAAATTGGGACGGAAGTTCACCTTCCGCAAGACAATGACCTGAAGCACACAGCCAAAGCTACACTGGAGTGGCTAAAGAACAAAAAGATAAATGTCCTCGAGTGGCCCAGTCAGATTCCCGACCGAAATCCAATCAAAAACCTGTGGTTGATTTGAAGATCGCTGTCCCTCAATGCTCCCCATGCAACTCGACTGAGCTTGATCAGTTTTGTTCAGAAGAATGGGCAAATATTGCCCAATCAAGATGTACAAAGTTGGTAGAGACCTCTCCCAACAGACTCACAGCTGTAATTGCTATCAAAGGTGCTTCCACCACATATTAACTCAGGGGGTGGACACTTATCCAACCAAGATATTCTAGTTTTGTATTTTTCATTTCTGAAATTTCTTGAATTTGTTTTTCACTTGGAAGTTGTGGATTATGATATGTAAATAAAGGGGAAAAAGTCTGATTTAATGCAATTTAATTCCAGGCTATAAGGAAAAGGTGAAAATTTGGAAAAGGGGTGTGGACTTTCTATCGGCACTGTATGTAGATATGTATGCTTTACATATATTTGAACCTTAGATAATAAAAAAGGCTTGGCCGATCTCCCCGAAAGTTTACATATGTGTTGTGCTCGGAGTACCTGCGAGCTCGTCATAGGCACAATTAAAATTTGTCCCTTACCCCATGAGGGTTGGGGAGATAACCTGGAGAAAAGGCAGAGGAAAGTCTTCATATTATTCCAGGTCAATATTATTTGAACATAAAGGAGAGGTGGGTGGGATTGCAATCAGAATTTTAATAAGAGGAAGGGAATGCAACTAAAATATTTTAAGGATGGATGGGGAGGCACAAGCACAATTTTTATATAAGTAGGGGGCAGGGGTGGAGCAAACCGTAATGTTTATAAATGGGGTGGAGCTGTGCGGATGACATTGTGCAAGATATTACACTGACACAATTTCCTCCTGGAGGGAGCAGGTATTTACTAGTATGGTACTGCATAAAATCAATTAGTTAGTTTAAGATAATTTCATGGAAATTGATCCTTTGTTTTTGCATACAGAAAACTCGGCTTCAGGAGGAGTTAAAGGACAGAGTGCATCAGGTTTTCAGACTAATAGAGGACCAAATGGAACTTGGAGATAAAGACGTCACACATGAGGAGTGCATGAGTGTCAGAAAGAAAATGAAAAGGAGGGGAGGAGGTCAACGAGAGTCTACAAGGTAGAAATAACAGTTTTGGTGTGATGGAGAAAGATAAAGAGCAGAGAGGGAAGCACAAAATAGATGGAAACTATTCTATTCTAGTGTGTGGAATATCCTGGAATATCCAACCTTGGTACAAACATAGTATGGAAAATTAGCGTTAATCGTGAAGGCTCATATCATTCTGCATCACTGGACAAGTAGAACAATGGTTGGAATCAGAGAACGTTGATCGAAGTATTCAAGGAAAAGCTGATGTTTGTGTGTTTACTCTGTTTTTGCTCCGACGAAGGCTTAATGCCTGAAACAATGGATGAAATCCACAGGATGTTGATTGACATGTGCCAACCATGGTGGGAAGCAAGAAGGAGGTGGAGAAACGTTTCAGGTGTTAATCCTTTGTCGGAGTAAAGCAGCACTCATATGCATTTCAAAAACCGGAATCCCCAGTTAAATATTTCACCACTACGATTGTAACAGGTGCAAACACACAGAAGTGCATCACTGCCTTGTAATGTTTTACACATGCCATTTTTTTTTCAGTCACGTAAGTACGCATCATATTTGAAATATGACATGGCACTTGACAAAACAATCAGGATGATACATTAAATCAAATTTTATGGAAAGAACACTTGCATATCCAAGTCCATGAAGTGATCATGCATCTCAATCATGCAGTCTTCAAAGGAAATGATCATTTTTTTCTTTGCAAGGAAGCAAATTAGTGCATACCCATTAGGTCTAGAGCTTGCTTCAATGTGTTGAAATAATTATTTCCATTATTTACATCTTTGTGTAAAATACTTTACATGGTAATGGAATCAAGCCAGTTTCTGAAATCAAAATTGGTTATGATACAAGGAAGTGCAAGGAACTTCAGCGCAGGAGGAGGCCATTGAGCCCATCATGCCTGCACAATCATCCAATCATATTGTATCCCTAATCCCCACGACTTACAGATACCTATCCAACTCGATTTTAAAAGTCTACTGACTACTTTCACTCCCTTTGCAGAGAGACCATTCCATCTCTCTCTATCGAGTGCAGCCTGTGGCTGCTGGTTGCATCATTGGTTGGGACACGGCTATGCCGCTGATGCAGTGTCCCCCTTACCAGTGCACTGGTACTCATCTTGCCGACCTCGGAAGGATGACAGGCTGAGTCAACCTCCTGGTGAATTAATTCAGCAGCCCAACGGGGCTTGAACTCAGGACCCTAGGATCCCAAGCGCCACCCTAACCACTAAGCCAACACCAGGCAGACCATTCCATGCATTCACCACTCTGAGTGAAAGACCCCTGTCTTACTACCACACGAACTATCCTCTTCTTTACCCTTAAGCTGTCCCCCTTGTCCTGGCAGTGTCCATTCTGTTTAAAAATTTATCTGCACTTATTTTGTTGATACTCTTCATTATGTTAAACATCTCCACAAGATCCCCTTACACTCACTTCCTTTCTTATGTGAAAGGTCTGGTCTCTGAACTTCTTCTCTTTGTTATCTTGAAGTGAAAATGTTCTTGATCTACATGGAAGGTTGTCTGCAGCAAAATATTGCCATCATGGTTGCTTCGGCTCAAAATGGCACCAATTTCAATGTCGGCCTGAGGGGATAAATCTTACAAGTGGCAAAACCACAACATGACTTTGCACTCATCGGTCAAACTACTATATGAAAGTGTTCCGGACATGAAATTCAAATCAACATATCTGATCAATGGAATTAGAGAGCATTCAGACTCTGTTGGGTTTGCGCCAGATCTCACGTGTCATCGCCTTTCCACGCTGTAGGACCCACGCTCCCCCGGCTATCCCGACATGCCAAAGCAGCTTTGTGTTCACAACGTGTCTCTGAAGGGCTAAGATAAGGACAATTATTGTACAAAACACTTTCAGTAGGAAACATGCAATTTCTGAAACGATGTTTCTATAAGCACAAGGCTGGCTCAATGCTAATGCTGATGGATTGTAATGCGTGCTGGAGCGCCGGCATAAGAGCATTTGATGCTTCAAAAGACATATTGTGGAAATTGCTGCAATATTGCATATTCCCACTCCACCAGTGTCTGAAGAATGAACATCCTTAAGCCTTTAATGTGTTATCATATCAAGACTGAACACCATGCCGGAAGTTTCCAAGATGCGATTCTGGGATACGTTGTTCAATTCCTGAGCAGACATGTGTATTTGCATGTCGTCCAGTGGGGCAGAATAAGTCAGAGCACACGTCTCACAAACACACCTTAAATAGTCACTTCTAGCATTGAGTGTACTCCAAACACAACCATGGTGTTGCAACTGGACTATGAAATGTTCTTTGCAACCCTTTTCGAGGCTATTAAGAAAAAAGGTATAAGTTGCAAGCATATAAAGATTTGAATTCCTTTTGGCCTTAACACTCAACACAATGTAACTGAGGCACTTGCAAAAGGACATCGATTTGTCCCATAATATCTCTGCCATATCCATGCCATAGTTCTCCTCCGACATCGGTTTGGCACAGAATGACAAACGATCTTCAAATCTCTCTGCATTAAATCAGACTTTTCCCACCTTTATTTACACATCGTAACCCACAACTTCCAAGTGAAAAACAAATCACACAAATTTCAGAAAATTGATTAAAAATACGAAACTGGAATATCTTGGTTGGATAAGTGTCCACCCCCCTTACAATAGCAATTGCAAATTAGCTCAGGCATAACCAATCACCTTCTAAATCACACACCAAGTTAATTGGCCTCCACCTAAGACGGAGTACATGTGCGTAAATGAGAGGGAGGGTGGTGGTATGGTGCGGTTGCAAGGAGTTGAGGTGGGGAAGGTGGATGGGTTTAAATACTTGGGATCAACTGTCCAAAGTAACGGAGAGTGTGGGAGAGAAGTGAAAAGAGAGTGCAGGCAGGATGGAGTGGTTGGAGAAGAGTTGCAGGAGTGATTTGTGACAGAAGGGTAGCTGCGAGAGTGAAGGGGAAAGTAATATAAGACGGTAGTGAGACCAGCTATGTTGTATGGTTTGGAGGCGGTGGCACTAACAAAAAGACAGAAGCGGAGCTGGAGGTGGCAGAGTTAAAGATGCTGCGATTCTCGTTGGGAGTGACGAGGATGGATAGGATAAGAAATGAGTATATTAGAGGGACAGCGCAGGTAGGACGGTTTGAGACAAAGTGAGAGAGGCGAGATTGAGATGGTTTGGACATGTGCACAGGAGGGAAGCGGAGTATATCGGAGAAGGATGTTGAAGATGGAGCCGCCAGGCAGGAGGAGAAGAGGAAGGCCAAAGAAGAGGTTCATGGATACGGTGAGGGCGGACATGCGGGTGGTTGGAGTGTCAATGAAGAGATGTGAGGATAGAAGCGAAATGGAGACGGTTGATCCGCTGTGGCGACCCCTAACGGGAGCTAGCCGAAAGAAGAAGAAGAAGACCTGTGTTAAATTCTCGTGATTCTGATTATTTCAGAATAAAATCACCTGTTCCTGTAGTTATCCTCTGTGGGTAGTGAATTTCACAGCAAAGACTCAACCATGAGCACCAATGAGTTTTCAAAAGACCTCAGGGATAAAGTTGCAGAAAGGCAAGATCAGGGATGGGTATAAAAATATTTCAAAGGCCTTGAATATCCCGTGGAGCACAATCAAGACAATCATTAAGAAGTGGAAGGCAAATGGTACCACCATGACCCTGCCTTGATCAGGCTGTCTCTCCATATTGGATGACCAAGCAAGGAGGAGACTGATCAGAGAGGCCACTATGATGCCAATGGCAACTTTGAAAGAGCTACATGCTTTTATGGTAAACTGGTCACTGTGTGCATGTGACAAAATATCCCAAGCACTCCACAAGTCTGGCTTGTATGCTTGTACAGCAGGGTGGCAAGAAGGAAGCCATTACTCAAAAAAGCCCACCTTGAGTCTCGTTTGAGGTATGTAAAAAAACTACTCTGCAGATTCTGAAGCCATGTGGCAAAAAGTTTTGTATTCTGACAAAATCAAGATAGAACTTTTTGGCGAAAATGCAAAACATTACATTTGGCGCAAACCCAACACAGCACATCACCCAAAGAACACCATCCCTACTGTGAAGCATAGTGGTGGCAGCATCATGTTATGGGGATGTTTCTCATGAGCAGGGACTAGGGCACTTGTCAGAATAGAAGGGAAAATGTATGGAGGAAAATACAGAAAAATCCGAGAGGAAAACCTGCTGCCCTCTGTAAGAAAGCCGAAATTGGGACGGAAGTTCACCTTTCCGCAAGACAATGACCTGAAGCACACAGCCAAAGCTACACTGGAGTGGCTAAAGAACAAAAAGATAAATGTCCTCGAGTGGCCCAGTCAGATTCCCGACCGAAATCCAATCAAAAACCTGTGGTGTGATTTGAAGATCGCTGTCCCTCAATGCTCCCCATGCAACTCGACTGAGCTTGATCAGTTTTGTTCAGAAGAATGGGCAAATATTGCCCAATCAAGATGTACAAAGTTGGTAGAGACCTCTCCCAACAGACCCACAGCTGTAATTGCTATCAAAGGTGCTTCCACCACATATTAACTCAGGGGGGTGGACACTTATCCAACCAAGATATTCTAGTTTTGTATTTTTCATTTCTGAAATTTCTTGAATTTGTTTTTCACTTGGAAGTTGTGGATTATGATATGTAAATAAAGGTGGAAAAAGTCTGATTTAATGCAATTTAATTCCAGGCTATAAGGAAAAGGTGAAAATTTGGAAAAGGGGGTGTAGACTTTCTATCGGCACTGTATGTAGATATGTATGCTTTACATATATTTGAACCTTAGATAATAAAAAAGGCTTGGCCGATCTCCCCGAAAGTTTACATATGTGTTGTGCTCGGAGTACCTGCGAGCTCGTCATAGGCACAATTAAAATTTGTCCCTTACCCCATGAGGGTTGGGGAGATAACCTGGAGAAAAGGCAGAGGAAAGTCTTCATATTATTCCAGGTCAATTATTATTTGAACATAAAGGAGAGGGTGGGGTGGGATTGCAATCAGAATTTTAATAAGAGGAAGGGAATGCAACTAAAATATTTTTAAGGATGGATGGGGAGGCACAAGCACAATTTTTATAAAGTAGGGGGCAGGGGTGGAGCAAACCGTAATGTTTATAAATGGGTAGGGGGAGCTGTGCGGATGACATTGTGCAAGATATTACACTGACACAATTTCCTCCTGGAGGGAGCAGGTATTTACTAGTATGGTACTGCATAAAATCAATTAGTTAGTTTAAGATAATTTCATGGAAATTGATCCTTTTGTTTTTGCATACAGAAAACTCGGCTTCAGGAGGAGTTAAAGGACAGAGGGCATCAGGTTTTCAGACTAATAGAGGACCAAATGGGAACTTGGAGATAAAGACGTCACACATGAGGAGTGCATGAGTGTCAGAAAGAAAATGAAAAGGAGGGGGAGGAGGTCAACGAGAGTCTACAAGGTAGAAATAACAGTTTTGGTGTGATGGAGAAAGATAAAGAGCAGAGAGGGAAGCACAAAATAGATGGAAACTATTCTATTCTAGTGTGTGGAATATCCTGGGAATATCCAACCTTGGTACAAACATAGTATGGAAAATTAGCGTTAATCGTGAAGGCTCATATCATTCTGCATCACTGGACAAGTAGAACAATGGTTGGAATCAAGAGAACGTTGATCGAAGTATTCAAGGAAAAGCTGATGTTTGGTGTGTTACTCTGTTTTTGCTCCGACGAAGGCTTAATGCCTGAAACAATGGATGAAATCCACAGGATGTTGATTGACATGTGCCAACCATGGTGGGAAGCAAGAAGGAGGTGGAGAAACGTTTCAGGTGTTAATCCTTTGTCGGAGTAAAGCAGCACTCATATGCATTTCAAAAACCGGAAGTCCCCAGTTAAATATTTCACCACTACGATTGTAACAGGTGCAAACACACAGAAGTGCATCACCTGCCTTGTAATGTTTTACACATGCCATTTTTTTTTCAGTCACGTAAGTACGCATCATATTTGAAATATGACATGGCACTTGACAAAACAATCAGGATGATACATTAAATCAAATTTTATGGAAAGAACACTTGCATATCCAAGTCCATGAAGTGATCATGCATCTCAATCATGCAGTCTTCAAAGGAAATGATCATTTTTTTCTTTGCAAGGAAGCAAATTAGTGCATACCCATTAGGGTCTAGAGCTTGCTTCAATGTGTGAAATAATTATTTCCATTATTTACATCTTTGGTGTAAAATACTTTACATGGTAATGGAATCAAGCCAGTTTCTGAAAATCAAAATTGGTTATGATACAAGGAAGTGCAAGGAACTTCAGCGCAGGAGGAGGCCATTGAGCCCATCATGCCTGCACAATCATCCAATCATATTGGTATCCCTAATCCCCACGACTTACAGATACCTATCCAACTCGATTTTAAAAGTCTACTGACTACTTTCACTCCCTTTGCAGAGAGACCATTCCATCTCTCTCTATCGAGTGCAGCCTGTGGCTGCTGGTTGCATCATTGGTTGGGACACGGCTATGCCGCTGATGCAGTGTCCCCCTTACCAGTGCACTGGTACTCATCTTGCCGACCTCGGAAGGATGACAGGCTGAGTCAACCTCCTGGTGAATTAATTCAGCAGCCCAACGGGGCTTGAACTCAGGACCCTAGGATCCCAAGCCGCCACCCTAACCACTAAGCCAACACCAGGCTAGACCATTCCATGCATTCACCACTCTGAGTGAAAGACCCCTGTCTTACTACCACACGAACTATCCTCTTCTTTACCCTTAAGCTGTGCCCCCTTGTCCTGGCAGTGTCCATTCTGTTTAAAAATTTATCTGCACTTATTTTGTTGATACTCTTCATTATGTTAAACATCTCCACAAGATCCCCTTACACTCACTTCCTTTCTTATGTGAAAGGTCTGGTCTCTGAACTTCTTCTCTTTGTTATCTTGAAGTGAAAATGTTCTTGATCTACATGGAAGGTTGTCTGCAGCAAAATATTGCCATCATGGTTGCTTCGGCTCAAAATGGCACCAATTTCAATGTCGGCGCCTGAGGGGATAAATCTTACAAGTGGCAAAACCACAACATGACTTTGCACTCATCGGTCAAACTACTATATGAAAGTGTTCCGGACATGAAATTCAAATCAACATATCTGATCAATGGAATTAGAGAGCATTCAGACTCTGTTGGGTTTGCGCCAGATCTCACGTGGTCATCGCCTTTCCACGCTGTAGGACCCACGCTCCCCCGGGCTATCCCGACATGCCAAAGCAGCTTTGTGTTCACAACGTGTCTCTGAAGGGCTAAGATAAGGACAATTATTGTACAAAACACTTTCAGTAGGAAACATGCAATTTCTGAAACGATGTTTCTATAAGCACAAGGCTGGCTCAATGCTAATGCTGATGGATTGGTAATGCGTGCTGGAGCGCCGGCATAAGAGCATTTGATGCTTCAAAAGACATATTGTGGAAATTGCTGCAATATTGCATATTCCCACTCCACCAGTGTCTGAAGAATGAACATCCTTAAGCCTTTAATGTGTTATCATATCAAGACTGAACACCATGCCGGGAAGTTTCCAAGATGCGATTCTGGGATACGTTGTTTCAATTCCTGAGCAGACATGTGTATTTGCATGTCGTCCAGTGGAGGGCAGAATAAGTCAGAGCACACGTCTCACAAACACACCTTAAATAGTCACTTCTAGCATTGAGTGTACTCCAAACACAACCATGGTGTTGCAACTGGACTATGAAATGTACTTTGCAACCCTTTTCGAGGCTATTAAGAAAAAAGGTATAAGTTGCAAGCATATAAAGATTTGAATTCCTTTTGGCCTTAACACTCAACACAATGTAACTGAGGCACTTGCAAAAGGACATCGATTTGTCCCATAATATCTCTGCCATATCCATGCCATAGTTCTCCTCCGACATCGGTTTGGCACAGAATGACAAACGATCTTCAAAGAGAACACAAATCAAATCGGTTGGAAAGAAGAACAGAAAAACAAGTCGTAATCAGACCACTACAGTAAGCCTTTATTAGCATTACTAATCATTGATACTCCAGTGGATGATTTGGTCCTTTCCACAATTGCAATGCAAAACAGAAATTAAAAGTAAAAATAATGAACCAACACATTCAAATACATGCCCTTAATTTGAAGGCGGACTTTCGGCAGTGGCATTATGTTACATTGGAGTACCAAAAAAGGGTCACGCGAAAACATTATGATTGAAAAAAGTACTTATCAACTGATACACATTGCTACAAATATTAGGGGTTTGCAATGTATCATTCTGATAAAAGCAAACGGAACTTCTACACTCATTTCACGGAAACCTACAGTATATCTTTATGCGTACAGTATTCTGCTACGAGCAATACAGTGATTACAAAGCATATGCACATCTTCCAATCAATGTTAGGCTAGAGAGTCCTACCAAATTGTACAGAGTAACCAAAACAAAAATAATCCAAATAGGTTAAAACAGACAAAAGAAAAAGAAAACAATTGGCCTTCCCAATATCATTACTGCTCACAATACCTGGAACACAAATAAAATGTTACACAACCTTCCAAAAAAAAATTATTTTTTAAAAAATAAAATAAAATAAAGAAACTCGTAATGACAAAGCAAAAAAACCTTGCTTGGAGCATAACCACAAAGTAAAACACGAGCACAGAAGTTGCAAAATGCACTGTTTTCAACAGCTGTAAAAGTCTATGGAGGTGCATCCATCCAGCCTCTTATTATTAACTCTAAAAAGACATGCAGAAATTGTACAACTAAGTGCAAAATGTGTGTAGTCTCTTCTTCTTTAATCCAGAGAGGTTTGATGTAGTTGAGGTATGCTTTCTAAAAGAGATGTCTTCTTTGTTTATCTTCATATAGTGTTTAAACATATTTACAATGACGTGGAAAAAAAAGAAAGTATTCCAGCTTTTAGCTTCAAACATTTTTGTTCGCTCCGAGTCAGAAAACGACATTGTGCACTTAACAGCTGACGGGTCTACTATGTTACAATGTCTTTCAGACATGGGCCCCTCGCATTTCACTAAAGCTTAGCTTGATAAGTGCTGTAAAGCAGTCTTACAAGAGAAAATGTCTTCTCACGAGAGTCCGTCGGATTGATGAGCTCACATCAGGTACCCGGTGCCTTACGGCTGCAAAGGGTATGTAAGTGACGTCACAAAAAAAGAAGAGGAGGCAGTATGCCTTCCGCCCATATTCAACGATTTGTTTTCACCTTTTTAAGGTGCGTTGGGTGGGCGGCAACAATAACCGACGACTTTCCGTTTCAAAATTTTTTTTTCGTTTCCAAAGCGTTTCGTTCCATCTCGATGGTGTCTCTGCGTGTTCGTGGTTGTTCAACAATGGGTGACGAGCGAATGGACAGCATCTGCAGCTTATACGATGGGACTTGCACTGGGTCATTCATTTTGAGGAATGTGGGATCTGTGACGTTCAACACGACCATTTGTTATGATAACACATTGCTTCAGAGATGCAGCTTTGGTTCCAGGTAACTGAAGCTAGGTATTTCTTCTTGAAGTAGGTTAGGTTAATATTTTTATTTTTAATAACCACAGCAAAATGCCCTTTGTCTTGATTCTAGTCATAGTGTTATTTGGCTTCTTTTGGAAAAAAAAACAAAAAAAACAAAACAAGGGTGTAAGAAACAACAAAAACTTCAAAATCATCTTTGGTAATTTTGTTGAAATTATCCAAAGGAAAAAAGTTAAATAAATAAATCCTAAGTGTAAGTATAATAAAAACGTAAATCAAACTCTTCATTTAGAGAACGTAGCACCTAAAAAGGTCAGGTAGAGAGGTCTGTTTTCTAAAAGCAAGAGGAGAACTTTGCAGGTTTTTGGTCTTGAAGAAGAAGCATTGGTCAGATGAAGCAGAGAGACGGTGGGCTGGATAGAGGCTCTGAGCCACCCAATATGCACAAACCTTTATGTTAAATCTTTATGTGGTTTTTGTCAACCCATCACTCGCTTGTATTTACATTCTGTTAAAAAAATTTCTACTGGTTCGATGCACCAGGGTACAGAGTGATTGCCACCCTTAAAATTATGCAGGACAGCCTTTTCTTAACTCACATATTCCTCTAGGTGTGTGAATACAATTTTGGTTCACGTGACAGGACAGGTAGACAGTGTGTAATAAAGCATTTGTCGTTTTTCTAACTTTTTGATAATTTTGGAAAGCTGCGATAACCCTTTGGTCTGTACCATTCCAAAAAGCAGACATGATCTCTTTGATATGACGAAGAGAGCAGCCTGGAGGAGCTGAGGAACTTTTGGTAAGATCAGAAGGAGACCACGATCTCCGAGGCAGTAAGAACAACTACAGGGCATGAAACTTGTCGGGAGCTCATAGTACGAATACCATATAGTGCCTTAACATTTTAACAAAGCACACTTCTCATGGTCGTTACTGATATTCCTCGTACCATGGAAAATAGGCGAGAGCACTAAACCCTTAACTACCCATATTTCCATCCACTTTTGGCCTCTCTTTCCATCCTACACCCTGCCCTGTGTTCTCGTGTAGAAGGAGAGGAGGTTGTAGTGGAGGTGTTGAGAGGTGACAGAGTAAGAGAGGTATTGATTAGCAATGTGCTGAGCTCTTACGCCCGCACTCTTTTGGTCGAAAACGTTGCATTGGGAGACAGAACGGAAGGAGTGGTCGCATGGCTCTTCGAGAAGAGGTCTTTCTGTCTCTGCCTGTCTCCTCTTTCTCTTTCTCAATCTCTTACTCTCTTTCTGCTGGAGCTTCCTGGGAATCAAGCTCATACTAAAGCAGCAAAAGGAAAGGAAGAGCCATTAATGGTGGCTGGAGTCCCATTGCTGTTGACGTGGCAAAGCAGTCCAAAGACGACAGAGAAATGCCGGCGGCTTCTTTTCCTCTAAAGCTGGGCAGGAGAAAAATACTGCTAAAAGTTCCGCTACATGCAGGAGAAAGGGAATAAAATGTGTCCAACCCATCGTGTTCAATAACGCTTCACCCGAATTAAAAAATAAACTAACAAACAAATATCAACAATGCAAGACAGCAATTACTAACATAAAAAATTCACAGTCTTTCCCTGCTTCTTTACCCCATATTAACTCTGTCCCTATTCAGTGAAATTCAACAAACCCTTCCAGCCATCTCATCCTCCAGAAACATCATCTCACCCTTCTCATTTTGCCCTCGTCCATGACCAGACGCCAAGGCGCCAAACATTATTTTCATGCATAAAATTACCCTTGCTTACTCCTGGGCCCGCAATTCCAGCAGCTTCCCAGAATATCGCTTGGCAGGGGTGTTAATTAAGATCTTGCCACCAACAGCGAGAACTTCCATCCTCTGGAGATCACCAGCATAGCTCCAAAATGCTTTGGGACAGGAAAAAAAAGAGCCCCAGCATTGTCGTGCTGGGCCTTGAACTGGGGGCTGGTTCAGGCCTCATCACAAGGCCATGGGTCTATCCTTACTGCACCTCCTCGTGCAGAGGTTCCTCATCTGGCCCCGTCTCGTCCGTGATATCGGGGATATGCATGGAGGGTGTGACCAGCGCGAGCGGCCCGTTCACGTCTTCCATCTCCGTTGGCTCTTCCTTTACCTGAAAAGTGTGCCTGTGGATCCATAAAGGTTTCTTGTTAGTTTAGAAGAGCAATAAAAACATCACCTCAATGAGCACAGTTCCACTTTTTCATTGAGCATGTGCATACTTCAATAACACATTATAATCTTCTGGTTTTATCGTCACACAGATGCAACTACTTGTTTCCTTCCTCAACCTTCCCCCTCCCCCGCTCCCTGTCTTTCTGCTGTTCTTTTTGTTCCATTACGTCTGAACTCTTGATATGTTCAGTGTTCTAGCTCCGACACGAGCCCTGACACTGCATACAAAATGGTGCCGATGCTGTGCTTCGCACCACCCTGTTCACGGTGCTTGTAATCATATACATGCAGGGAATTTGGAGGAAAATAACGTCTACCTTTTTGAAAGGTAGCATGTGACCTCCAACATGCACGTGCAAATAGCTAGATTAACATCCCCCTCTGAAGAACAGTGTGCTCCATGATGCAGCACCTGCTGTTGCCTCTGTACAGCATCGCAGTTCAAGCACCTCTGTACAATATAAATCCATTGATTTATTTTCGCAATGGAACCACTAAATGATGAGAAAAAGCAAATATCAAGTCAATATGAGTGAGGTTATCAACATCAGGAAACCATTCCCAAAGCATCCTGTGCTCATTTTACAACATTGTACAAGTTAGCAATACCTAGCAATGCTCCCATGTACTCTGTAACCTCACTTCATTCGAGAAATGCTATTCGACTAAATAATGCAAGATAGTTTGATTTTACTGAGGAAATTTTAGATTTCTCACACATAGGTAAGGTGGAATGAATTTTCAAGTGAATCTCCAGCAGAGGTTGAGTCTTTGGAATTTGTCTATTTGCGATTATTTTTTTATTATTATTATTTTTTTACAAATGCAACTTTGTTTTTGGGAAACAGTAAAGAACAGTTTTTGTTTCAAGTTGATGTCTAGTTTGATTGTCACTAACCTGTACAATTAGCTCGAATATATACTTGGGCCACAATTGCAACACTCCACCTAATGGCATATTGGACAACCAGAAGCTTTGACAACATCGTGAACACAATGGTGAAATGATTCCACTGACTTCATCATCACGTGTGCTATGAGTTGATGTCAGTGGACTCTGTGCTGCTTAGCATATTCTTAGTGGGGCTGAATCCCGGTGATTGCGGTGGCCAAGGAAGATATTAAAAGTTCATGTCATGGAGTGTAGACTAATCAAGAACCACATAGGCACGATCGATAGCGGTATTATCATCACCTTTGAGGAGGTAATTCGACATAAAGGAATGTAATTGGTCTGCAATAATGCTCAGATCTTCAAGGGATGCAATGCAGTCATTCACAGCGACCACAGGAGGGATTAAGATCCAGGCTATGCCACAAAAACATTCCAACAGCCATTACTTCTCCTTGAGCAGCATGCAGAGTAGAAATAATATGATGGAAATGATGACATTAACCTCATGCACTTGCTAAAAAAAAAAAACCTCCATGATTTTCGTGTGCGAAAACATTGGGATTAGTTGTTCTAAAGACTACATTTCATCTTGTCAAGATGCCAATCCTAAAAATCTGAGCACCTGTTAAGACGCACTTTTCTGTTTGCAGATAAAACCCAGTGGCGTGTGGTATAAAGTGACCACGACAATGGACTCTTGCCAAATTTGTCGAGCGACTCTGTAGACCATCAACTTCAAATATTTTCATGGTGCATTGATTTATTATTTTAAAGTTGGAGCGATCTTTGTCTTCATTAGTTACTGAAAGTCTGACTTTGGACTTCAAGTAACTAATGAAGACAAGAAGGCCATACAAATTTGAAATTTATTTCAAGAAAATGAAAAGACTAAACAAACCATGTTTACTCCCAAAATCATTATGTTGATGGACTCAATGGAGATGGAGGTCGTTGTTAAAGAAAGGTGGTGATGGGTAGACATTTAGGCAGGTCAGGTATGGGAGCATGCGGCGGAGAAGCGCATCGCTGCGTCCACAACTCCAGGGGGCTCCGTCTGGCCATCCCCCAGGCAGATGCCTGGCCCATCCCCATCTCTTCGAGATGCCGATCAACCTGCTGCAACCACAAGGCACGTGGTCGGCCCGTAGGCCTCCTCCACCCAAGAGGCTCTCTTGCTGAGAGAATCTGGTGAGCAAGATCAGCGTCAGGAAAATGAATCGCATGTCCATACAGCTGCAGATGACGCTCAGACTATACAGGTAACAAATCTCATTTGATTATCTCTCAGCAACCGCTCGTTGGACACAAAATCCGACCAGCGATACCCAAGAATTCTACGAAGAGACCTGGTACCAAAGGAATTAAGTCTCCATCTCAGATCCCTGGTCAGAGTCCAAGTCTCGCATCCGTAGAACAAGATTGGAAGCAACAAGGACCTGAAAACTCGGACTTTCGTCCTCCTGCACCGGTACCGACAGCACTACACTCCAGGATCCAGTGAATTCAGGACTCCCCAGGCCCGACCCAGACATCTATTGACCTCTGGCTCACAGCCAGCAGAGACATGAATATCACTGCCAAGGTAATGAATCTCTCCGTAGCCTCAACATCCTCACCACAAACTGGTACAGACAAGATAGCAGCATCCAAGATGTCATTTAAAGCCTGGATCTTAGTTCTGACCCAGGAAACCCGTAATCCCAGCGGATCCGACTCCTCATTCAGCACCTCGAGGGCCCCCAAAAGGATATTCAGAGTCTCCGAAAAGATGACTGCATCATCTGCGAAATCAAGGTCAGAGATCTTGACATTCCCAAATGATGCACTGCATCTTGATCTCTCCGAAGTCCACCCCAGATCCAGTCGTACAAGTGCTGAAAAGTGTGGGGGCCAGTACACACTCCTGAAGACTCCAGTAACAACTGGAAATAAGTCAGAGATGGTACCACCACTCTCACAGCACTCTCAGTTGCAGAGTATAGCTCAGACATCAGATTGATCAGTTTTGATTGCACCCCATGAAGACCAAGAAACTTCCAGAGGGCATCTCGATTCACTGAATCGAATGCTTTGCAGAGATCAACAAAGGCTGTAAGCAGCCCCTGTCGAAACTCTCGCCTGCATTCGGTGAGGACCCGAAGGGCAAGGGCATAGTCAATCACTGACCTCTTTGGTGTAAAGCCTGACTGCTCTGGGTGCTGGTGCTCAAGCAGATGGCAGAGAGCCCTCTCAAAAATTATCCGATCAAAGACCTTGCCTGGCACTGAGAGCAGCGTCACCCCTTGGTAGTTATTGTAGTCCTGGCGAACACCCTTCCCTTTCCAGAGAGGGACAACAAGGCCCCTCTTCCACTCAGTTGGGATGATGCCTGTGTTCCAAGCAGAGCACAGAACTGCATGCAATGACATGAGTACAGCATTTCCACCAGCCTTGATAAGTTCAGCATAGATGCCACAGATCCCAAGAGCTTTACCCCATTTCAAGCGGGTCACCACAGCCTGTGTTTCCACAAAAGAAGGTGGATCACAATTGATTGGAGGGTCAGCAATAGGGATAGTCACACCCCTGACATCCAACTCAGCAGCTGGTGGATCAGCCTGGTACTGCCACTCAAAGTAACCGGCCCAGCAGTCTTTCACTTCGGACTCCTGTGTCAAGAGCCCACCACCCTCCGCTCTAACTGCAGTATACCGAGGGATGGGCTTGGAGGAATGCAATGGGTGAATTCCTCTGTAAGCAGGATGAGAATCCCTTGACCACAGGTGATGCTCTACCCCTCACAGATTCCCCACATGTAGGCCTCCTTGTCCACCCTCAGCACACCTACAGTTTTATGCCTCAACTCCCTGAACAGCTCAGCTCTGCCATTCTGCCTGGCCCTGCAATTCTGGTCAATGGTATCCAGTGTCCCTTGAAAGACAAAATTCTTCTTCGCCTCCGGTGAGTTCCAAGACATCCACCAGCAACATCATGGATGGTGGTCCTGTCAGCACTTCACAACTCTTCACGATTCCCCAAAGCACCCAGACCCCCCCCCCATCCCCACTCAGCATGTTCGCAAACTCCTTAGCTACCCTCTCATCCTTGAGCTTGCCAACATCCAGTCAAGGCTGGGATGGTACCATTCTCCCGGATTTGAGCTGCAACTTCAGAATTGCTATAACAAGCCTGTGGTCAGTATTGAGGAACTGAGCACTCCAGTGGATCCTGCAGTTCTGGATCATCCTCCAGTGACCATCTACGAGCACATGGTCAATCTCCTTAGCCACACCACCAGCATTGGAATACCAAGTCCAGCGATGAGCCTGTAGGTGCTGAAACCATGAACCAGCCACCCTAAGTCTATGACTTCTTGCAAAGTCATGAAATTTAGTCCTGTTCTGGTTCACAGTGTCAGACCCATGGGGACCAACACATGTCTCATCACCATCCCTATCAGTTCCAGTCGATGCATTGAAATCCCCCAAGACGAGAAGAGTACCTCGTCTGGGGCACTGATCAACCACAGACTCGAGCATGGCATTGAATGCATCCTTCTCGGTGAGATTACTCACTTCAGCCGGAGCATATACAGAGACCAGGGAAACGAAACCCAAGTAGTGATGAATCCTTCGTCTCATAATATGCTCATTGACCGGTGTTACCTCAATTATCATTGGAATCAGCTTATTGGACACAGCTACAGCAACTCCTTGGGCATGGTAACTCTCAGAGTGACCTGACCAATTGTTGGTGTAACCACCCGCCATGATCTCGCCACTATCCGGTCTCCAAACCTCAGAGAGTGCTGCTATATAGATGTTCAAATGCTTGAGCTCAGATGATAACAGATGCAGTTTATCATCCTCTTTTAGGAATAGGACATCCATTTACCCACTCAAAGGGACCGCCTCAGGCTAACCCAAGGAGACCGCTGTCTGGTGGACGACCCCTCAGCACCACCCCACACACACTAACGCAATCTGACCCGGGAAGGTTACCCCATGGTTTTCGTCCTATCATCAAAGGGTGGGGGTCCTGAAGGCTTTGCCCCAATCCCGTCATCTGGTGAGCTGCCTTGCGGAGGGCATCTGTACAAGAGGTACTCCCATGGAGTGGGTCTTCAATTTTCTTTGTGTTTTTCTTGTGTTTTGCAGAGTGAAGGGTTTTATGGTGGCCGCAGTGCAAATCCTGCCACCAACGTCCTAAAAATCACTGGAGGCATATAGCTGAGATAGTCTTGAACCATACCTACTTCCTGCCTATTGTCCCAGATTTGCATTTCTATTTGAGCAGATTCCATAATGCTGCAGTCAACAATAATGACATGGATTGAAATTGTAGAAATGGATTTAGCAAATTTGTGTCAACAAACTGAAGTATGCGTGATTCAAGTCTTCATCATGGCAATACCCCTTTGAGATGTCTATCCATTGCCGTCTTCCTTTCATTATCTTTGATTTTTTTCCTCCATCTCCATCGAGTCCATTGGCTTATTGTTTTTGGAGATACACATCTTTGTTTTGTTATATTATCCTGTTATTTTAACGAGCTCATTGAAGCTTTGAGTGAAGTCCAGTGAATGGTAAAGTAGTACTGTATAAGCATATGGAAGTAGGATTTAATTGCTGTATGCTCTCCGGTAGAAGTGATAACTGCAACTTGGAAAAAAAATTCTTAGTAATTTAAATGTTCACCAATTGGAATGTCTTATGGGATGTATATGCTCTAATTGGTGATTTATTGACTGTATTCATTGAAGACTGACACCAAATGTATATCAGAGCAAGCAGAGCAGTAAGATGACCATCTCTCTGAAGGTCAATAGTAAGCCAGCTGGGTTTAATTAGTTAGATAGCAATTCCCTGGAGATGTTGAGTTTACAGAGGTTGATAATCCAATCGTTAGCACTAATGCCTTAAGCCATATTTGAACCCTGAGGCTTCAGATATGAAGGGGAGGGATGCGTTAGAATATATGTCAGCTCGAAGGTGATCATAAGGAGGAAATAGGAAACTAAAAATTACTTTTGCATGACTTGGAGCAGCATATTTTCTTTTGAAAACGTATAGTCATATTAGGCTAAGAATCAATGTGACCTTCTGATGTCGTGATAACATGAAGTCAGGCTCCACGTAAGCACATTGCCATCCATGAGGTCTGTCACCTTCATGAACATACGGATCAACAGTGGAACGAAAATACACTCATCGTGAAGGACATCACTTTCATCTTCGTACGATGAAAAAGTATGCAGTTTCTTTAAAATCACTCGCTGCACAGTGAATCACTTTTAAAAGAAGACAATTCTATTTTGCAAGTGTGGATCTCGAGTGGGATGTCACATGTCAATGATGTTAAATGCTACTTCCACTTTAATGGTCCCACCTTCTTATGAGATTGGCCAGGGAAAATTTTTGGCATAAACCAGCTGACCAGGCCTGACATTTGATGGAAGGTGATGTGGGAAGGAACTTGCAATATTGAACTGTTCAGGGTGCCGGCAATAACTCACATACTCTTCGCGAATGACAATGTGTGATCTTTAACATCCACCAATGAATGCTAGAAGATGGGACATCCGGATTAACACGGAATGGCACACAAGTTGATGCAATGCTCTATTTGCAAAGAACCGATCCCATGGTTTATAGTCGGACTGGCAATCGAACCAAGTCGAGACACCTTAAAGATCAGTGTGCTACCTGTGCACTGTTTTGTCGGAATCCACACGATCTCATAACATTTATGGAACTATGGAACCATGACCATGAAGAGGAGCAGAAAAGATGCAAAGCAAAGCAGCATATTTGCAGAACGAGCCGGGATATGGATTTATTAATTTATTTATTTGTATAAATAAAACTCTGGCTGCTTGGCTGCATCATTTTCTGGGGATGCAACTGTGTTGCTGATGCAATGCCCCCTGTTACCAGCAAGCTGGTACTCATTTCGCTGACCTCGGAAGGATGATAGGCTGAGTCAACCCACCTGGTGTTAATTCAATGGGTGAGAGGGGCTTGAACTCAAAACCCTAAGATCTTAAGCCAACCACCCTGACCGTTAAGCCAACACCAGGCTTTGGGATTATGGATGAATGCGCACCGCGGTTTACAGAAATTTTACCTCGCAAGGAGGATTGCAGCCTCACATCATTTTGCATTGAAATGAACAGAATAATTCCTGCTCCACAGCAATGCACATAATTCCAACCATACAAGTGCGAAGATCGCAATAATTTGAAGCCATAATGCAATAATGCGACTTACTTATGCGGGTGAGAATGAGGCTTTACATAAAGCAGATTATCAACTTTGCTATCTTGATTACTTTTAGAAAATTTATCCAGTTTTTTTATATCATTGGAAAGGATGACCAAGTTAGAAGCTCGAGCATGGAAACTATTGGAAATGGTTGTTTTTCAGTTTTTTATTCTAAACTGTAAGAACCTCAGGTGAGGAGAGCAGTTTATTACATTCTTTTTTTTAAAATCAGTTTTTAACACAGTCAGATTCTTCCTGGTCAGATGATTATCGAAATTTTTTTTCAGAGGACCACACATTGACTCTTAGTCACCGAATGCAGAAAAGTCTGGAAGGCATTTCAACTTGTATGCATGATCACATGTTTAATAAATTACAGAACATACAGAAGATGTGAAAAACTATATCCAGGAGTACAAGACAGGCACAATAGCTTGCTATAAATGATTTCCAAATACTGGAATGGTGTCCGTCAATGTGCGTTGGCACAGAGGTTTGACGTCGAGCCTGGGCTGCACATGGACTGGCCTGTTCGTGTTCCCATCTGAAGCCCTGCTAGTTGGATTGTTCGAGCCCTCATTTAAATCCTTGCTGGTGTTAACATCTGAACCCCTGGACCATGATGTGGGGAACTCGGGGTCAAATCGCAAATGCTGGATAGTTTACATCGTCTACTCATGGATTTGTATTTCAAGTAAAACTGCCCTGGATGGTCTTCGTCCTCCATGTGATTTATGTACAATCTTCTCCATCAGCCTCAACTCACCATGATGACATAATTAAGAAAAATGCACGGCGCGCGCAGCACGCACGCACGCGCACGCACACACACACACACACACACACACAACACACACACACACACACACACACACACACACACACACTGGATCACCCTCTAAAGGCCTAATATAATTCAGGTTCTGCAAGTTAAAGTTAATGTTGTGAAGTGTCAACATATTCTCAGACCGACATGCCCGTAACACTCGAACAAACGCCAAAATTATTAAAACAGAAAGATTCTTCGATAAGCTTATTTAATTACGAAGATTTTGTCATAGAAAATGTCCATCCATTGGAACCATACTCTGTACAGAGCGTCAGTGCTGCCGAAGCAGTTTCCTTGGCTATTGGGCACAATCCTGGACGGGTCGCCACTCCGACGCAGGATACTCGAATGGCTCAATCATCCCCAGCAAGCTGGTACTCATTTTGCCAACCTCGGAAGGATGGCAGGCTGAGTCAGCCCTCTGGTGAAGTAATTCAGTGGGCAACGAGGCTTGAACTCAGGACCCTTGGATCCCAAGCCACCACCATAACCACTGAGCCAACACCAGGCTTATAGAAAATGTACATACTGATAAATAAAAAAATAAAAATTCCTTGGACACTTGTGAGTTATGATACCCTCGAAGCCCCATGCAATGTTACGGTGCAATATTATAAATTGAGAGGGAGGGACATTGCAAAAATGTATTCACTGATGCAAATCAAATGTTCACAAAGCAAATCAAAGCTTATATCCACATCCAAATGATGGCAAGTTTACACCAAAGACCTGTGATAAAATTGCTAGAAGTAAATACATATGTGCATGAAAAAAAAATACTGTATATATATATATGTATATATACATATATTTATGAATATATATGTACACATAACGTTTTGACCCACACACACATAAAACACACACACACACACACTATAATTTCTCCCCCTTTTTTGTTATATTCTTGATGGGAGAGAAACCTGCTGCATTGACAACCTGAGAGGGCGAAGATGAAGGGGAGATGCAGACTGACTGCAATGGACCTCTCTGCCTCAAATGAACCAGTAAGATACAGGCGTATCCTCGCACCCTGTGGTGCAGCCTTCAGCTCCAGCCACTTCCCTCTCCCTGCCAGCGCGAATTGCAGCCCTTAACCTCGAGCCTAGCGCTTAGGAGGCAGCCGCCTTTGGTGCTAACACGCCGCCAGTGGTGTCCAATCCATCACGGGACGGGGCAGTGCTGTCTCCATTAGCATGTGGGGCTGTGGGGCCCCATTGAGGCGACAGGCTGGGGGATCCGAGTGCTCCATCCATCATGGGGTCCTGGCAGCACCCGTGCAGGCACCATGATGCATGTTGTTTTTGGTCGAGATTAATGAACATCTCCGCTGGAGTGGCGGCGTGTAGCGGAGCCGCGACAATTGAGTGCAACTCGTGGGGAGGCAGCCGGGCGCGTGATAAGGGACTGCGGCGACTGACACAGATAATAACGCGCACTGTTGTAAACAAGTGCTGGCAAGGCTCACACTCGTGCTTCACCCACCCATTCCGAGGTATCTTCAGCCCAGCTTGAACTACGCCCTGACCCACTCGCTTGAAACTTCACCCTGACCGCACCAGGTTCACTATCCAACGCCATCTTCCATTTTCACTATCTATCGCCCCTAAGGCCCAACTCGTTTCTCACACCGCCCGACCTGGCTTTCACTTACATTCAACACTACTATCACTCCACTTTGACACAGTCTATCTCCATCTTGGCCTGCCTTTCACTTCATTTTGTCTGACTGTCATTCTGCCTGTCCCTGTTTTTTCTCCGTCGTGACCAAGTTCTCACTTTGCCCATAGCAAAAGTGTACATCCACCATGATCATGTATTTTGTTCACTCAACCAATTTCTTGCTGCAGCCCGACAGACTCTATCTACTTGTGTAACAACTGAGCCACTGAGAAGTAAACTGGGCTATCCCACATGATACAAGTTCTGATAAAAAAGGGGTTCAAACTTCAGATTCAATTTACAATGCCATTAAACTCCCACTGAACATAGCCTGGTTTACCTCTCAGGAACTCAGTTTGCCTGACACATCTTCCCATAACCAGAACAATTAATACAGGCGGACCACATGAGTTCGGATTATTCGGACACGTGATTTATGCTAATGAGCAATTTGCAGATGCGGCCAGCAGGCAATTAGTAAAGCTCAAATCATTAACACAGTCCCACCTTTGTATTTGGCGAAGGTAAAGAAAAAAAAAAGGAAGTTTTAAAATTTGTGTTTTTTTAACCTGAACCTCTCTTCACAAACACACACACCCTTCTTTCAGATATATGTACATTCTATTTGTAAGGGAATATCACAGTTAGAGAAACATTAAACAAAAGGAAAGGTGCACTTGTCGCAACGAGGTAATTACTTTGATTGGCAAACTGTTTATCTTGCATGATGCAATTAGTATCATGGTTATAGAAGTAACGCTGCATTATACTGTCAAGGCTAATTTTACTCTAATTCTTAGCTGCTGTCTCTCCTTCTCCAGGGTAATAAGATATTATTCTGGCAGCACAACAGTGATCAGGCAGGGAGGCTAATTGAGAGGAGGAAATGCATTTCAATGCGCAGCATGCTAACTGAGCGGAGCAGCAATGGTAGCAATTTTAGTGTCAGCCCGACAGAGTGAACCCGTATTTATGTATGCATCAATTTTTCACACGTGCACAAGAGCTACAATAAAACAAGAATTGCCCAAATGCATGTCGCAGGCACTTTGAATCATTTATGAATAAGGAAGCTCTGAGTGGTGGGATTATTTGCGCATCCCCTAGATAATGTCCGTGGAGTGCCACGGATGAGTGCGGGTCTTCGCACGCAGGCTTGCGAGAATCTTGACGGTGTACCTATGCCTCTGTGCTTTCATTTGTGACCAAAACCGAAAACCGAGGTTAACTAATTATGGTCCTTCATAGCTGGAGGTGGCCGTTTCATAGGTGACATGCCAACACCCAGGAGCATTTGTTAATAGTTAGGGGCTGCTGCCCACACAGCAACCACACTCTGAGATAGCCAGCAGTGTAACTTGGTGTCAATGAATATCTAAAAGGACCAGACCGCTTGTTACCAGCAGTCAAGGTAGGAATTTGTGATTTGTTCGGGGTGCTGGCAAAACTGAACTGACTCTTCGTCAAAAGACACCGTGAGCTTCAGGGTCTGCCGGCTAACGCTAACAGGCTGGATACCAATTTTAGCATCCATCCGAGGGACGGCATACTCATTGATGCAACATCCCACCTGCGAAGCACCAATTCAACAGTTTATATTCGGCTCTGGAATCAAACCCAGATTAGACAGCTCAAAGGTAAGTGTGCTACCTCTGCACCATCCCCGTCAAATGAAAAGGGAGACAAACAGTATATGTTTGTTCTCCGTCACAATGGCGAGGGGCACCTCTCAAAAAGGACATTCAGCCTCGGCATGAAGGGATCCGAGGGACAGTGTAATTTCCACCCGTAGAAATCCTCTGAGCATTGTTTGCTATATTGTGATAAAATGGAGGTGTTAGCAGTAGTCTGGTGGCATCATGTGATTTGCATGCTGTTTTAAAGCCTTCAAATATAACAATATCTTCTTGTGCTACAAGTCTTACAATATAACTTTTCAAGCTGCAATGCACGTTAATTTCTCTCCTTATTCGAACTAAAGGCATCGTCAGCATCAATGATCTTGCCGTATATAAAAAAAATCTTCTATTTTGTTTTCTGCATTTGAGTTTGGCACTGCGGGTGCAAAGGTAAATGAATGGCACCAAAACGTGGGATTTTGTTTGAATCAAGAATGCCAAATCTATTAATTAAGATCAGAATAATATTCAGCCCCAAACTAGCGGCTTTTCACTTTTCCTTTTCAGTCGCTTGCGTTGTTGAATTATACCGATTCGTGTTCTTTTCATGGTTATTCTGACATTACCTGTAGAAATTCCCCGTGTGTGACTTACAGAGACGTACCCTCCACATTGCACGTTGGTGTGCAAACTGCAGCCCAAATGCGATACGGTTTGAGTGTTGGCGATAAAGCTTTATGGCCCGCTCAAACACCCTTTAAGCTATTTCGGCTCGAGAGACTCCGATGGATCCGCCAATGTAAGACGCTTTTTCACACGTGAGATGCACAATGAAGACCTGACCACGAGATTTGGAATATCCTGTTTTAGTTCATCAAAAACTGGCTGCATTCATGGCACCAGGTGAAAATATTCCGGAGAAATTTTTTTTTCAAGCAGGTGGATTTGGGAGCAAACACGGTTATTTCACAAGATAATTAAGGTGCGAGTGAAGGTCAGCTGGTCCATCACGCCTGTGCCACATTCACATTCCAGAAATCGCACCTGCTGCAGGTGGTGCTCATTATGCACAAACGCAAAAGCTGCGACTTCGGGTGAAATGGGATGTTAAATAAGGCACTCTTTCTCGAGTTGAGATGTAACCCGTTTACTGTCCTCCTCTCACACAAGTTCCACTGGTATTTGGTTATTTTAGGATATTTAAAACGTATTCTGAGGCTCATTTATGAGCTCCTGTTGTGGTTCAAGTTCAGTGCATACAGCACGTGGTTGCTGATAGCTCGATTGATGGAAGTGCATCTGTGCCACTGATGCAGTGCCCCTTGTAGGTTGGGCAGGTATTTCAGGAATCTGACCAGGGTGCGGGTGATAACAGCCCGACTCTTCATCAAAATATTTTGTTGGGTCTTTAAACGTCCACAAGCTAATGCTAGCAGATGGGTCACCAGCTTAATGTCCATCGGAATGATGACGCAAGTTGTGTTGCAACACTCTGCCTGTAAGAGCAGAGTTGCTCTCAACATGACCTGAGCACATCTTAACTTTAACCATCTACATTGTACATGCAAACTATTCTCTATTGAAGTTGTTTTCTTCCTCCACACTATATCTCCTTAATTTAGCTTATGGATTACATTTCATGTAAATATACTTGTGACATATACTGAATGTTATGACGGTTCTGCAAAATTATCATCCCCCAAGGCAATGGCACACAACACACAGAGGTTCCTGAGATAGTTAATACCCTCGATGAACGAGAGGGTATTGCGTTTGGAACGTTTGCTTGTCTGTCCGCACAGAACTTTAGTGTCGCAACAGCTTGTTGGATTGAGACGAAATTTTCACCATCGGCGCGACTACTCCTGTAGAATGTTTTAACCATAATTATGAAGTCATAGGCCACGTGGTGTGGTAGCCATATTGCAAAAATGGAAAAATTTGTACCTCTGTATCTCAAACCGCACCAAGGAATAAAGTGAAACTTCGCACATAGCAAGTACTCCTCATGGGGAATAAGTGTGATTTTTTTTAATGATGCCATGGGTGCCTTCGTTATGACGTCATAATTGCATTTGTAGAATGCCACATCTGATCAGTATGAAAAATTTGGATGGTCATCTCGGGATAAAATGGTTGACAGGAAAAAAAAATTGATCGGTCACGTGATTCGGCAGCCATATTTTTTTTATTTTTTTTAAATCCTTCAAAAATCTTCTTTGAAGTGGCTGAACAGATCGAGGCGAAACTTCACATGTATGACCGCCTATCTATGAGGAACAAAAGGTTCGCACATATGACATCATAGGTCACATAGTTTGGCAGCCATATTGGATTTACCCTAAAACCTATAAAAATCTTCTCCAGCACAGCTGGACATATCGAGGGGAACCTCCACACAGATGTTCCCCAAGCCATGGGTGTACAAGCTTGTTAAGGAATAATTGATAGGTCACATGGTTTGGCAGTCATATTGGATTGAAGAAAAATATTAAATGTTTTCTCTGGAACTGCTTAATAAATTGACGTGAAACTTCAGATTTATGATCTAGTAGGGATTGGGAATAAATGGTTTAAATCTCAACTTGATCGGACGCATGGTCTGGCAGCCAGAATTATTTAATTTTTTGATCTGGGTTCTTTTTGATTTTTTCTGTTTTTTTGAATAAGGCTGACTTGGGTGTGCCTCGATGGGTTTGATGGTAGAGGAGTAGCAGCTGAAATGCGAATCCGATCCAGGTTCCTCCTGATGATTTCATCTTTTCTTTTTGCTTGTTTGGGTTCCTTCTGATCACTCCAATGCAGGATTGTACTTATTTGGTCTTCCATTTGATTTGAATTGAATTTATTTTAATCCCATTCTAAATTCAATTGAATAATGAATAATAATAAAAAAAACGTCATGGGTCAGGATCGGTTGTCCGATCACAGTGGGGTTGCATCAAAGCAGGACGTCTTGGTACCTAGTCCTCACTGTCAGCAGTTATAAAGTGGCATTTCTAATTATGTCTCATTAATTACATACCACACCAGTACACGATCGCCACACAAAATATGTCCTGGCAAGGGTCTGCAATTCTGATTGCTCTTTTTCTTTTTTCGTTAGTATTTGTTCTACGTAGTCCTTCCCTTATGACTACTGAGCAAATACAACCTGTCACTTCGCTGGCAGGAATATTAAGGGGGGAAGAGAAAGAGGAGGGAGAGGAGAGGGGGGTCAGAGAGAGAGAGAGGTAGGTAGAGGGTGTGAGAGAGGAGAGAGAGAGAGAGAGAGAGAGAGAGAGAGAGAGAGAGAGAGAGAGAGAGGAGAGAGAGAGAGAGAGAGAGAGAGAGAGAGAGAGGTGGGATAGAGAGAGAGGGAGAGGGAAAGAGATAGGGGGGGAAAGAGAGGGGAATGGGAGGGGGATTCTGGCAGATAAGATGCGAGTTTAACATCCATTTGAGAGATGGCACACACATTGATGAGTCACCCTGCCTGTGAAACACCGGGATGCCAGTTTATAGTTGGGTTGAGATTCGAACCCAGGCGAGACCGCTTAGAGATAGCAGGCGTACCTCAAGGCTATTCTGTCTTGGTGTGGGTATTCATTGCTTTGTATTTTGTAGCCACTGAAATCATTTTTCAATTCTCTTGAACTAGCTCTAATCCCCAAATTTATTTTGAAACTTGTAGAGATCGAAGCTTGAAGACTGCTCACCAAGTGGGTTAAACACTCAAACAAGAACTTCAATGTAATGGTTGATAAGGAATGGCTGGCTTGGCAAGTGATAGAAAGCCGATTGGAAATGGGACATACCCGCAAAAACCAAAACATCACCAATTTCTTAACATTTTCAGATTTGCCTCCAGATTTTGACCGTTATTTAGTCCACATGATCCGATCCTACAAACTCAAATTATATTTCGATTATTATATACTTTAATTAGTCCATGTGAGTAGATCATGGAAAATGACATCATATAATGCATAAAATCGCTCCAAGCTCCTAATTTGAAAACTATAGCACTTCCAAAAGTGATGTATAAAGCGATTTGTAGTTATATATGTATATATATATATATATATAAATATATATATATATATTTTATATATATATATATATATATGTGTGTGTGTGTGTGTGTGTGTGTGTGTGTGTGTTGTGTGTGTGTGTGTGGTGTCTGTGGGTGTGTGTGTGAGGAAAGTGAAAAAACACATGTGAACGCTTTATCGTTAAGAAACTGTTGCAGCCGGTTTCAAGTGAAGGAATTGTTGAGGAGGCCAAAAACAATGGTGAATAAAGACTCCCACGAGGGAGAGTGAGGTGACTGAGGATGCACCTCGATAAAAGATAACTAAATAATGGCGTTAATTATCTTCAAAAGGGGTGTTTTAATTAATCCAAACACCCAATTCTCATCCGTGCACTCCCTTGGAGTTCCCTTAGCATGCATGCAAAAGTTCAGGCCACTTGGTTTCATGGTTTTGGAGTTATGGAGGAGACACACATACTGACTGCACACTGGTACTTATTATTATCGATGGTTTTATGGACAAATAAGCATTGTGTGGAATTAGGTAGTATTTTTTCCCCATTCTTTCCAATCTTGCTTCTCCACACACAAATCTCTCCTTCAGGCATGCATGCTTGCAGTTAACTTGCACACACGCGCCAAAATCCAATTTGAATCGCATGCCATTTTTCAACCAGCACATTACTACGACCATGCTCGAACCACATCTAACATTCACTGTACTTTAACCACCAACGCTATTGCATTCATACAACCTCAAGATGCCATTAATATAGTTACGCAGCATTGTAACATTAACAAAGCTCACTTTACATTCACCATTGCCACCTCAACAACAACAAACAATCACAACGAACAACCACAACCACCACGCCATAACTCACCGCTATGCTGCCACTACCATTGCCTCAACCACAACTACTACAGGAGCCTTCCACTGCCTTTTTGAGCAACAGGAGACAATGGGCGCAACGTACTATTATAGACATTTGGATCGGGTTGTTCAGGTGTCTAACTCAAAGCGCAAGTGTGCACTAAACGCCATTCAACATCATATCGATAGCCCTAGCATTCAGTTCTGAATTACAGCCCCCACTGGGTGTTCAGCGCACGCTCGCACCCAGAGAGCGCAACCAAATACCCTGGCACCATGTTTAGTACAGAGTTCCAAAGCGTGGGGAAGCCCAGGACACAATGGCGCTATCTTCACCACTGTACCCATGCGTGGGAGGAGCCAGCACCGGGCTAATTGTACATACGCCAATGAGGGCGCTGCAAAACTCCAAGCGACCTGTCTGATCCGGCTTTAGGCACCACCCGCTCCAAGTAACTATAAAGAGCTGTGCATTCCGGAAAGAATAAAGCTTGTGCTTGTGGTTCCATGGAGCTCATGATTCTATGGCTTGGTGTTTGGCTTCTATGGCTTCTATGGCTATGGCGAGAGGCAGAACAGAACGGTGGAATGGAATTGAGCTTGTGGATCAGAGCAGAAGCAAAACGGAGTTTGCGAGCGAGAGATCCAGATGCCAGATCGAGCACAGTCATTAGGGCTGAACCAGCAGCATCAACACTTGCAGACTTGCTTACACTTGATTCAGACATTTCCTTACACTTTCTTCTTCTTTCTTTCCATCTCGTCTGCTGTGGACAGAAAATTCTTAAAAGAGCTCCGCGATTACCCGGGAAAGTTCCGAACAGTTGTCCCCTTCAGGGCAGCCCAACTGATACATATCTTTGACCGTTTCCTATTTGCACCTCATTTGCATCCTCACTTGCACCTCCTCAGACCACACACCTTAGACACCCTCAGTATTCCTCCTTCTTCCCCCTCCTCAGTGAGTGTACTGTACGGGTTTGTCAACCCCACTTGGTAATCAATAGGTCGCAACCACCTCATTCTTTTCTCATCTTTCTTGCTATTCTGACTTTCCTCTGAATGTTTCTGATGGTGCCTGTCATGTTAACTTGAGTAATGCTGGAAAAGAACTTAAATCTGTATAGCTCTGCCCTGTGTCTTCTTTTGTATATAACTGTATTTTCTTTTGCCACTCCTCACCAATGCTTGCTTGTTCCTACTTTATCTGCGCTGTAATAAAACCATTCCTTGCTGTACCATCTACCTTTCATCGCCCTTGCTGTAAATAAATTGCTTGTGATTGTAAATGTACCCAGCTCGTAACGTCTTTTCCTCCAATGATCCAGCATAGTCTGCAAGTTGTGCTAACCAGGAAGTTTTACTGCATCAATTGGCTCCATACATTAGCCGATGTGTACTTGGCTGCACCTGATCAAGGTAAGCTAGAGCAAGTAAGTATTGAGGGCATGAGCCCCCCTTGGTGCTGTCATCCAGTGGAAAAGTCACACGCGAAGGAGTGATAGCTCGAACAGGATTGGCGCTACAAATCCGCATTCATGCTTCATTAGCAACCCGCCGAGGCGTGGAGTTATCTGCGGCTGGTGGCCTCAGGACTGGGTGTTCGGGAAGAACTCGAGAGTTTTCCCTCGTGACGAACCTCAAATAATATATATATATAAAATATATGTAATATATATAATATTATATATATATGAAATAATTAATAATATATAATATATATCATATATATATTATATACACACACACACACACACATATATATATATATATATACATATATACATATATATATACATATACATTGCGGGGTATGCTGACACATTAAACAAAAATGAGCGTGCTTCCCCATTGTCTCAGGTCGCTCACCTGCATATATATTTTTTCATTTATTTATATTTTCATTTACGGACGCTTTCCAATGGTTTGTGATTTTTCCAAGTGGTGTCCGTCGGCATGCAAAATTAAATTGCTTCCCCATTGTTTTGGGTCGCTCACCTGCATTCTTGGGGGGACCGAGAGGTACCCTTTTGAAATTGTTTGGATAATTATCCCGCCCCCCGGAGGGAGGGAGCGGGATATTGTAATCGTCCGGTTTGTTTGTCTGTTTGTTTGTTTGTCTGCTGCTGTTTAGCAACTTTACGGAAAACGGCTTTAGCAAACACTATCAATTTAATCCACAGGTGGGCAATGAACCTTGGACGCCCATTAACTTTTGGGTTCCAATTGGATCAAAGGTCAAGGTCAACGTCACGAAAAGTCAAAATCGCTTTTTCCTCATAACTTCGTCAAAAATGATCTGATTTACTTCAAACTAGCTTATAGTGAACCTTATTCTATTTGTCACTTATAATCCTACCCATTCCTATAGTGAAAAATGTATATTTGTGAAGATCGTAGGGTCCGAAGTTTTGTGGGGTCATGGTCATCGGTCAAAATTACAAATTTTCCATTATAGATCAAAAAAGGTTAGGAATATGCGTGTTTACTATGGAAGACATATCAAGTCCTTTATTGGCTTTCATTTGACACCATGACCTTTGACCTTACGTGGCCTTGAAAGGTCAAAATCATTTTACGGTCATAACTTCGTCAAAAATGGTTTAATTGACTTCAAACTAAGACTAAAATATTCCTTATTGTATTCCTCATAATCAACATTCAGGTTAAGGATGTATCAAATTTAAATTTGATCCCCAAAATAACTTTATGCCTTAAATGGGCAGGATTTGTTGTGCCTGGCACCACTTGTTATTACTATGATTCTATGAAATTGTTGGTGACCTCCAGACCACATCGTTGATCGGAGAAACTTGAAACTTTGACCCACTACGACATACCACTTTGACCCACTTGACTTGATGTACATGTTAAGATGACGTCACAGGCACGTGACCTGGTGGCCATATTGGATTTCATGAAATCCGTTAAACTGCATCTCCTCTTTCATTTTTTCGATCGATTGAGTTGAAACTTGGTAGACATATAGTCCCTGAGGGTGAAGAATGCTCTTTTCTCCAATTTTATAATTTCTCGCTAATTAGCGTGCAGTGGCCAAAATTAAAAAGTGCTGATTGAGCAGTTTTAAAACAAGCTCAAATGAGTAAGATCCTTTGCTCTCTAATGATGACGTCATAAAAACGAATAGGACGTCATTGTGATGTATCAGGTTTGCGATAAATTATCTGTGCTAATGCCCGGCTTGATTCCCGCAAACAAAATTCAAAAGCTTGCCTAGTTTCAGAGATAATGGTATAGGCGATTTCCATTAGTGGTGATATTATGACGTCAACTTTTTTTCTAGGAGGAATTTCCAAAATCGGAGATGGTTACTGCCTGCGCGTGGGCTTTCTGCATATACATGGCAAGTTTCACGAAGATCCGATGAAAACTCTGGGTTGTGAAACAAAAAATGTCAAAAAAATAGGAATGACGTCATAAAAATTGATATGACGTCATAGTAATGTATCATATGTCGGTAATTCATCTCTGCTAATGCCTGTTCGATTCCTGCAAACAGAATTCAAAAAGCTTGCCTAGTTTCGGAGATAATTTTTTAGGCGATTTCCATTAGCGGAGATATTTTGACGTCATAACTTTTTTTCTAGGAGGAATTTTCAAATCGGAGATGGTTACTGTCTGCGCAGGGTATTTTTACATTATATGACTAAGTTCAGGAAGTTTTGATGAAAACTGTGTGCTGTGAAACAAAAAAGTCCACAAGAGAAGATGAAGAACAACAACACGTAAGACTTAGAGATCCTCCCGAGATCTAATTAACACTGATAATATTCATGATTGTATCGACTGCCAGCAAACGTTGATCAGAGGAACTTGAACTTTGACCACCTATATTGTAAACACTTGAGTGATGTATGCCTAAGAATGATATCATAGGTCACGACCTCGTGCCAATGGAATGAACCTAAAATGAATCTTCATTTTTGATCATGAGTTGAACTTGACACTCAGTATGCACTTGATTGATGTTTACCAAAGATGACGTATAGGTCACATGACATGTGCCATATGGACTCATGAAACCTTTAAATGCATCTCTCCATTTTTCGATCGATTTAGTTGAAAATTGGACCAATTACATTACGTCATTTATGTTGACTGTGTGTACTCTGGATATGTCATAGTCACGTGATATTATGGCCATGTTGGATTTCATAAACCTCTAAAATGCATCTCCCATTTTTCAATCGATTTAGTTGAAACCTTGGAGCACTTATAGTGTGCCACTTGACTTAAGATACCTAAGATGACATGATAGGTCATGTGACATGGCGGCCATATGGGATTTCAGGAAAACCTTTAAAATGATCCTCCTTCATTTTTCGATCGATTTAGTTCAAAATTGGACCACTTACAGTACGTCATTTATGTTGATGTGTGTACTCTGGATGATGTCATAGGTCACGTGATATGATGGCATGTTGGATTTCATGAAACTCTAAAATGCATCTCTCCATTTTTCAATCGATTTAGTTGAAACTTGGAGCACTATAGTGTGCCACTTGACTAAGGATACCTAAGGATGACATGATAGGTCATGTGACATGGCGGCCATATGGGATTTCAGGAAAACCTTTAAAATGCATCCTTCCTTCATTTTTAAATCGATTAGTTCAACTTTGCATAATCGGGTCTGGCCTAACGTTGTCAATGATATCATTGCTCCTGTCCAATCAGAGTGGGGAATCTCAGTACTCGGCATCACTGCCAGGTGTTTTAGTTATTTTTTTGTTCTTCATTTATTTATTTTCCTTTATATATATTTTCATTTACGGATGTTTGCCGATGATTCTGTGATTTTTCCCGGTGTATCAGCTTCGATGTCCATCACATGCAAAAGTTCAGCTTTCTATGTCACCCAGAAGGTAATGATCTTTTTAATACAGTCAGTGAGTAGTCAGTCAGTGGTTAGAGCTTTATATATTACACACACACACACACACACACAACACACACCACACACACACACACACACACACACACACACACACACACACACACACACACACACACACTCTTTTGCCTTTGACACCTTTAGCTACAAGTATTAGAAAAGTCTTCCTATGGAGGAGGCTATTTGGCCCATCATGCCTGTGTTTCATCCACACTCAAGAACGTAATCTATCATACTTATCTTATCAAACAGTATGAAGTTCATTCTTACCATAAACTGAGGTGACTAATCATGCATATCCCTTTTAATATACTGAAATTTCTCATTTAATTGTGAGGCAGGAGATTTTCCCAGCCAACCACAACCAAATGCTTATTCCTTTTGATAGATATTGTGAGATTTTTACCGTCCACAACCCAAATACAGGTAAAAGAGCTTGCTTTTTTGTCATCCTGAAGAAGAGCGTGCTGTGAGATGCAGTGCCCCCTACCGGCATTGCTCCAGGTCAGCATTTTTAGTAAGATTTGACTCCACAGGGGAACATTGGAGTTCAGAGGCGAGCATGCTGTGAACTGAAATGTCCTACCATCCTTCAGTCTAAAACAGCCGGCCTTCAAAGGAGGTCTCTCGTGCAAGTACTATCAGACTCGCCTTTGTTTACCTTTCAAGATCCGACTGCAAGAGTGCATTCAGGAAATTACTGGTGATCAAATCCTATGCCAGCGTCTTTAAACGTTTTACAGGATGTGATGAGCTTGATGTACTGTACACCTTTTGTCAAAACAATAATGTGATCCATTAAAGTTGTGCATGTCGTTGCAGTGTCTCATAATGCACGTGCATTATTGCAGTATTAAATATCACGCTGACATGGGGACATGTCACTGCCGTGGAGCATCGAGAGGCCTTGGCATGGCAGGATGACTGTAAACCGTACAACAGCTTGGCCAATATCTAAAGGGCTCACAGACTGATTGGATGACTGATGGAGCATTTCAAACCACTGTGAAAGTCACCAAAACTGCGAAGGCAGTTCAAAGTTGATATGGACTATTTTCTAGAAATTACAAAGCACAGGACAATAATGAAAGAACACACCTGTTCTGCTGATGTGGTACCGCTTTGATACCAATCTGTGCATAAATCATTGGATGGGTAAGCAGTCATTTCATGACACATGCTTTAGTTTTTCATTAATTCGTAAACTTAATGGCACCCACATGTTCTTGAGTGATTCAAAAACAAAGGAAGCACAAAGGGACTAGTCCAGACTGTATGGGCGATGATCTATAACTTGGAAACCACATCCTCTGTAGTACCCAGGTCTTTGAGGTCTGGTAGAGTAAAAGTCCATTGTACCCACCTCTTGCACTAACCTTATTTAATTTCAAGTGAAAATGAATGGTTGTCTCGATGCTTCCAAAACAGAGAGCAATATTCTTCTGCTATTTCAAGTCCAGTAATTCGGCAATTCTCCAGAATCATCTGATCAACACTTCGTGTTTACTTTTGTGACAGAAGTGGGTTGCATGTGCAAATGCTCAAGCTCGCACACCATTAATTATTGGCCATTTATGAACTCCCTGCATCATTTAAACAATCATATCAAAAACATATATAGTATCACCAATTGTGCAGACAGTGTTTTTGGATATCAGCTGGTTTGATGTTCTTCTTAACGAGGAACCTTTTAATCTTCATCAATGATCTATCTGACACTGGAAGATCCACGTTATCTATTTTCTGATGACTCCACTCTCTGACATGACATCCCTCATCCTTCTGATAAGCAGGCAGCAGCCTCTTCCCTCTCTTCAGGACTTGATAGCATCACAAGCTGGTCAAACACATGGAATATGTCTTTCAAACCTGACAAATATCACACTCTTTCTCTGAAAGACCCATCTGGCAAACCCTCCCATGTACTTTTTTTTTGTATACATTGTCGAGGCTCATATAAGAGCTAACACATAGTACATGTAACAAAGGGAGGAGGAGAAAGAAGAGGGCGGGAGAGGGAAGCACAAAACAGCAGGGAACAGAGACATTCGGAGATCTGTGGAAGGGAGAGGGGTGTAGCATGCATGGTACACATGGCAAACAATATGGACACTACAGTGACTTCAGGAAGTAAAGCAGGGGATTTGAGGGATGCGGGTTATGGTTGATTAACGGGGTAGAAAAGATCATGGTTTTGGAAGGGGGAAGATATGAGTGGTGGTGAACAGCCGTTTAAAACCTGGAGGGAAGAGTGGGATTGCGAGAGGTGTGGGAGTTTGTTCCAGAGGTGGGAAAAAAAGAGAAATGAAAGAGTGAAGTGGAGCAGTGATTCTTGATTTAGGCAGTTTCACCAGAAGAGGTTTGCTGGTTGACCTTGAGCACCCTGCAAAATATAGGAGGGACAGAGCACAGACCACACTGGAGGGGGAGGGGGACAAGGTCAGAGAGAGACGTGTAGAAGACAGAATGATCACCGACCTTCCTGCGGTGAGAGACTGAGAGACACAAAGACTCAGCTTCATCATGGAAGATACCATGATTTTAAAAGCCTTGGTTTCCACAGCATGAAGCCGGCTAGGTGTGGGCAGGAGCACCAGCCCAGAGGGGGAGAGCAGTACTCCATCAGCTGCGGATGAAAGCTTTTTATGTGGTTAGGAGCTCAGATGTGCCAAGGACTGACTTTGCAAGATGGAGGATGCCCAGTCAGTGACTGCCTTTGGGCCAGCTTGGAAATGTGGCTTTCCCAGGAAAGTCATTGCAGATAGTGAGTCCCAAAAGCTTGATTGACAGGACTGTTTCAAGAGGATTGTTGAGAAAGTAGATTTGGGGGGGGGGGGTGGGATTCCAGACAGTCCATTCAGAGAAACATTGTAAGAGTATGAGATTCCCATTCTTGAAAGAAGTTTAGTCATTCAAACTCTTGAGCCTCATATCAGCCATGATCTTTCTTGAGCAAACCAGATTTCCAAGTTGGCCAACAATACCAGTTGCTGACATCATGCAAAGTTCTTCCTTGGCACACCTGAACTTTTATCCACCTACAAGGCTTTCATCTGCAGCTTAAGGAAGGACTGCTCTCCACTCTGTGCTGGCATCCTGGCCTCACACCTTGCTCAGCTTGACGCCATGGAAACCAAGGCCTCACAAACATTAGAATCACCTGTGACGAAGCTAAGTCTCTGGGCCTATTAGGTTTGTGTTCTCTGTCTCTACCGCCTAATTTCTGCTCTTTGTATCCTTTGATCTTTCCATGTTTTTGTCTCCTCCCACTCCCATGTTTCTGCATGGCACACGTGGTCTGCAGTAACCCCATTCTGGTGAAACTCCTAAAATCCAGACTCACTGCTCACCTCTACTCATTCGTTCCTCTTTTCACCCACCTATCAAATCAACTTCCTGAGTCTTTTCAATCGCATTCTTCTCTCCAGGTCTTCAAGACAGATTCTCACCACCAACTCAGTTCATCCCCATCTACAACCATAAGCTTTTCTACCTCAATAATACCCTCCCCAATCCTACCTCTTACTGAGTTTCCAGTGTTGTATTCTACTTCTGTGATTGAGAGTTTGTGGCTATATCCATCTTTTTTACCCCATGTCCTCCCAATGCCCTCATTCTTTTCCACATCCTTATTTATCCAAGTCTCCCTCTACTTTATTACTCAACCTCACTGTGGTGTCCCCCCCCCACCCCATGCAACCCCTCTCTTTCTATTGTTCTTGTCATTTTGTAACATCCTAATCCGATCTGTGTTCGAGTTCCTCCATTAGCCTTGACACAAGTTGTATAAAAAAATGCCTCTGCTACACAGCACAAGCGATTATTTGGCCACCACCTAGCTTTGATGTGATCTACTTGTTGCAAGTGACAATTCTTGAAGAGTAGATGAGTGATCGCTGGCACCCCAAACAAATTACATATTCCTGCATGAACTACCGATAGCAAGTGGAATGGTCTTCTTGCAGACTCATTGAACACAGGTTACACTGCTTGTTATATCAGAGTGTAATTTCTGTCTGGGGCAGCAGCTTCTGAACTGTAAACAAATTGCTCATGCGATTCGCATGTTTCACGTGAACAGACTTTTTCAGATACGAAGAGCAACAAACATATATACATGCTCTGAAAATGATAACATGACCTTTGAGGCAACTAAATAATTCATATTCTTAACCTTCATTGGTGTTTTGCAGGATTCATGTTTTAAACTCCACAATGTGCTAAGCGTTTGCCATGTCAAAACAAAAACACATCGTTTAAGGAACTCAATATAAGCCGGAAATTGCAAACAGAATCACAAGTGATGAAAGTGGTGTCAGAGTTAGCAAGTGAGTATGGAATCACACTTAAATGGAGTGTGAGGGATGGAGATAAAAATGTTTTTTGCTAATTCGCTTGTTGCTGCAATAATCAAATTGGATCACGCTATTGGCCTTTGTGCTTAACTTTACCATCCATTCATGAATATATAATCATAGTTAATGTTATTCATTCGGTTTTTGAGTGCAGTATAAATGTGGAAACTTCTCAGGAAGTTCAGCTGATCATCTCATTTTTGTATGACCACAAATGGAGGGATTTTAAAACACCTCTTCAACAACCCCCCTACCCTCCCACTGCTGCCCTCTGCCCACCCAATGTGTACCATTTGATGTAATACAGTAAACCCTTGCTTCATGGTTCAACATTCGTAGTTTCGGCTATCGCGGATCGCAGCATTTCACCTCGATCAGCATATGCATATTACCCAGTAGGCTTTTAGTTTAGTGTACATTTATTTTAGATAGTACATACATATATTAATCTCACATTTATTGCACTTTTACAGCATTTATTACTGTTGAAATATGGCTATTTTTTGTGCGTCAGGAACCTATCCCCCTTTTTCCATAGCCTTTAGTATCAGTATTCACAGCGATCTAGTGAGGCTTCACTGTACATCCTAACCTCCCTTCTCTTCCTTTACTTCCGTCTCCTTTAAACCTCAATGTCTATATCTCACCACTACCCTTGCTTCCCTGTTCTCCTTTCTCTTTCATTTCTTTCCCCTTCCCTTTTTCTCATTTTTATTTCCTCAATTTTAATGCCCTCACACCCATAGTGTGTCCATTAAAGCTTTAAATGCAAGGATTTTATGATGACCTTTTGACTGTTGATTGAAAACAAAAAAGCTGAACCTGCCTGATCAACCCAATCAACGTGGCATCATAAAAAAAATACAACTCTTTGCTTTCATAGTTGATGATGCGTTTCTTTATTTTCTGTCCATTGTCTTGCATGTGTTTGTATTTCTTTTATAACTGCACATTATTAGCATCAGGCAACCACAATATTGTTTGACTATATGCCGACTACCATAGGTGAGCTATGCCTGGTGTTGGCTTCGTGGTTCGGGTGGTGGGCTTGGATCTGAGGATCCTGAGTTAAAATCCCACTCAGCTGTTGAATTAATACTAGGTGGGGTTGACTCTGCCTGTCATCCTTCCGAGGTCGCAAAATGAGTGCCAGCTTGCTGGTATACTGTGGCGAGTGGCGACCTGTCCAGGATTGTGCCCAATAGCCAGGAGACTGCTTAGGCAGCACCAATGCTCTGCAAAGTATGGTCCCAATGGATGGATGGATGAATGGAAGGATAGGCGAGGCTACCGCTGGCCCTGGCTAAATTCCTGCTCCGATCACTGAATCAGCAGCACAGCCACACCCATAATAAATGATGCTACTCACAGCCATGAGCTGCATATTAAAGACGAAGATGACGACACCCTCCAACACCACGACTACTACAACCACTACCATCCTACATTTATTCCCACCTTATTATGGGGTTAACCAGGCAAAATATTCAGTTCAAGTATTGCAGCAACCAGTTGACCATGCCTGAAGCTCAACTGAAGGTGGGAAGAATTTCGAAATTTGACCGAGTTGTGTATAGCCCAGGAAGTTAGCCAGGCAGGTATGTCAAGTTAATCGACTTGGGTGGTCAATACAAAATATTCCTGACACCAATGCTAGGCCCTTTGTTGTTGAATCCAGGGTATGGTTGCAGATTCCTTTTGTGCCAACAAACAAGATTTGAAGTGGGAATTATTATATCTGGTAGTGCTCAGTTAATGAACCAAGTTTTAATATCCACTGTGAAATGCATACTCTCCACCAAAAAATTTCATCCCATTCTTGGTTAATACAAAACTCCGTTGGTGGACTTTAAAATCCACTGAAAATGCATTTCTTTGTGAAGGCTTGCCACAAGCAGCACGTTTATGATGGAAAGAAAATTTAGTTGCACTTCCAGTTCAGAAGAGAACAATTCAACATGTAGTGCGACTCAAGGATAATGACAAAGAAAATTGAATTTCATTTTATTTAACTTAATCGGGAAGGTAGATAAGTGAGAGAGGTGCCTAAGGTGTATTGTAAGGTGCATCGCTTACATTGTTTGAGGTGAAGCTTGTCCAGGGCTACAGCTCCATTACTCCATGCTCAATAAGTCCATTGAAGTCTTCATGGCCTGGTCCATCATCCCCAACGCCGTCATGTGGTTGCCAAAAGCACCCACAGAGGAAAGCTCGTTTCGGCCAAAGCCGCTGTGAAACAAACATTACCTCTTTTAGAACGTGCCGCCAGGCACACTACCTGCCCTTTCTCGAATGCAAAGCTCGGCTGGTTGTTTCGTAAGAAGCACAAAAGACGACGCATTGACCACCGACGTAGTGAGCTGCAGTTGGTATGCACCCTTCAGCACAAATGCAGTAGTGATGCCGTGCCAGTCCCACTCCTTCCTCGGAAGATTAAGCAAAGGAAATGTCGATCTCATTGATTTGCACATAAACTCAGAGGCATCAGGGGTTCCCTGTAATGGGAATCTCCTTTGGTTATGAACCCTGCACAAATGTCACAATTGCAGTGCGTTTTGAATCGGGTGAGATTGAAATTTAAATACATGCCTGTGTGTGGCCTAGCAAACGCTTCAGGTCCTCAAAGGTTCCTTCCTTCGAATCTGCTGGAAACCTCCATTTGAAATCTTAGTTTCCAATGCGGTCGCAATTAAACATCATCCAAGCGAAAGGATTTCTCAGTTATTCTTTGACGATTTACTTTCCTTCATATCATTTATATGCTTACAATTAATCTCACAGTACGCTCTGCAAATCGCTGCCCATTCTTAACCACTGTTATTGCAACTCCAATCACCTGTTTTGGAAATGCAATTCCAAGGTGGTAAAAATGTTGCGGGTCGGCATGAGTCCCTCCCACCACATGGTGCAGGCCTAAAATCAGAGACATCATCAGCTGCAACATCTCAGTGTGAAATGCAGGCCAATTTGACACATGAGCTGACTTTGGAGGAAGAACTTTAACATAGGTTTTAATGAAAGTGCTCCATGCGCACATGAATTTTTTTTACGGCCGTGCTTTCATTTGCGTAAATTTTTTAATACCACCGTGTATTTTCAATCACAACGATCATGATAAAACAACTCCCGTCGCGGCTCGTGATGTGACCAATAGTGCGATGTGAAATTTCAACAGGCGCCGAATTTGATAGCGAAATGTCACTTGGCGTGTGTTTCAATATTAATCGAGGTTTTGTTGTACTTATTTGTTTTGCTCGACAAGATCAAGACTCACGGAAGAGTAAGTGATGAGTGTATAAACTGACAGGGAGCATGTGGGGCAAAAGTTTGTAACAGTTGGACACAACAAGCAATGGACTGAACGAATAGGAAACAGGAGCATGGAAGGGAGGAAAGAGTACAGGACCTGCGAGTCAAAGGTTTGAGTCTTCTGGGCATTGTGGATTTAATTGGGGGAATAAAGATTGTGAATTCCACTCCTTTATTTACAAAATGACTGCATCAAATCTTTACCTCCACCATCAAGGCGGACGGAGATTGTTTTCACCCCTGTTTGTCTGTCTGTCTGTTTGTGAGCAGGATATCTCAAAGAGTTATGGACAGATTCGGACGAAATCTGGTACACACACTGGTTGTGTGCATGAAAGATGAATTTATTCCATTTTGGGTGAAGATCCGGATCGGATACGAGAATTTAAGTGATTGTTCACCATGAGAGATGGGGCTAAAAACAATATGTAGCTGATATTTCCAAAAGTTGTGGACGAGTTATGACAAACCTATGTGGATGAGCTGGTTAGGTGACAGAACAAGCCGATTAGATTTTGGTTAAGGTCAGATGCAGATCTGTCTATCAGTGGAATACAAAGGTAAACTGTTCAGCCTGGCAGAGGTATGCGCTCGACCGAGTGCCATTGTAGTCTTGTGATGGTGTTACACATACCTAATTATGTCATCGACTTGGAGATACATTCAGTTCCCTTCGAAAAAAAATAAATAAAGAAATCCGGAGATAATACAAATTCATTATATGGAATATACAGGATAAAATATTCCATAAAATGAGACTACTTGGCTGTTCCTTAATCAAAATCTTGGAAAGCCCTTGCCCCCCTCCTTTCAAGCGCTCAACCATCCCTTTACGCCCTTAATTAACCAAAGCAATATATCTGAGGTTCTTCCAACCCATGCACGACTCCTTTCATTGTTTTAACTTGAAATGCAATGCATAAAAACCATCAAATCCTGTGGAAAATATATGTTTTTAAAGAAACTCGCCTGCAGACTTGCATTGAGCGCCGCCCCGTAGCCCAGGCCATGTTGTATTGTCTTCATCAGTGATGGACTCCTTTGGAAAATAGGAACGTCGTTAGAATGATCATCTCAGCAAAAGGGGTCAATCTACTCATCACGGTACTATCAGCAGGAACAAATGTCCGCCAGGATTATGATAAGTCAACACAGCATGTAATTGTTTCAGCAATCCAAATAGATATCAGAATCAGAAAGGGCACAAAATGGTGGGAAGTGGGAAAATAATTTGGAATCCATCATTGCGGCCTCGATCACGTTGGCAGGACTAGGATTGTTATGTTCCCGAGCTTGAAGTTTGTAGGCCTGTCCCAGCGAAGGCTCGTGCTAAGCGGGTTACGTCCTGATGATTTGCACGAGGCCACTGCTGCGCTGCATACGACACCGCCATTAGGCCATAAGAATGACAGGGTGCAATTTGCAGCCTGCTGGTGCTGCATTATCAAATGTGACAATCTGTTATCTCCGTTATCTCCGTTATATAATATCTCCACAAGCAGGGATGCACTGGATTTGATCCGATGATCTGAAGTTGCATTGAGGCTCGTAACCATTAAAGGAATCTGATGCTGGCAAACGTTGGAGTAAAGGGAGATGAGGTATGGATGAATTAATACACATCTTGGAAAAGATTACAAAAGGTTGCTGTGCACTTGCAATACAGTTTATTCATGCGTTTCAGCTGCATGGGTTTGAGTTGTAGTTTTGAGTTGACAAAAAGAGGGTTTTAAAATGAGGAAGTAGATGCAGAGGTGAATAAACAAATCTGGGTAAATATGTGCCTTGTCAGGAGGGCAGGGGAATTCTAAAATACCTGGGGGGCAAATGGCTGTCGGAAATCATGGCAGTTAAAATGAATTTTATGTTCACCGCATTCCATCTCCCACCACGGTGGAGAATTACAGTTCCCTAGGGAAAACCGTCAAACCCATATCTAAGCGCACCAGGCTCATAGAAACGGGCAAATAAGGAACCCATTCCATATTGTTGAGGAAACAAAGTAACCAGATAAATAAACAACATTATCAAGGAAGTTGTATATAATCCTCTTTTTATCATCGAAGCAATTCATAAAGCAAGAATCGAACTCTGATTTACAAAAAAAACCAGAAAATCTTTACAAATCTTCATATTTGCAGTAAACACAAAATAATGGTTTGAAAGAAGTCAGAACTATTGCCATGGGTCTGTTTTAAGGCATCGTAAAACAGTGCATCGCACTAACCCCGTCATTTTCTGTGGCCGGCGCTTCTGGAACTCCAGTTCATTCAACGGTCCACACAGCACCTTTGACGTTCTCCAACGAACAAAGCATTTGTGCAGGCTCAGATTGTGGCGCACAGCATTCTGTCGACATGCGTACACTGGTTTAGGGGTCAGAGGGTAGAATCTCCACATTTTTATCGTTAAAGCCAATGAATAAATTTTGCATATCGTAATCATCAGAGGCTGCGTAGCAAACCCCATTCATCCAAGGAACCGGGAAAGCCTGAAAGCCATTCTCAACCAATGAGGCTGTAACTGTACCATAGTTTCACCACAAAATAATTTCCTGAGCTAAAAGCAATACCCATCAGTTTTTACCAAAACACCGCAAGAAATACCACACAGCTAATGGAAGAAGGTGAAACAGCGTGACTTTTTTCTTACATCCCTCCATCTACACCCTTAAATGATGTTGTTGACTAGGTACACCTGTACAGCATCCAAACATGAGTTTATCAGAGATAAACTAGTTTATGTTTTAGCATTGACAATAAGGTAGTTATAGAAAGAGAAGCAGTGGAGGGAATGGTGAAGATCTGATGAAGGAGCTGAGGAGCAAAGCATGGACAGTAGCTTTTGACATTATTTATTGTGATGTGTAAAGCTGATGAACCATGGAGCAACACTTTGGTCAAGGAAGTTGCAATGGGGAGGCATATTATGATAGAGGACACACAATTGTTTATTCTGCAATACCACAAAACTGTTTCTCATTGCCTCTGCGGTTGGTCATGAAAGCTAGTTTGTGATGTCTGCCTAAATGTCCATATTTTTCTAACATCGTTCTGAAGGAGAATGAAGCAACAGGAAAGCAGTCTGACACTGATGCCGTATCCCTCTTATTTTTTTCAATCGATATCTACCAACTGTGCTAATCTATAGCTGCATGGAGAGAGGATAATGTTATGTTAGGAATGCGCTTTGCTAAATCCTTCACCTATACGATGTCTCTTTGTGATGGTGCTGGAGACAATCACCCTGGAAGAGCGAATGAGGCGTAGGCTTAAGCCCTGATCTTTGGCCTCAGAAGAAATGCTCTGCCTAGGGATTACTAGGTTTAACTGCTGATAACAAGGCATAATCTGACCTCGGGCTAGGCTTACGTCAGGCTCAATTCTACGGGGCCAGCTTAGCACCTGACCCACAGGAAAACTGACCTTCCCATCCTCTGGCGCACAAGCTGCTCCAACCGATAATGAATAATGATGATTCTTGGCAAACCACAAAATGGTTGCTGTTCGTCAATGTCACAGCAATCCCGGAGCTCCTTTCATTTTCTAATCCCTCCAACACTTTTACCCACCCACTTCCCACCTTACCTTTCTCCCCCCCCCTCATCTTTCCGAAACACGTGGAGATGCCACGCTCACCTATCTGTCGCCCGGTCCGCTGCTTGCTTGTGCAGGCAATGTGGAACGCAGCCATTATGTTACCCTTGACTGCCCATTTGCATATGTCAAGTCTGTGCTGGAGGGCAGGGCTAAGGAGGGAGAGAGGCAGTCGGGCTGAGCGGGCTCTTTTGCACGATCCCGGTCGGAGGGAGTTGATTGATCTCGGCGCCCAAGGCTGCTCTTAGGACGAGGACTCACATGCAAATGAGCCCGAAACCTCTCAGCGTTCAGGACACACTTTGTGCACTGCAATGACACAAGCAGATAACCCATCTTTTCATAAGGCGAGCTCCATTTTTCTATTTCTAATAATCCTTTGCCAGGAGAACCCCTGTAAAATTTGCTTTCCTCCCACACACTTTTTTTTCCTCCTGAAGTACGAGTTTATATTCTCGAGTTTAGAACGACTGTGATCCATCGAACCAGTCTATATCGAGTCGATTGTGTTTTTTCTGCACAAGTTTTTAATTGTCTTCTTTCATCCTGCTGTGACATCCAAATAGAAGTACAAATCCAGTATGAGAGCAGAAATTAATCAGGTAATGCAATCGTTATGCACTTCTTTTGAAATGCGTCTCCGTATGCTTTCACGCCCATGTCAAGTGCTGCAGTGTCGCTTCTGCCAAATAATCACCAACATAATGTTCTATACCTTATCGAAAATGTACAATGAACAAACAGATTTTTTTCAATGTGGTGCAATGGAAACCTGGCACCGTTAATTGCCTTATCAATGCGAGTCGACACCCACGGAACGTGAACGTAGAGAAAAGGATATTCGAGTCCCGAACGCTGTGAACAAACAGCGCTCACGGCCTTAATTAGCAAGTAGCTTCAAACAAAAAAAATCTAAAAAATACCTAGGCACCATCACTCCAAGCGGCAATCTAACACTAGTCCATAATTACAATGTCAGGGACCATCTTAGGCTCCAAACAGCACCGGCACTATTAATTGCGGCAAATTAGACACATCACAGTGATACAGAAAGGGTCCTTCCCACCAGCTCTTGTGGGAAATTCTTGATGCTAAAAAGAGCTGTCAATGTATTTCTTTCTCCAATGAATGAAATGGCATTAAGAATGGTGGGAAATTCCAGTTGGGGGTTTTTTACACCACGTGCGGATCTCACAGAATACATTCAACGTTTAATCCTCGCTTTAACCCCATTTTTTGAGATTCAGACCAATGGCAAGAAACAAATAAAGAAATCTTCATTTCTCTGAAAGAATGAAGAAGTGGATTTTTCTTTTCCCTCGAAACATTTTGCGTTCAAACGCTGAATAATTGTATTTGCTCAGGGACGTACATTATCACATTGCATGTATCTAACCTTCCATGTTGCAGCGTTGCGCCTGAATATGCAAACTTCCTGGTAACCAGTTGTAAATTTCTTCAGGGTAAGTTGTCTTTCGGGATTTTCAGAATTCCCTGCAAACACCGAGAGGAAAGAAATAATGAGCAGGGACGTCATATCGTGCTAGCAACCTTTCGAAGTTTCCGTCACTCGAAAATTACAACTGGGCATTGTCAAATTTCGAGTTAAATTGTTTTGAAATTTTCCCTCTTTATGAGGAATGAACGACGATTGCGCTTACCGTTAAAAAGTTGCAATCTGATACATTAGAGTATTAAGGGCCACTGCAATATAATTTTTCAAGCAATGTCAAGCCACAGGAGATTATGAAAAATTTTTTTTTTGTAGCGCAATGCAGAACTAACAGTCGATCACATGCAGTCACAAAATAACTCCAATAAAGCACCTTTGAGGTTGCAAAATAGGGAAAATCAACGATCGTCAGCTGTAATTTAATTATGTACATTCTTCAGAAGCACTTTGGGGCTATCATGAATGCATGATGTCAGCAATGACCGACACAGAAGAGGGCTTTCGTTCGTGTGAATGAGGTGTGTTTAAATATTGGAGAATTCATTGGCAAAATGCTATTTTGTGTGCTTTTGGGTGTACAATTGAGCATTGGTGGTGGATGAGTCCGGAGATCAGTTTCTTTGCTGAATGGTTCTTTCAATTATAAACTCATGGACATATGATTTAAATGGGAGGTTTTGCTCCAACAAAGCCAGCAGAGTGGTTCCACCCATTTTGAATGTGATTGCTATGAGAGAATACTGAAGATCATGGAGGAATAAATCGACTGAAGCCAGATGCCACCCAACAATGTTCAACACAGGTGGTTAATCAAAGCCATAACATAGGAGAGAAATGATGTGGATAAAAACCGCAGAATGCCGACTGAGGCCAGCCATCAGGCTCGCCCCCCGACCACCATGCCTCAAAGGGACGTCCGATTAGGACCAGTGTGATGTTTTTGAGGTTTGGGTATCGTTCCTTTAATTAAATATAGCGCATGTGTAGTATTTGCCATGAATGATCAATGTCTTCAGGCTTTTCTATTAGCATTAATGTGTGGTATATGCAATGGAATTTAAAGCAAATATTGTACTGGTTTAAAGCAAACTTGCAACAAGATGTGTACTTTTCGTTTCTCTTAAAAAGTTATTTTAGGTCAGAAGCAATGAAACTAGGAGTGTTTGCACAATATATACATGCTACACCATACTGTGTAAGCCTTACCAGCTTGTGTCTGCTTCAGTCTCATTGTTCTGCAGATCCGTGTGTAAAAGAGATGTAAATTTACTCATCGTAATCTGCAAGGGTCAACTGCTGTATAACTATAATACAAATTTTAAAGTGTTACAGAA
>CM068964.1:44479074-44492658 GCA_035128595.1 Eptatretus atami
CCCCATGCAACCCCTCTCTTTCTATTGTTCTTGTCATTTTGTAACATCCTAATCCGATCTGTGTTCGAGTTCCTCCATTAGCCTTGACACAAGTTGTATAAAAAATGCCTCTGCTACACAGCACAAGCGATTATGTTGGCCACCACCTAGCTTTGATGTGATCTACTTGTTGCAAGTGACAATTCTTGAAGAGTAGATGAGTGATCGCTGGCACCCCAAACAAATTACATATTCCTGCATGAACTACCGATAGCAAGTGGAATGGTCTTCTTGCAGACTCATTGAACACAGGTTACACTGCTTGTTATATCAGAGTGTAATTTCTGTCTGGGCAGCAGCTTCTGAACTGTAAACAAATTGCTCATGCGATTCGCATGTTTCACGTGAACAGACTTTTTCAGATACGAAGAGCAACAAACATATATACATGCTCTGAAAATGATAACATGACCTTTGAGGCAACTAAATAATTCATATTCTTAACCTTCATTGGGTGTTTTGCAGGATTCATGTTTTAAACTCCACAATGTGCTAAGCGTTTGCCATGTCAAAACAAAAACACATCGTTTAAGGAACTCAATATAAGCCGGAAATTGCAAACAGAATCACAAGTGATGAAAGTGGTGTCAGAGTTAGCAAGTGAGTATGGAATCACACTTAAATGGAGTGTGAGGGATGGAGATAAAAATGTTTTTGCTAATTCGCTATGTTGCTGCAATAAATCAAATTGGATCACGCTATTGGCCTTTGTGCTTAACTTTACCATCCATTCATGAATATATAATCATAGTTAATGTTATTCATTCGGTTTTTGAGTGCAGTATAAATGTGGAAACTTCTCAGGAAGTTTCAGCTGATCATCTCATTTTTGTATGACCACAAATGGAGGGATTTTAACAACACCTTCTTCAACAACCCCCCCTACCCTCCCCACTGCTGCCCTCTGCCCACCCAATGTGTACCATTTGATGTAATACAGTAAACCCTTGCTTCATGGTTCCAACATTCGTAGTTTCGGCTATTCGCGGATCGCAGCATTTCACCTCGATCAGCATATGCATATTACCCAGTAGGCTTTTAGTTTAGTGTACATTTATTTTAGATAGTACATACATATATTAATCTCACATTTATTGCACTTTTACAGCATTTATTACTGTTGAAATATGGCTATTTTTTGTGCGTCAGGAACCTATCCCCCTTTTTCCCATAAGCCTTTAGTATCAGTATTCACAGCGATCTAGTGAGGCTTCACTGTACATCCTAACCTCCCTTCTCTTCCTTTACTTCCGTCTCCTTTAAACCTCAATGTCTATATCTCACCACTACCCATTGCTTCCCTGTTCTCCTTTCTCTTTCATTTCTTTCCCCTTCCCTTTTTCTCAATTTTTATTTCCTCAATTTAATGCCCTCACACCCATAGTGTGTCCATTAAAGCTTTAATGCAAGGATTTTATGATGACCTTTTGACTGTTGATTGAAAACAAAAAAGGCTGAACCTGCCTGATCAACCCAATCAACGTGGCATCATAAAAAAATACAACTTTTGCTTTCATAGTTGATGATGCGTTTCTTTATTTTCTGTCCATTGTCTTGCATGTGTTTGTATTTCTTTTATAACTGCACATTATTAGCATCAGGCAACCACAATATTGTTTGACTACTATGCCGACTACCATAGGTGAGCTATGCCTGGTGTTGGCTTCGTGGTTCGGGTGGTGGGCTTGGGATCTGAGGATCCTGAGTTAAAATCCCACTCAGCTGTTGAATTAATACTAGGTGGGGTTGACTCTGCCTGTCATCCTTCCGAGGTCGGCAAAATGAGTGCCAGCTTGCTGGTATACTGTGTCGGAGTGGCGACCTGTCCAGGATTGTGCCCAATAGCCAAGGAGACTGCTTAGGCAGCACCAATGCTCTGCAAAGAGTATGGTCCCAATGGATGGATGGATGAATGGAAGGATAGGCGAGCTACCGCTGGCACCCTGGCTAAATTCCTGCTCCGAGTCACTGAATCAGCAGCACAGCCACACCCATAATAAATGATGCTACTCACAGCCATGAGCTGCATATTAAAGACGAAGATGACGACACCCTCCAACACCACGACTACTACAACCACTACCACTCCTACATTTATTCCCACCTTATTATGGGGTTAACCAGGCAAAATATTCAGTTCAAGTATTGCAGCAACCAGTTGACCATGCCTGAAGCTCAACTGAAGGTGGGAAGAATTTCGAAATTTGACCGGAGTTGTGTATAGCCCAGGAAGTTAGCCAGGCAGGTATGTCAAGTTAATCGACTTGGGGTGGTCAATACAAAATATTCCTGACACCAATGCTAGGCCCTTTGTTGTTGAATCCAGGGTATGGTGCAGATTCCTTTTGTGCCAACAAACAAGATTTGAAGTGGGAATTATTATATCTGGTAGTGTCAGTAATGAACCAAGTTAACTATCCACTGTGAAATGCATACTCTCCACCAAAAAATTTCATCCCATTCTTGGTTAATACAAAACTCCGTGGTGGTGACTTTAAAATCCACTGAAAATGCATTATCTTTGTGAAGGCTTGCCACAAGCAGCACGTTTATGATGGAAAGAAAATTTAGTTGCACTTCCAGTGTTCAGAAGAGAACAATTCAACATGTAGTGCGACTCAAGGATAATGACAAAGAAAATTGAATTTCATTTTATTTAACTTAATCGGGAAGGTAGATAAGTGAGAGAGGTGCCTAAGGTGTATTGTAAGGTGCATCGCTTACATTGTTTGAGGTGAAGCTTGTCCAGGGCTACAGCTCCCATTACTCCCATGCTCAATAAGTCCATTGAAGTCTTCATGGCCTGGTCCCATCATCCCCAACGCCGTCATGTGGTTGCCAAAAGCACCCAGCAGAGGAAAGCTCGTTTCGGCCAAAGCCGCCTGAAAACAAACATTACCTCTTTTAGAACGTGCCGCCAGGCACACTACCTGCCCTTTCTCGAATGCAAAGCTCGGCTGGTTGTTTCGTAAGAAGCACAAAAGACGACGCATGACCACCGACGTAGTGAGCTGCAGTTGGTATGCACCCTTCAGCACAAATGCAGTAGTGATGCCGTGCCAGTCCCACTCCTTCCTCGGAAGATTAAGCAAAGGAAATGTCGATCCTCATTGATTTGCACATAAACTCAGAGGCATCAGGGGTTCCCTGTAATGGGAATCTCCTTTGGTTATGAACCCTGCACAAATGTCACAATTGCAGTGCGTTTTGAATCGGTGAGATTGAAATTTAAATACATGCCTGTGTGTGCCTAGCAAACGCTTCAGGTCCTCAAAGAGTTCCTTCCTTCGAATCTGCTGGAAACCTCCATTTGAAATCTTAGTTTCCAATGCGGTCGCCAATTAAACATCATCCAAGCGAAAGGATTTCTCAGTTATTCTTTGACGATTTACTTTCCTTCATATCATTTATATGCTTACAATTAATCTCACAGTACGCTCTGCAAATCGCTGCCCATTCTTAACCACTGTTATTGCAACTCCAATCACCTGTTTTGAAATGCAAATTCCAAGGTGGTAAAAATTGTTGCGGGTCGGCATGAGTCCCTCCCACCACATGGTGCAGGCCTAAAATCAGAGACATCATCAGCTGCAACATCTCAGTGTGAAATGCAGGCCAATTTGACACATGAGCTGACTTTGGAGGAAAGAACTTTAACATAGGTTTTAATGAAAGTGCTCCATGCGCACATGAATTTTTTTTACGGCCGTGCTTTCATTTGCGTAAATTTTTTTAATACCACCGTGTATTTTCAATCACAACGATCATGATAAACAACTCCCGTCGCGGCTCGTGATGTGACCAATAGTGCGATGTGGAAATTTCAACAGGCGCCGAATTTGATAGCGAAATGTCACTTGGCGTGTGTTTCAATATTAATCGAGTTTGTTGTACTTATTTGTTTTGCTCGACAAGATCAAGACTCACGGAAGAGTAAGGTGATGATTGTATAAACTGACAGGGAGCATGTGGGGCAAAAGTTGTAACAGTTGGACACAACAAGCAATGGACTGAACGAATAGGGAAACAGGAGCATGAGGAAGGGAGGAAAGAGTACAGGAACCTGCGAGTCAAAGGTTTGCATTCTGGGCATTGTGGATTAATAGGGGGAATAAAGATTGTGAATTCCACTCCTTTATTTACAAAATGACTGCATCAAATCTTTACCTCCACCATCAAGGCGGACGGAGATTGTTTTCACCCCTGTTTGTCTGTCTGTCTGTTTGTGAGCAGGATATCTCAAAGAGTTATGGACAGATTCGGACGAAATCTGGTACACACACTGGTTGTGTGCATGAAAAGGATGAATTTATTCCATTTTGGTGAAGATCCGGATCCGGATACGAGAATTTTAAAGTGATTGTTCACCATTGAGAGATGGGACTAAAAACAATATGTAGCCTGATATTTCAAAAAGTTGTGGACGAGTTATGACAAACCTATGTGGATGAGCTGGTTAGGTGACAAGAACAAGCCGATTAGATTTTGGTTAAGGTCCAGATGCAGATCTGGTCTATCAGTGGAATACAAAAGGTAAACTGTTCAGCCTGGCAGAGGTATGCGCTCGACCGAGTGCCATTGTAGTCTTGTTGATGGTGTTACACATACCTAATTATGTCATCGACTGGAGATACATTTCAGTTCCCCTTCGAAAAATAAATAAATAAAGAAATCCGGAGATAATACAAATTCATTATATGGAATATACAGGATAAAATATTCCATTAAAATGAGACTACTTGGCTGTTCCTTAATCAAAATCTTGGAAAGCCCATTGCCCCACTCCTTTCAACGCCTCAACCATCCCTTTACGCCCTTAATTAACCAAAGCAATATATCTGAGGTTCCTTCCAACCACCATGCACAGACTTCCCTTTCATGTTGTTTAACTTGAAATGCAATGCATAAAACCATCAAATCCTGTGGAAAATATATGTTTTTAAAGAAACTCGCCTGCAGACTTGCATTGAGCGCCGCCCCGTAGCCCAGGCCATGTTGTATTGTCTTCATCAGTGATGGACTCCTTTGGAAAATAGGAACGTCGTTAGAATGATCATCTCAGCAAAAGGGGTCAATCTACTCATCACGGTACTATCAGCAGGACAAATTGTCACGCCAGGATTATGATAAGTCAACACAGCATGTAATTGTTTCAGCAATCCAAATAGATATCAGAATCAGAAAGGGCACAAAAATGGTGGGAAGTGGGAAAATAATTTGGAATCCATCATTGCGGCCTCGATCACGTTGGCAGGACTAGGATTGTTATGTTCCCGAGCTTGAAGTTTGTGAGGCCTGTCCCAGCGAAGGCTCGTGCTAAGCGGGTTACGTCCTGATGATTTGCACGAGGCCACTGCTGCGCTGCATACGACACCGCCATTAGGCCATAAGGAATGACAGGGTGCAATTTGCAGCCTGCTGGTGCTGCATTATCAAATGTGACAATCTGTTATCTCCGTTATCTCCGTTATATAATCTCCACAAGCAGGGATGCACTGGAGTTTGATCCGATGATCTGGAAGTTGCATTGAGGCTCGGTAACCATTAAAGGAATCTGATGCTGGCAAACGTTGGAGTAAAGGGAGATTGAGGTATAGGATGAATTAATACACATCTTGGAAAGAATTACAAAAGGTTGCTGTGCACTTGCAATACAGTTTATTCATGCGTTTCAGCTGCATGGGTTTGAGTTGTAGTTTGAGTTGACAAAAAGAGGGTTTTAAAATGAGGAAGTAGATGCAGAGGTGAATAAACAAATCTGGGTAAATATGTGCCTTGTCAGGAGGGCAGGAATTCTAAAATACCGTGGAGGGGCCAAATGGCTGTCGGAAAATCATGGCAGTTAAAATGAATTTTATGTTCACCGCATTCCATCTCCCACCACGGTGGAGAATTACAGTTCCCTAGGGAAAACCGTCAAACCCATATCTAAAGCACCAGGCTCATAGAAACGGGCAAATAAGGAACCCATTCCATATTGGTTGAGGAAAACAAAAGTAACCAGATAAATAAACAACATTATCAAGGAAGTTGTTATAAAATCCTCTTTTAATCATCGAAGCAATTCATAAAGCAAGAATCGAAACTCTGAATTTACAAAAAAAAACAGAAAATCTTTACAAATCTTCATATTTGCAGTAAACACAAAATATGGTTGAAAGGAAGTCAGAACTATTGCCATGGGTCTGTTTTAAGGCATCGTAAAACAGTGCATCGCACTAACCCCGTCATTTTCTGTGGCCGGCGCTTCTGGAACTCCAGTTCATCAACGGTCCACACAGCACCTTTGACGTTCTCCACACGAACAAAGCATTTGTGCAGGCTCAGATTGTGGCGCACAGCATTCTGTCGACATGCGTACACTGGTTTAGGGGTCAGAGGGTAGAATCTGCCACATTTTTATCGTTAAAGCCAATGAATAAATTTTGCATATCGTAATCATCAGAGGGCTGCGTAGCAAACCCCATTCATCCAAGGAACCAGGAAGCCTGAAAGCCATTCTCAACCAATGAGGCTGTAACTGTACCATAGTTTCACCACAAAAATAATTTCCTGAGCTCAACAAGCAATACCCATCAGTTTTTACCAAAACACCGCAAGGAAATACACACAAGCTAATGGAAGAAGGTGAAACAGCTGACTTTTTACTTACATCCCTCCATCTACACCCTTAAATGATGTTGTTGACTAGGTACCACCTGTACAGCATCCAAACATGAGTTTATCAGAGATAAACTAGTTTATGTTTTAGCATTGACAATAAGGTAGTTATAGAAAGAGAAGCAGTGGAGGGAATGGTGAAGATCTGATGAAGGAGCTGAGGAAGCAAGCAATGGACAAGTAGCTTTTGACATTATTTATTGTGATGTGTAAAGCTGATGAACCATGGAGCAACACTTTGGTCAAGGAAGTGCAATGGGGAGGCATATTATGATAGAGACACACAATTGTTTATTCTGCAAGTACCACAAAACTGTTTCTCATTGCCTCTGCGGTTGGTCATGAAAGCTAGTTTGTGAATGTCTGCCTAAATGTCCATATTTTTCTAACATCGTTCTGAAGGGAGAATGAAGCAACAGGAAAGCAGTCTGACACTGATGCCGTATCCCTCTTATTTTTTTCAATGATATCTACCAACTGTGCTAATCTATAGCTGCATGGAGAGAGGATAATGTTATGTTAGGAATGCGCTTTGCTAAATCCTTCACCTATACGATGTCTCTTTGTGATGGTGCTGGAGACAATCACCCTGGAAGAGCGAATGAGGCGTAGGCTTAAGCCCTGATCTTTTGGCCTCAGAAGAAATGCTCTGCCTAGGGATTACTAGGTTTAACTGCTGATAACAAGGCATAATCTGGACCTCGGGCTAGGCTTACCGTCAGGCTCAATCTACGGGGCCAGCTTAGCACCTGACCCACAGGAAAACTGACCTTCCCATCCTCTGGCGCACAAGCTGCTCCAACCGATAATGAATAATGATGATTCTTGCAAAACCACAAAATGGTTGCTGTTCGTCAATGTCACAGCAATCCCGGAGCTCCTTTCATTTTCTAATCCCTCCAACACTTTACCCCACCCACTTCCCACCTTACCTTTCTCCCCCCCCCCTCATCTTTCCGAAACACGTGGAGATGCCACGCTCACCTATCTGTCGCCCCGGTCCGCTGCTTGCTTGCTGCAGGCAAGTGGAACGCAGCCATTATGTTACCCTTGACTGCCCATTTGCATATGTCAAGTCTGTGCTGGAGGGCAGGGCTAAGGAGGGAGAGAGGCAGTCGGGCTGAGCGGGCTCTTTTGCACGATCCCGGTCGGAGGGAGTTGATTGATCTCGGCGCCCAAGGCTGCTCTTAGGACGAGGACTCACATGCAAATGAGCCCGAACCTCTCAGCGTTCAGGACACACTTTGTGCACTGCCAATGACACAAGCAGATAACCCATCTTTTCATAAGGCGAGCTCCATTTTTCTATTTCTAATAATCCTTTGCCAGGAGAACCCCTGTAAAAATTTGCTTTCCTCCACACACTTTTTTCTCCTCCTGAAGTACGAGTTTATATTCTCGAGTTAGAACGACTGTGATCCATCGAACCAGTCTATATCGAGTCGATTGTGTTTTCTGCACAAGTTTTTAATTGTCTTCTTTCATCCTGCTGTGACATCCAAATAGAGTACAAATCCGTATGAGAGCAGAAATTAATCAGGTAATGCAAATCGTTATGCACTTCTCTTTGAAATGCTCTCCGTATGCTTTCACGCACCATGTCCAAGTGCTGCAGTGTCGCTTCTGCCAAATAATCACCAACATAATGTTCTATAACCCTTATCGAAAATGTACAATGAACAAACAGATTTTTTTCAATGTGGTGCAATGGAAACCTGGCACCGTTAATTGCCTTATCAATGCGAGTCGACACCCACGGAACGTGCAAACGTAGAGAAAAGGATACGAGTCCCGAACGCTGTGAACAAACAGCCGCTCACCGGCCTTAATTAGCAAGTAGCTTCAAACAAAAAAAAATCTAAAAAATACCTAGGCACCATCACTCCAAGCGGCAATCTAACACTCAGTCCATAATTACAATGTCAGGGACCTCTTAGGCTCCAAACAGCACGGCACTATTAATTGCGGCAAATTAGGGACACATCACAGTGATACAGAAAGGGTCCTTCCCACCAGCCTTTGTGGGGAAATTCTTGATGCTAAAAAGAGCTGTCAAATGTATTTTCTTTCTCCAATGATGAAATGGCATTAAGAATGGTGGGAAATTCCAGTTGGGGGTTTTTACACCACGTGCGGATCTCACAGAATACATCAACGTTTAATCTCCGCTTTAACCCCATTATTTGGAGATTCAGACCAATGGCAAGAAACAAAATAAAGAAATCTTCATTTCTCTGAAAGAATGAAGAAGTGGATTTTTCTTTTCCCTCGAAACATTTTGCGTTCAAACGCTGAATAATTGTATTTGCTCAGGGACGTACATTATCACATTGCATGTATACTAACCTTCCATGTTGCAGCGTTGCGCCTGAAATATGCAAACTTCCTGGTAAACCAGTTGTAAATTTCATTCAGGGTAAGTTGTCTTTCGGGATTTTCTAGAATTCCCTGCAAACACCGAGAGGAAAGAAATAATGAGCAGGGACGTCATATCGTGCTAGCAACCTTCGAAGTTTCCGTCACTCGAAAATACAACTGGGCATTGTCAAAATTTCGAGTTAATTGTTTTGAAATTTTCCTCCTCTTATGAGGAATGAACGACGATTGCGCTTACCGTTAAAAAGTTGCAATCTGATACATTAGAGTATCTAAGGGCCACTGCAATATAATTTTTCAACCAATGTCAAGCCGACAGGTAGATTATTGAAATGTTTTTTTTGTAGCAGCAATGCAGAACTAACAGTCGATCACATGCAGTCACAAAATAACTCCAATAAAGCACCTTTGAGGTTGCAAAATAGGGAAAATCAAACGATCGTCAGCTGTAATTTAATAATGTACATTCTTCAGAAGCACTTTGGGGCTATCATGAATGCATGATGTCAGCAATGACCGACACAGAAGAGGGCTTTCGTTCGTGTGAATGAGGTGTGTTTAAATATTGGAGAATTCATTGGCAAAATGCTATTTTGTGTGGCTTTTGGGTGTAACAATTGAGCATTGTCGTGGATGAGTCCGGAGATCAGTTTCTTTGCTGAATGGTTCTTCAATTATAAACTCATGGACATATGATATTAAATGGGAGGGTTTTGCTCCAACAAAGCCCAGCAGAGTGTGTTCCACCCATTTTGAATGTGATTGCTATGAGAGAAATACTGAAGATCATGGAGGAATAAATCGACTGAAGCCAGATGCCACCCCAACAATGTTCAACACAGGTGGTTAATCAAAGCCATAACATAGGGAGGAAATGATGTGGATAAACCGCAGAATTGCCGATGAGGCCAGCCATCAGGGGTCGCCCCCCGACCACCATGCCTCAAAGGGCGTACCGATTAGGACAGTGGTGTGAGGTGGGTATCGTTCCTTTAATTAAATAATAGCGCATGTGTAGTATTTGCCATGAATGATCAATGTCTGTCAGGCTTTTCTATTAGCATAATGTGTGGTATATGCCAATAGGAATTTAAAAGGCAAATATTGTACTGTTAAAGCAAACTTGCAACAAGATGTGTAATTTTCGTTTCTCTTTAAAAAGTTATTTTAGGTCAGAAGCAATGAAACTAGGAGTGTTGCACAATTATACATGCTACACCATACTGTGTACCTTTACCAGCTTGTGTTGCTCCAGTCTCATTGCTCTGCAGATCCGTGTGTAAAAGAGATGTAAATTTACTCATCGTAACTGCAAGGGTCGAACTGCTGTATAACTATAATACAAACTTTTAAGTTTGTTACAGAAAGTTTTCAGGATCAAATAAACAAATTTTTATCTTATTGACGATACCACTGCCAACATACATTTCCAGGTATGGGACAATGTTTTATTTTTTGACTGTAATTTTAATTGCTAAAGGTGTGGGAAAGAGGGGATAGATTGCTGTTTTTCAGAAATAATAACTGTATTCATCCAGTTATACTTAGTTAAAATATTGCTTGACAGAGAATAATAAAAGATACTTAGAAGCTGTGATGTGGTGTGGAATTGTTTGTTGTGATGAATAAATGTGTTTCTTGTTCATCATTACCTGCCGAATCAATGATGCATATGTGAAAGGAGGTCTGACTTCAGTGTTCTGGTAGAACTCTTGGTTTTGTGCGAGATCTGGGCAAACAGAACACAATTCAAAGACTTACAAAGCTGCATAATATAAACAAGTGCTGTATATATATATATATATTATTTTGGAAATGTGTTGGGTGTTCACAAAGTACTGCACGGTGAACAAGATACTCACAACAGTCCAGGGCACATCCAAAAAGTACAATGAGGTGCTTATATAAGTAATACATTAATAGATTATATTACTGATTATATTTACTCACATGCATTGGAAAAATATTGTTGGTGTGTCTTTGACGATCATGATTATCTTGTTTCTAAAACATTTTTAACACCTCTGGCAAATGGCAGAATGATTACTTGGTTGTGCACAGTTCAAATGAATACAAGATACAGTATATAAATCTTTATGTTCAACTTTATAGAGAAGCTTTGTAATTATTAATAATGACAATAAAATAATAGCCACTTCCTGCTTTTATTTTCAATCTATGGAAGACACAGAACTGCCCACTACAAACAATTAAGCAGCATGTTACTCACAGTATCAGTCAGCCAACCTTTTTTGATATGCATAAGATGTATGCAACATCTTGACCACATCATCAGGAGATTTTGCAGTCTTGTGGTTGACACCAACCAGAAATAGGTGGTGTAAACGTCACTAAACCTTGTGGTATATACATATATAAATATATATATATATATGTATATATGTACATATATATATATATATACACATAAAACACAAATATGTCAGCGTGTGTCCGTACGTCAGTCCATCTGTCTCCTCCATAACTCCAAAACCATGGAACCTAGCGGCCCCAAACTTTGCATGCATACTAAGAGAACTCCAAGGTGGTGCATTAATGAAAACCGGGTGTTTGGGTTATTTATAAAACACCTTTTGAAGATAAATTAGGGAGTGCTCATCACGAAAAACCAAAATAAGCCTTACCAAGACAGTGGCACGCCATCTTGGTCAGCCCTCTGTCAGCTTGCAAGAGTCTTAAGCCACCCTTTTTTTTTTGGTCTGCCCAACAATGACTTGGCTTGGAACAGGCTGCAATTTTCTTAACGATAAAGTTTTTTTTTTTTCCACTTTCCTCACTTATATCATCGAATTCCTGATCACCATACCTACGAATCGTTGGATACATTGCAATGCTTATAAACACCCGGAAATAGCAGTGTCGTTGCTTTATTTAATTTCTGCACATTCTGTAATCTCTAGAATCTCTTAAACTAAGCCGAATGACAGAATGTAAGCTCCAGAATTGAACTTCGCAGCAGTTCCGACTGCTAAAAAAAAGTGTTCATTTTCCCAATTCAGACATTGCTTGGGCGTCTATGGATACATGGTGTTTATATGACCGATCGGCAATCCGTAATCGCTTGCCAAGCCAGCCATTCCTTATCAACTGTTTCATCGGAGTACTTGCTCGAGTGCTTAAGCCACTTAGCACGTGCTCACGAAGCTGCTTCGTTGTACGTTTCAAAGCCACCAGAAGTAAGACCCATCGCTTTGCTGATGGGAATACTAATCTTTGGATCATTATTAAAAACAAAATGGAATAAAAATTAACTTTCACCCTTTAAAAATCATGCGAATTAATGATTGAAATATCAGCTGCTTTTTTGCATCCATGTCTGACCAGTGTTGCAAGTCGAGCAACCTGCTTTCTGATGCTTTAAAAGGCAGTGTATAATCAGCGTTTTCTGAATCTAATCAATATAAGAAATGGGATTGAGTCAGACTCACCTTAATATAAGTGAAAAAGAAGAAGATGAAGGAGGTAGAGATTTTCCACCTGGTTTTATATAGAACATGGCGGTTAAAAAGAAACGTTGCTGTTTGGGCATGTTTATCGCCCTGGTAATGGCCTGGTATGCTGCCTGTCCTCCCCTTACACTTCCTTCCCTTGATATCATGCTGCCCTCCTTCCCCTTATGCTGCCTTCTCCTCCCCTCATGCTGCCTTCCCTTCCCCTCCCCTCCCATCAAGCTGCATTCCCCTCCTCTCATGCTGTCTTCCCCTCCCCTCTTGCTGCCTTTACTTCCCTCCCCTCTTGCTTTGCCTTTACTTCCCCTCCCTCTCGCTGCCTTTTCTTCCCCCTCAAGCGATCCTCCTCCCAAACCCCTCCACCAGCATACAACTATCTGGGGGTTGAGGAGAGGAAGGGGTGTCAAAGAATGTGTGAATTAGATAAATGAAAGCTTATTTTTTGATTGAAAAAATATATTGATTGAAAAAATATATATATATATATATATATATATATATATATATATATATATATATATATATATATATATAGATATAGATATATAGAGATATATATATATCTCTATATATATATATTGTTACGAATTTGGAATTCGATTGCACACAACATACAGGTCCTTTAGTCAGCTATGTCGATACGTGCTTGTTCCCTAGATAGCTCACCTTCCATTGTTTAAATGTTCAGAAATCGATTAGATGCGCTGCGGATCGATTTAATAGTTCGGGAACGAACAATGGAGACATCCTCCCCCTCTTCTGCGAAGAGGAAAAGAACCCTGCCGTCCCGTGACTCATGATGTCAACAACTCCCTCCCACCCGTGGTTGAGCGGGGATGGAGCACGAGGGCATTGAGTCATAGTCACGCCGGGAGCGGGGGAAGGGCGGGAGAAGGATAAGAGGAGATCTTTTCTTTGTTCGTGTTCAGAGTTGGGTAGTAAGCTTTTTTGCTTCGGCAGAGAGTAGTTGCTCAGCAGACCTTCGGGTCCTGCTTGGCTTGCGTTAGGGTTGAGGCCTTCGGAAGCTTTTTGCTTCGGC